>OY796884.1:35479739-35931442 GCA_963680785.1 Diplosoma virens
GAAACACTGGGAGATCCAGGGTTCGCAATCGCGTTGGCGGTGGCTTGTAGACGTTGACTATTTTATAACCATCAACGTCCACACATAGCCACTCGATCTCCGATGTCGGTGGAGATTGGTCTAAAAGCGTGTATCTCAGTCGCTCGTGGACAAACGTGGCAAGGCCATGCTTCCTGCTTAAAAGAAGACCCAGCTAGTTTGTAGTTTGGTAGTACCAACTTCTCTGCATCAGTGCAGTGGATTTCCTGCAATAGGATGACGAGTGCCTGAGACTGCATACCGAGGCGATGAAGAACGTTCATCTTGCTTGCAGTGAGGCCTTTGATGTTTAGTTGAAGAATAGTGGGTCTTTGGAGCATGTTGGCAATGTGCCCTGAAAAGGGCAGTTTTACCCTAGCATTGCCCCGTTCTGAAAAGGACGTTTGCCGATTAGCAGACCCACACTGAACATCGGAATGGGTGGATACCCTTCCGTTTCGGTATGTTTGGTTTTGGTTTGTCAGTTTTAAAATCAATGAACGTTTTAAAACAGACATACTCGCGGTCCAGGCTGCGTGAAAGCACCTACCATTTGGGCCTTCTGCTAACCCAGAACATCGAGGATTCTTTTGAGGCTAAAAAGAAGGCCGGTGCCGTATTTATCGATCTGACAGCTGCTTATGACACTGTCTGGCACCGTGGCCTTACCTGCAAGCTGCTGAGACTTCTTCCGGATAAGCACATGGTCAGAATGATCATCGAGCTCGTCCGAAATCGAAGTTTCACCCTTACCACCGGTGACAGCAAGCAAATTAGGCTAAGCCGTCTTAAAAACGGCGTTCTTAAAAACGGATCGGCCTTGGCTCCCCTCCTATTTAACATCTATACGTACAATCTTCCTTTCATGATTTCCAGAAAGTTTGCTTATGCTGATGATCTAGCATTGTTGCATTCTTCTGGAAACTGGAAGGACTTGGAGTGGGCTTTAAGCCAAGACATGTCCACACTGTCAGCGTATCATCAGACTTGGAGATTGAAGCTTAGTCACACTAAGACGGTGAAGGCAGCCTTTTACCTAAATAACCGAGAAGCCAAGCGCGAGCTAAAGGTCTACAACAATGGTAGACTTTTACCGTTCTGTCCAGCTCCTACTTATCTTGGGGTAAAACTGGACAGATCGCTCACGTTTCGTCACCACTTAGTGATATTGCGCAAAAAACTATCATCGTGCGTCACACTGCTGAGGCGACTCGTGGGCTCGGGATGGGGTGCTGGTGTTAAAACACTACGCATAGCCACCTTGTCTCTAGTCTACTCAACAGCTGAGTACTGTGCGCCAGTCTGGTGTCGCAGTGCTCACACTCGCCTCATCGACAGTGTCTTGAATGACGCCATGCGCATAGTTATTGGATGCCTGCGTCCCACTCCAACGGACCACCTACCTGTACTCTCAGGCATCCAGCCAGCTGAGCTTCGCCGAATGGGAGCGACACTCTCTTGGGCTTACCGTGGATCTCTGGACCCCAATCATATTTTGTATGGTCTCGTAAGTGGGTCCTCAGATACTGGCCAAGTGAGACTAATATCCAGACGCCCGTTTGTGCCAGTTGCGCGGAATCTCTTGGACAACTTTGCCAGACTTGGCATCCGCGCTTCTGAATAGACAAATCACAAATGGAAAACGGAGTACTGTGAAAATGCTTCCAGGCTCCGTGCTTTTGTGCCCGAGACCGGTGCCAGGCCTGTTGGGATGGGCTTACCCCGAGCAGCTTGGGTTAGGCTCAACCGCCTGCGGACTGGTGTTGGGCGATTCCATTCGTCCATGCACAAATGGGGTCTCGCTCCTTCACCGAATTGCGAGTGTGGCGCCTCTGAGCAAACGGCAGACCATGTACTAACAGCTTGCCCTATACATCAGGCACCACATGGAGCACAAGGTCTGACGGTTTTGAATGACGAAACTCGATGCTGGCTTAATAACACCATTGCCAGCATCTGATCCAGGTAGTGCAACAGTCTGGTGTACTAAAAGGATAAACCCTCGGTCCCAGTCCTGATGTTGTCTGATTTGAAGTAGATACCTTTCCAAACAACAACATATGGTAGATTTTCAAAAATTAAACTTTCAGTCTGAACCAACCTTAGCTTTTTCCACTTCAAATTGCAACAATGTAAGTCAATTAAATGTGATTATTAAACGAATTGCAAAAATTCTTACAATGAAACAATTAAAAGAAATATTAAATAATGTTTGATCTCGAGATCAATTTTAAAAACACGAGACCGAGTCTACATTGTCTCGAGATCCAGACCACCAGCACAAGTTCGAAATCGAAACCACCTAAAATCGGTCTTGAAATTTTCATCACTTTTGCGTATTTAGCTTTATCACTTTAATTTTATATCTAAAAAATATTTGTTGCTTTCCTGTTATCGCCCCACCATATATTGCTTCCTGTTATTTTCATTACATTTTTCTAGGTTTCTTCTTTATTTCATCCTGGTGCTGAAAGGTATTTTGGGTTAGTTTTACCAAAAACATTTTCTTGAAAAGACTCCAAAAATCTTAGGTTTTCGTTCACTATTTCTGATGGTGGGGCCATAAAAGGAAAATATCAAACAATTCACCTTTTGGTTAACTGTAAAATATACAAGGGAATAAATCATCTTGAGAACTTTAAAAAATTAATGTAAATTTTTTGTATTTTTTGTTAAAAAAGACAAGGTAAGCAAACAGGTGCACGGATCAGTAAGCTTGATAATCAATTTTAGTTCTATTGTATGAGCAAAAAAGTGTGAATACTTGCGTGGCCAATTTGCCGAAATGGTCGACCGCAAATAAAATTGCTCGAGCGAAAATAGTTAGCAAAAATTCTCTGCAGTATATTAACATTGTATAAGCACTAGTGTCACACTTTGTGTTTTTGCTTTTGATCTTGTATTGCTTTGCTTTACTCTCGATTTATGATTGAATCTTGTGTTTGTTTTTTATCAAAATAATGTTTTGTCATTATTCAGATAAAATTCTTCAGGTTGTTAAACAAAAATTTTTCACAACGTATAATTAGCCAATTTGCAATTCTGTGTTTTTTTCAGTGCTACCAATTGCTTAAACTTTTTCCAGATTGCCAACAAAAAAATATGACTGCAACAGAAAAAGATCTATTTGATTATTAAAGAATGTTAATTTGTAGTAAATAAATCTGTCACTAATTTTATGCGCTTTTGCTTTAAAGAATTTTAGGTGCTTTGCTGCAAAGAAAAATTTATTGAAGTTTTTAAAAGAATTAATTTGCATAAAATTGTGCTTAAATCTTTGCTTTAAACAATGTATGTTGCTGTTCTTTTTTAAATGTTTCTATTATCTTATTTTTATTTTGTAAGATTAATGCAACAGTTTTCACTAGCCTAATGAGAAAGTTGCGCCTGCTTGGCTTCAGCAAATTTTTGAAATCGAGGATTTACTTTACTTAAGTACAGCCGCAGGTCAGCTTCAACGTCCAACCGATTTTGATGCTTTGTTTTCAATACACATTGTGCGCTAAATGCAGTTTCGCAAAGCCAGGTTGTCGCAAATGGAATCAATTTTCTTGTTACAAATTTTAAAACTGTTGGATACACTGAGATTCATGGAAGTCCAAAAGTGGATATTTGCAGAATCGTTTGGGTATTGTTCTTTTAAAGACGCAAAATAAATACGATTTGTTACTTTTGTTGTCATATCCATAAACTCTTCTGTAACATGGAGAGGTAGATGAGCCAAATCTGTGCCTGCGAATGGATCAAGTATCCAATCGTCTTTATGACTTGGCGTTAGAACTTCACCGTAATAATCCTCAAATTTTTGGGCAAGCATTTCTAGGTGTCCGATTATGGTATGCTTAAATTAGCCTTTGTCATATAAATAGTGTTTTAGTTCAGGGAACAGATCTTATTCACCTCGAGTCGCATAGATTTTCTACAAATCAAGCTTTTTGTGGTAAGCAGCAACTTTGGCGGCTTTTTCAATAGTATTAACTGTAAAACCAACACCTTGCATAGATAGATTTAAACTGTTCAAAGAGTCAAATATGTCGGCAAGATAAGCAGTTTTTGCAATGAATTCTTCTTGTCTAAACCTTTCAGCTAATACCCCAAAATTCTGTTGCCTAAGAAAGAAAGCGATTTGTTCTCGAAGCACAAAACCTCGCTTCAGAACACGACTTCGCAAGAGCCACCTCACTTCCGTGTGCAGCAGTAATGCCTTATGATTAGCATCCATGTCGGCGCATAGAGACAAAATAAACGCTGATTTAATGGCGTTGCCTTAATCAAATTGACGCATTTTACAACAAAATTTAATATTTCGTGCAGTTCTGGAGATGTTTTTTTGCTGCAAGGGCCACTTTGTGGAGAAAACAATGGGTCCATTAAGCATTTGGTGCCTTTTCTTGGATTCGTTTACTGCTCCCGATCTGAAGCTAGTAAGTGCTGCTGCGCTTTCGGTGCAAATTCCAGCACAATTATCCCATGGAATTGAATACTCTAAAAAGAAGCTGTTGATGCATTGAAAAATATCCTCACCCTTTGTATGCAATTTTAAGGCTTTGCAAAATAAGAAATCCTCTCATATAGTTGCATTGTTGATGTAGCGAATGAACGCAGAAAGCTGTGCAAGGCCTGCTATATCTATGGACTCGTCCAATTGAATCGAATAAAGAAGAGATATTTTTACTTGATTGATGTACAATCTTTTGGAGAATATTATTGGACATGTCCGCAATGTGTCTTTTCACTATGTTGTTTGACAAAGATACTGCATCCAATTTTTTACATTCTTTCTCACCAATCATTATTTTAACTACTTCTTTCATAACTGGCATTAACAAATCCTCACCAATTGTATGAGCTTTTTTCTGCTTTGCGATCTGGTAGGAAGCAGCATACGAAGAGTAGACTGCTAATTTACTGTCAGCTGTAAACGACGCCATAATAGGCTCCTATGTCCTTGAATTCATTTCAACTTGCGCTCAAAAAATTGAACAGGCCTGTTGATAAAATTTGGATAATTCGTTTCTAAATGGCGTTGAAGTTTGTTTTTCTTCATTGATTCTGTTGAGAGAACTTTCAGACATACTACACATTTTGGCTTACCATTCAATTCAGTAAAACCAAGTATCAAAAATGCCTCACTATATGATCGTTTTGCCATTCTAAAACTGTGAAATAAAAAGTAATTCTAGCTTAGTCTACCTTAAATTAAAAACAATTTCCCTAATTTAAGTTTATAATCCCATAAAATCGAACATACTTGCACAACGAAAGCTTTTATGCTGAACCCCAAGCAAGAAATGCGCTCGACTTAAATTTCATTTCCCGTGTTACTGTTGCTTCGCTATCTTATTCAATGTACTATAAAATTGCTCTTTCGTCCCCGCAGTCACACACTTTTAAACTTTTTACTGCGGGAGTTCTTAGTCGAACGAAAAAGCAAAGTTGAGCGAAAGGTGACAACGTTTATTTCGCCAATAGATGATTGCTTTTGGCTCGAAAAAGCATTGCAGCTTCGTTGTTAATAAAACCACTATAATAAAACTTGCAAACGCACATTTTCCACTGAGGATTTTATTTGCTTTTGAACTTTGTTACACTTGATCATATGGTATTGACTTAAGCAAGACCATGCAAGACCAAAAAACACCTAGTAGTGTTTTATATCGTACCATTATATAACATTTACACTCTCATTACAGTAATCTCCCGGTTCGCAACTTAAATCTGAACAACAAATACGAACTTAGCTTTTTGGTGCGAACATAGCACCTTCCTAAGCCATTATTACGTAACTTTTAAGGCTTGTACAATTATCAGCTAAAGTAAAGACTACTATCATTAGTGCTTGTGTTCGACACTGAAATATGCATCAACTGACGATTCATGACTTGTTTACATCATTAACTTTTTTAAGTTCTGTTTGATTTGCTGTATACTCGTATATCAATAAACTACTGTAAAAGTTGAATTTAATTTTTTGAACATTTTTTGCGAAACTAAAGGAAAAACAAGCACTAAAATTAGAAAAACAAGCGACCCAGAAAAATTTTAAGGCAACCCAACTTTGGGTCGCGACCCATGCGCTGGGAACCACTGGCTTAATCAACACTTTTAATTTACTTCTGTAGTATTTTTATTTTCAAGAAAAAATTTGTTTCAAAAAGTTATAAAATCTTCTTTTTTCTTGAAAATTTTTTTGCCATTGCCATACGTAAACTAACTGATAAAATTAGTCAAATTCAATAAGCCAAATATTTAACATAGAAATTTAATCATTATCAGTTTCTAAATCAAACAGAATCTGTTTGAATAAGAAACTGATAATGACTTTTATGGGTCAAAATTGATTTTTCGTTATGAGTTAGTTGTTTTAGTTTTTAATTTTTAAATTACTATTAAAACCATTGGCTTTGTTTGAAACAAGTAGCTTTAAAAAAGGTTGTTTTAAAAACTCTAATGTTTTTGTCTACGTAAACAAATTGTCACTGAATTTAATCGTCAACATATAAAGTTTTAAAAACAACCTTTTTTAAAGCTACTATTTAGTCAAACAAAAGAGTTTCAAATGAAGCCCTTAATTTTAATAGCTATTTTATAGTTTTGCAGTAGCAAAAATTTTTTAATTTCTAATTAAATATTTGGTCCATTGATTTTTGACTGATGTTATTAATTAATTTATGTATTGCAATTTGACCAGTTGAATAAAATTATCAATTTGACTTTCCCAAAAAGAGTAAAGGATTTTTGTTATGAGGCTTTCAACATTTTTTGCCATATTTCCAAAAAAATTTTTAATAACTCAAAATCTTGACATGATACAAAAAAATGTTCAGATTTGGATTCACTGACCCTTCCCCCCCCCAAAAAAAAAAACACCCAAAATATATGGAGTGATTTGAGTAAACAAGATGAACATTTTTTTTTGACGCAGTGTTATCAATATAAGCTAATCTTATAGCCGCAAGAATAAATAGGTGGTTGTGCGGTCACAGACCCTTTTGTAAACTTTCCAGCTTTTTAAGAAATTTTCCGCTACTTAAGCAAAATTCTTAAAATTTTTAGTCTTAACTTGACCTACAAAGACAAAACAATGTTAACTTAGATTTTTTTTGCAATAAGCTCTGATCTTAAATTTTTCATGCTTTTATACTAGTTGGAATAGGTATAGGCCTGTTGGAATGAGCTTGGTCCGAACAGCATGAGTTCAGCTCAATCGCCTGCAGACTGGTGTTGGGCGATTCCATTTGTCCATGTACAAATGAAGTCTCGGTTTTTCACCGAATTGCGAGTGCGGCGCCGCTGAACAAACCGAAGACCACGTTCTAATAGCGCGCCCCATATCAGCCGCAATTTCAAGTAGTAAAAAGCTTGGAGTCACGCTAATTTGTAGTTTTGCAACTTTTTTATATTTACTTTAATGGAGATTTTTATTGGGATTAGGGCCATCTGTTACTAGATAATTCGATTACGAAAAAACTTTATTCAATTTTTCTTTCGGTAACAAACAAATCTGGTTATGCTTTAAATGTTTGTATTCATACCCTTGCCTGCAATCGGTACAGTATTACACAAATAATAATATTTGATTATTTTGAATTATCTTCCATGTAAACTTGGATCAAACTTTTCCCTCCAAAAAAGCAATTACTTTGATCCTATGCATTTTTTCTTAAATAGAACAAACAAATTCTTCTATTAACAAAATTTATATAAGCGATAATTTGAACAACATATTTATGTATTTATTAATTATAACCAGCGTTTTTTTTAGAAAAAATATAAAATTAGCGGCTTTCACAGTCACAATCTTTTCCCTTTCTTATATTTTTTTTTCATCTTTATATTCATCCTTCCGCCTCGCAGAAAAGCATCGGAGACGATATACTCAGGACAAGCAATTACCCCGACCTGTTTCCAAAGAGATAAAAATAATGTTGTCCAGTTAAAACTTTTTATTTTGATTTAGTAATTTTTTTAAGAAATACAACTGAAATTTGGAACTACTTGCCTAGATCGCCAAGCAAGGGAAATGTGCCGGAAAATGGGTTTTCCAAGAACACAACAGAATGACGCGAGAAGATTTTGAACCGAGACGGTTTTGGTCACAATCACTACGGTTGAATGGTTAACGCTGTGATTGATGTCGAACGTGATCCACATTTTCGCGGTTCAAAGACTTTTCTCGCCATTCTTTTGTAACCTTGAAGAAACACTTTACGACACTTTCTCCTGCTTGCCAGTCTTAGCAACCAGTCTTAATTTTTAATCATACCTCTAAATATTAACTGATAATAAAATAAAAATTTTTAACTAAACAGCCATTCGACTTTTCCTGAAGCAGGTCAATGTAATAGCTTGATAGTTGCACTATGTATAGAATCTGCGACAATTTTTTTGTGTCAGAGAGTCAAGAGAATAAAAGTTTAAAATTCAATAATTAATATCAAAAATACACAAATGATTTTATTATTTTTTTACGTAAATATTTAAAAGTGGCTCTCGTTATTTTTTGTTGCATCAGACCTCCCTTTTGTATAAACTATAAAGCACCACAAGTTATAAAGATCGTGTTTTTGACTCGCGACCGGTCCTTTCCCATTAACAAATTTCTGCTTACGCCATTGTATGAATCTAATTGCTTAAAACAGAATACCAAATTGCCTTAAAGTTAAACTAAAAAAGTGTTAATATGACAAAGTAGAAAGTGATAACATCCTAAACACTGCTCCAAATAACCTACCCAAAAGATGCACAGAAAATAAACAGGGATAATACCGAAAAAAATCAGCAAGTCGTTAAACAGTTTTTAGTTTGCATAAGTCGTCATTATTTTAAATCTTTTATGGTGATTAATTAGACAAGTTCTATTCTATGAAAGCCAAACAAATTCAACAAAACAAACAAACCCAACAACTGTAACACGACAACACAAATGGCGAGGTAATCAAAAATTTGAATGAAATTTCAGCCATTACCATGATGACCTTCAGCAATTTGAGTTTTGAAAACATTTTCTATAAAAGACCTGCTCTTTTCAACATTGTTTACCAGCATGTTTTAGGTGCTTTGACTATCTCTTGCTCTAGTTGAGTTTTTTTTTAAAGCAAAGGTTTTTTTAGAGCAAACTACGGCCCGCGGGCCGCATGCTGCCCGCCATGATTTTCTGTACGGCCCGCGAAAGCCTCAAAAAAATTACTTTACTCTCTCTTTGCTTTCAGCTGTGGTGATCTCTAAAAAAAGTCATCACATTTAATCAATATCTAAAACTTGGGATAATTTTTTTTTGGGATAAAGATAGAGATTTTAGAAATTGATTGAAAGTAATGACTTTTTTAGAGATCACAATAGTGCGGCCCTCAAACAAACTCAATTTGTAAATGCGGACCTTGAACTAAAAATTTGCCCATCCTTGGTTTAAAACGAATTGCTTAATGATATAACCAAGCAGAGCAAAACGCTTTTTTGACATGTTAAAAATGCTTGTTAATATTAAATGGAATCTTAAGTATTTTACAACTATTGTTTTGGGAGTACTTAAAATGAATTAAATTTTTGTGAAATGTCTTGTTCTCCGTCTGGAATCTTAGGTCTTGAAATTTTCCGGTCTCAATCTCGGTCTTGGTCGCGGAAAATTATTGGGTCTAGGTCTCAATATTAATCTGGACGTTTGTGGTCTTGATTACATCACTGTGTCGCTACAATTATATAACTTTGATCAAAATTAAATTCAATAAAGTTTGTAAAACATCGGTTCAAAGAAGAGGTTACACAGGAAATAACAATACTTTAGCAGGGAAACAAACTTCTTAAAAACACCTCTTTCTTTTTTAGTGTTGAAAAGGTAGTCTTAACAAACGTAAAGTTTAACAAAGTTCTGTGAAAAATTTCACTAAAATCTTTGTAAAGAATCAAAAAATTTTATTGCAAGTTTGAAGGTAAAATTTTATTTATGCGAAAATGAAACAACCAAAAAAAAAAACAATTGCATCAAAACTTTTTAATCTTGCCAAAGAATATTTTGGCTTTAAATTTTTTGGATCATTAAACAACATTGCTACCGAATTTACAGAAAAAATTTTTTTGTCTTCACTAAGTTTTTAAATAAAAATTGTTTCTAATACGTTAAAGTTTGCGTTTTTTGAAAGTCTTTTTAACCAAAAAAATTTTTCGTGTTTAACTGACGCACCTTCCACCAAAATTGTTTCTGATACCTTGCTTTTTGCAAAAGGTTTAACCTTGTTAAGAAATGATCAAATTTGCTATGGTGTGCGTTTGTCAATCTGTTGAATGTATTAAACATCAAAAACGATTAAGATCATATATTTTAAAGCGTATAGAGTTAGTGATTCCCTGCTCACCTTTTTGATAATAATTTTAAAAAGTCGTTGTTAAAATTGTTTGTAAATTAATGATTAAAAAATAATTATAAATTGAAATTGTAATACTGTATTTTGTTGTTTAAATCGAGATATTTTTTGTTTTTACTGTTAATTTGTTGTCTTAGGTATTTAAGGCTTAGGAATTAAAGTTACTAATGATAATTTTGTTGCTGCATAGGGTTGGATTTATTATATGCAATTACATCGTCAAATTCGTATCAACTTCGTGTGGATCTTGAAGATTGGGACGGAAGCACAGCTTACGCTACTTACAGGTTGGTGATTTGAATTTGAGGAGTTAGGTAATTAAAAATCATTTTTGTATCAAAAACATTGAATCATACATGTTATAAATTTTTCCTCAGTTGATTTTTAATTGATCTAGCTAGGCTTATCATACTTCCGGGTTTAGCCGGAGAGCCCCGATTTTTAGGGCCTTGTCCCGGTTTCCAACCCGGTTAATCAATATATCCCAGTATTTAAGTGAAGTCTTTTTTTGGAAAACATTACTTTTTAGGAACTAAGATCAAGAAATCCGAGACAGAATTAGAGTGAAGATCTTTTTTTTAATGAACACTGCTTTTTGCAACAAAAATCAATAAATCCGAGAGAGATTCAAAGCGAAGATCTTACTTTTTTTTTAGAGATCTTATTTTTTTTTAGAGAATATAGGGACAAATTTTTTCTTTTAAAGACCTTCCCAGTTTATCATTTTGGAAATATGGTATGGCTATGTGTAGTTATGGATTACTATAACATAGACCTAGATATCGCATATTGCTGTTGAAAAACTGAAAACATATTGTGAAATCACCTTTCGATTTTTCTCTATAACATGACTGGTAAATGATGTGAGACGTACAACCTTTATAAAATTAATTTTGTTATTTTTGTCGCGGTTCTTTATCAAATTGCAGCAAAAAAGATTACCGTAATTATTGAAATTAATACTTCTCGAAATACGAGAGTGACTCATAATCATGCCAAAGTAAAAATAATCACAATCATATGAAAAATACTATTAAGTGACGACAAACAAACGATTGAGCATGTTTGTGGAAAATCATACAACAAAATCCGCCCATAGATATACAGAGTCAACCAAAAATTTGCAACTTTTTTCGGGTCACGTCTTTAAAATATAGCGCATACCTATGGTAAATATCATCAAAAATACTTTTATTTTTTTTGATTACATACTTAGAAATACTAAAAATTATTTATATCATCACCTCTGACAAACTTATTTCAATAAACGGAATTTCATTTATAAGATTACACAAAATTTCTGGAAGTACAAAATAATATTTGTCGCATTTATGACTTAAGAGTTGGTTTTACAAACCCAACATTTAGTGTAAAAAAAGTTTAGGTTTTCTGATTTCATTTAGTACTGCAACATCTTGGCATCTCTAAAGGCAGGTCTGAGTAATTACTTGCCCAGCGCATAGTGCCTCCATCACATTTCTGATCTACGTCCGCGTTGAACCGTTAATCGATCCACTGCTCCCTAAAGAGCAGGCTGTGTTCCGACGCGGCAAGTCAACCGTAGATCAAGTTGTTCTGCTAACCCAGAACATCGAGGATTCTTTTGAGGCTAAAAAGAAGGCCGGTGCCGTATTTATCGATCTGACAGCTGCTTATGACACTGTCTGGCACCGTGGCCTTACCTGCAAGCTGCTGAGACTTCTTCCGGATAAGCACATGGTCAGAATGATCATCGAGCTCGTCCGAAATCGAAGTTTCACCCTTACTACCGGTGACAGCAAGCAAATTAGGCTACGCCGTCTTAAAAACGGCGTTCTTAAAAACGGAACGGTCTTGGCTCCCCTCCTATTTAACAACTATACGTACAATCTTCCTTCCATGATTTCCAGAAAGTTTGCTTATGCTGATGATCTAGCATTGTTGCATTCTTCTAGAAACTGGAAGGACTTGGAGTGGACCTTAAGCCAAGACATGTCCACACTATCAGCGTATCATCAGACTTGGAGGTTGAAGCTCAATCACACTAAGACGGTGAAGGCAGCCTTTTACTTAAATAACCGAGAAGCCAAGCGTGAGCTAAAGGTCTACAACAACGGTAGACTTTTACCGTTTTGTCCAACCCCTACTTACCTTGGGGTAAAACTGGACAGATCGCTCACGTTTCATCACCACTTAGTGATATTGCGCAAAAAAATATCATCGTGCGTCACACTGCTGAGGCGACTTGTGGGCTCGGGATGGGGTGCTGGTGTTAAAACACTACGCATAGCCACCTTATCTCTAGTCTACTCAACAGCTGAGTACTGTGCGCCAGTCTGGTGTCGCAGTGCTCACACTCGCCTCATCGACAGTGTCTTGAATGACGCCTTGCGCATAGTTATTGGATGCCTGCGTCCCACTCCAACGGACCACCTACCTGTACTCTCAGGCATCCAGCCAGCTGAGCTTGGTCGAATGGGAGCAACACTCTTCTTGGCTCAACGTGGATCTCTGGACCCCAATCATATTTTGTATGGTCTCGTAAGTGTGTCCTCAGATATTGGCCAAGTGAGACTAAGATTCAGACGCCCGTTTGTGCCAGTTGCGCGGAATCTCTTGGACAACTTTGCCAGACTTGGCATCCGCGCTTCTGAATGGACAAATCACAAATGGAACGCGGAGTACTGTAAAAAATGCTTCCAGGCTCCGTGCTTTTGTGCCCGAGACCGGTGCCAGGCCTGTTGGGATGGGCTTACCCCGAGCAACTTGGGTTAAGCTCAACCGCCTGGGGATTGGTGTTGGGCGATTCCATTCGTCCATGCACAAATAGGGTCTCGCTCCTTCACCATATTGCGAGTGTGGCGCCTCTGAGCAAACCGCAGACCATGTGCTAACAGCTTGCCCTATACATCGGACACCACATGGAGCACAAGGTCTGACGATTTTGAATGACGAAACTCGATGCTGGCTTAATAACACCACTGCCAGCATCTGATTCAGGAAGTGCAACAGTCTGGGGTAGTAAAAGGATAAACCCTCGGCCCCAGTCCTGTTTGTGTCTGACCTGGAGTGGATACCTTTCCAAACGACGACGACGACGACGACGACGACGTATTCCTGAGAGTCAGGAGGATAAAGATATTGATGAAATGAAAATTAATTATTTCCAGAATCTAAGTAAACAGATACAAAAGCCTCCAAACTTTGTCTTAATTTGCTGAACTCCTTTTGTAATTGGGTCTGTTGTATAATTTTCCAAAGCAACATACTAACGATTAAGCCACTAAAAAACTTAACTTAATTTATCAATCTAAAGCAAGTATGAGCTAAGCAGCACAAGTGTTTTTTATCAAGGTTTAATTTGTGGTACGATTGCAGCTAAAGCCATGCTTCTAAAAAGTTTGCCAACTTTAATAAAATAATTTGAATTCTCATTACTTGCAGTTTTTATAACAGAAACTTAAATATCATTTTAATCAGTGATTCTCAACCTTTTGTTGCAGTGCACTAGTGTGAAAGATTTTCAAGTGTGCCGCGAAGCGTTTTATAAAGCATGTATACGTATGTCTCTAATATCATTTCCAAATTTCAAACGTTTCTATTTCTTTAAATCTATTGTGTAGCGTTTTGTACCTGTGTTTTTATCAGAGGTGGAGTTGAGACACGGTGCTTCGAGAACGAGACAGACGAAATTTCGGGGTAGCGAGACCAAGACAAGACGAGGCTTTGGGGTAACGAGACCGAGACAAGACACGAGACTTGGTTTAAGTCAGGGTTGTGAAGTCAAAGTCGGAAGTCGGAGTCGCATAGTTTTGGTTGGAGTTGGAACCAAAGTAGTTTTTTAAATATGTTGAAGCCAGAGTTGCTTTTTTAGATGTGATGCAGTTGGTATGGGATTCGTATTTTTCTTTGGTCATTTCAACTCCAACTTTCAATTAATTGCTAAAATTATCATAGTCATATTTATCATCTGAATAATTCAAAAATAAACAAGCAAAAATACGGCGAGTACGTGGGTAGGTCACAGTTTGGACTTTAATTTGAAGTGCAATCTAAAAACACTTTTGGCTTTATATTGACAGTCAAACTTGGCTTTTTATTTGCAAAATTAAACTTGAGTTTTGTTTTTCGAGTTGTTTTGAAAAATTCAACTAAAGATTAAACAAAGATTTTTATTTAAAAAACTGCGTCTAAATGTGCTTAATTGCTTATCAGTTTTGAAAATCAAGTAACGAATAAAAAGAAACCCTTCATTTCAATTCAGCCCTCTCTAATATGTCGAGATTCTTTAAGAATTGTGGGCACTTGTCTAAAGCTGTCGCTTGTAATCTCTTATCATTTCCGATACTTATAATATGCATTAACTTAACAAAAAATGCTTTAGTCAGCGGTTGAGTGTAACCTGGGTAAGAATAAAAGTTTTTCGTTTTAATCTTCTTATAATTGTAAACAAGAAAAGGTATCATAAAATGCTAACTCTGAAATTACTAAAAGCCATTTTTATATAAGGATGTGTCACTTCTTGTTTGCTTGTAAAGTTGAAAAATAATTTCTCCGGCTCCACAACCTTGGTTTAAATAACTAGTACAAAAAATATATAAACTCCTTTCCACATCAAAAATCTTCATCATAAATTACAAGAAAGTTTCCCAAGTTAAATATTGACCACGCCTACAAGGCTTCCATTATCAAGTATCGCTTTGCCAGTGCTAGACATGTCAGTTAAATGACATAGTTTTTGAAGATAGCTAACCAGAAACTTATCTAAGCTTTTTGTCCGACACTCGTCAGGAGGCAAACGTCGGAATGAAGAAAAGAAAAATTCAATTGATTTTGTAATAAAGCTGAACGAAGATGATTGGATGTTTGAAAAAAGCGTTACAACACGTGATCAACGCAAGAGTTTCAAGTAGTAAACAAGCTTTTTTGCGGGCATAAATTTGGCTTGCATGATTTGATGTAAACGGCTTCTAAAGCAGATAACATCTAAATGGCTTTTAAAGCAGATAAAATTTCATCAAATCATGTCATACCGTTTACATCAAATCATGCAAGCCAAATTTATGTAGCCAAAAAAGCTTGTGGACAACTTGAAACTCTTGCGTTAATCACGTGTTGTGACGATTCTCTCAAACTCTCAAACACCGTATATATACGTACCTATATATACATGTTTTTTCTATTATTATTATTTTTTATTTTTATTTTTATTTATACTTATTATGTTATTCATATATGTTTTTTTTAACTCCATCAACTTCGAATAGCATAATAGTTTTTATGTTATGTTATGTCATCTTTTATATCGTTAATATTTGCTTATTATTTGATTTATAATTCCCTAATTTTTTTGTATATACTCTTTGGATAATTCACAATTCCATTAATGTATAGTCACCAGATGCATTCAGAAAAGGTTTCTGGACCTGGTGAGGTTTCTTTTTCTAGGTAGTTTTTCTTTATTCACCGTGCTTTATCACCCAGCTAAATTCCCATCTTGGCTAGCTGTGCCACCCATCATCACTATGCAGACTAGTCTTGACTGGTTATTCAATCTTTCAATTTGTTTAATAGTATTATTATTATATATTCTTTTGTCTTTCTTATTTCTTATATTTTTTCTGATTAAGGTGTTGCGGCCATGCTTTCTACTGTTTTGTACTTTAACTTCCTGATTATTTTATGCATGTTTTAACGTTGTGCTGCTTCTTCCTTTTCTTGATCTTTTTAATATTTATAATTTTTTCGTAAAACTGTTTAATAATGATCGAGAATAAATGGAATGAATGAATGAACAGTGGTCCGAGACTGAGACCGAGAGGAGATTTTGTTGTTACTAGACCGAGACTTCAAAAAACGCGTTTCGGGATATCGTAGATACTTGTAGTAAAATCAACTTAAATTATTAAAATGAAAATAAATTTAAGACATGTTACAAGACCGACTTACACACGAATCGCATCATAATACACCATGATGGGAGTAACAACTTTTTATTGTGTTTTTGAAAAAATTAAAAATTGAAAAATTATATCAATTTCATTGTGATTGCAGTACCTTTGTGTTGTTGTGGTCAAAATTTTAAGTTATTGACTTTCAAAAAAAGAAATTAAAACGTTTTGTTCAGTTGAAAGCGGGAGTTTTTTTGTTTGTAGAAACTAGTTTATACTCAAGATGAATTTTTGAGGTTATAAATTTTGCTTTTTTTAATTTGTTTGATAAGTTATACAGTATAAATACCACTTTCCATAAACCATCAGCAAATATAATAACTGTCGCAACAGCAAAATTAAATTCAATTGAGGAAATTTTCATTTTACGTTTTAAACAAAAATTAAAGGAAATCTTTAATTCGTTTCCCGTTGTTAATGAATCTGTAGCAAATACATCTACTGCAAGCAGCCCTTAAAGAGTTTAGTCGTGTTTATTTTGTAATACTGTAAAATATTGCACAAATTTTACTCGCTACATTAGGTATTTCGTGCTTAGTTTGCAAGCAATCGCAAAGCTTGGTTTTTTAGATTTTCAATAGTAAATTGTTATTTTTTAAAAGTTTAATTTGTTAAAATTTCTCTCATTCTACGCGTTGGCTGGTCGTAAAGTCTGATTCGTTGTGTTTTTATTGTTTAGTTTAGTGCTTCTTAAAGTTTTTTGGTTTTGTTTCTCCTACCATCATGTTTCGGGTTTCATTAATTCTGAATCATGTTTTGATTGCTCAAAACATCACCTGAAGACAAAAAAGTTATTATTTGATATTTAATCAAAATATTGGTTTTGAACCGTAAGTAAAGACGTTGTTAGTATTTTGGTCTTCGCTTGACGTTATTAGTATTTCTAATAACTACAGCTTGCTATAAATTACCGTGCTTAAACTTTGTTCAGTTTGAATGCTATCTCTGTCAGTGTTCGTTCACTCCTCATTCATCCCTCTACTATTGGTTTACTTTTGTGAAAATTTCATTTACTCAGGGTGAACCATTCACTCGATTAAGAAACGCTGGCTTAGTTTATTTGGCAACATATTACTTATCATGATTTAACCTGGACTCGAACCACCCTAACACTTGCCTTATAAGTTTATTTATTTCTCTCGTTGTTATCTTCCTATGTAACTTGCTGCCTTACGCGAACTTTTTTAACTTTAAATAGTACTCTGGTTTTGTTTAATGGATTTCAGCTAATTTATTTTCAAACGTTTAGTTCTATTTAAATTATAATTATTGTTGCTTTCTTTTCAGATTTAGTCATAATTTTGTGAATAAAAGCCTAGTCTACGGTTTACTTTATGACATTACTAAAAACTGCCGACGCTTATTATAAAATCTTGTAATTTTTGTTTAGAAAAAAGATAATCGTCATCAAAAAAAAATTAAATCTTGTTTAAATACCGCAATTTAGCTGTGACCACTAGAACAATATCCAAGCAGGTATTGTAGTAAGCCATGTGTCCAGCGGATCTCTAGCTTTATCTCTAGTAACGCTGCATTCAGTGATGGCCTTACAAAAAGGCGGGACCGGTGCAAAAAGTAGGGGGCACTTTTTAGTGTCCCCGAAGCAAAAGGACAAAGCGATTTCTCAAAAAGCTCATTGTTTTAGGGGGATACTTTTTAATAAATCAAAACAAAGTGATCTCTAAAAAAAATAGTTTAGAGATGGCACCATGTTGGTGCTACTATGAAGAAATAGAGCAATATCTTGCGTAAGGGGGCTACTTTTTGATATTTAGGAAGGCTGCTCCGTTTGCACTACACTAAATACATCACTGCTTGCAATCCTTGTATTTTTTGTGTACTGCTGCTAATTGCTTTGTGAAATTTTTGTCGTATAATTTTCTTTTATCTAAAATCGTGTGAATTGGATGTTTCGCAAAAAATTTTTTTATAAAGCATATATTTGGTTGTACTAAAAAAATTCGTAAGCAATTAAATTGGGCAATAACTGAAATATCTGATAAATTATTTTCACTTTGTTTTCAAAAATGGCAGAACAGTGTTTGTAAGTAAGCTTGTACTTTTGTGTAGTTATAATGTGTTTTATGCTGAATATCCCCAAAATACTTGTCAGTCCAATCTAATCCAATAAAAAAATCTTTTGGTGATCAAATAAATAATAAACTATCAATTGCAAGACAGTTTAACAAATAGCAAATGCATTTTGTCTGCATAAGTAAAAATTTGCCGCTAGCCTTACTAGAATTCCAAAAGTTGACTAATGATAGCGTCTACAACAAAATTGATTCATAGAACCAGCATAAAATACAAAAATAAAACAAGAACAGTCTAAGAAATTAAGATTCTTTTTTTTAAATACTGGTTTTGAAATGTTTTTTTTTGTTTTTTAAATTTTAATCAGTTTTAATAATTATGACTTTTGAAGAAAAATTATTTTAATACACGTACATAATTAAATGAAATTGATTGAAGAAAAACTGAATTTTTAGTTCAATTAACAAGGGTATTTTCTGTATATCATATACGCTCGTTAGGAATTGCAAAATTTAGTTTTAAGGTTAGTTCAAATCAAAACAGTAATTTTCGTCTGAGGTTCTAAAATGTACATTTTCGGCTTTTTCCGCCACCGCTTTCAGTATGAACAAAGCTAAAAAATTGAAATGTTTTAACTTCAAACTTTTTTTGCTAAGCCCAAAAAATTTTGCACTTGGACGACTACTTTTCGCTTTTATTCTAAACAAGTATTCCACTTTATTTTATCACGCTTTCATTAATTCGCTTTACTTTTTTCGCCTCCGCTTTTGGTCTAAACTGACCTTAACCCTATTCAGACTGGGCTTTTTGGAAACTTTGTGCGACTGGGGGGAGGCAGAAACTGCCCGCTCTCTTTGCTTGCTTATATCTCAACAATTACTGGCGCTAGAATGTCATTCTAGTTTGTATAAAAAGTAAATTTTATACTCTTTCAAAATAAATGCTTAAATATTGCATTTAAACCTCATTTGGGATTGAAAAAGCAAGTTTTCAAAGAGTAGTCAATTTTTGTAAATTGGCTAAAAACGAGAGAGCGATTTGAGAGAATTAACTACTTCTGCTGTCATTAATCCGTAAAATTAGAAGTAAGAATGCTGACAGCTGAAATCCACTTGGCAAGATTATTACTGTTTACAGAGAAAGAAATTCTACACTAGCAAATATTCTAAAAGCTGGTTTTATTAGTGCTTACAACGGTTTGATCTTTGCTATTGATCAAATAATTTTTTAAATCCACTCCCTTTTGTGAACAACTTAGGCAAAAAATTTTGTAACATAATAAGAAAGGCAAATCATTACACAAAAAAATTGTGTTAGTAATTCCACATCACAGGGAACTCACCTTAATTTTTTGTCATTATAAAAGAATATTTCGACTTGACTAACATATTTAGAGCTGATTGCTTTTGATCACATCGATTTTTTTAATTTTACTGAAATTCTTTTTGTTTCGAATGTTTTCTTCTTTTGGTTAAATATGCTAATTCATTAATCAAATATTTGTTTATTAAAATTTTGCTAACGTTTTCAGACGTAATTGTTTAACTTTTAACTGTTGTACGACTTGTTTAATTAGTTAGGTCTAGTTTTCGTAAGAGTTGCAAAAAGTTATAATTTTTCAAAAAAGTAATTTAATTACCATCAACTTAAATTTTAACTATGACGAGTAATGTAACTTTGTTTAAATGTTATAAAACCGATATTTTTTTGCGATAGAAATTATTCAATTGATAGTCCAAATTTCAACATTGTTGTTTGAAAAACAAAAGCACCAGTACAATCATAGAATAATATTGCACACAAAAACAGCTCAATGTATTTTGTTTGAATATTTTTTGAGTTTGTTTATGTGAATTTTTGAAAACTGTTACCAGGCTAAACATAAGATTGGAAGCGCCATTTCAATGCCATTTCATTTTTTTCATTTTGGATCTGATATTTCTGATATACATATTTCACATCGAGGTTTTTTTCTGATTGAGGAGGAAATGTCGATAACAAAGCGGTATAAATACTTGGTTCCACGACAGTTTTGCTAAGTATCAACTTTAGTTTTTCTAGAACAGGGGTAGGCAATTTACGGCCCTCGGGCCATATTCGGCTTACCGCAGTGTTTCATCCGGCCACTTGTTCCTGCCGAAACCACGATTATAGTTTTTATGGATATAAATTTCCGTTGAAAATATCGATGAAAATAAACGAATCGTCGGCTAAAATAAATACCGTAGTTTTCTACGTATTATCCGCACCCGAGTATAATATATAATAATACAAGATCGATTTGAAATGAAGACCTTTTTTTTTAGAGACCACCATAATTTTGGGAGAAAAATAGCGAGATGGGAAACGAAATCGAAGTGAAGACGTTTTTTTTAGAGATCACCATGACTTTGGGAGAAAAAAATGAAAGACAAAATTAAAGCCCTTTTTTTTTCTAGAGAACATCAACTTTTGGAAATTCTTGCCTCGGGCTTCTGAATTTGAATATCCACCACTGATAATGAAGATCAATATTTTTAGAGATTACTATAATGCGGCCCGCAAATAAATTAAACTTTCGAATGAGGCCCTCGAGCTAAAAGGCTTGCCCACCCCTGAATTAAAATAATATACCAATGCATTCATTAAAAAGTGCGGCTCTCAGTTAGCTTCAGTGACCATAATGCAGCTCGCAAGCGAAAACAATTGTCCACACCAGTTCTAGAATTCCACTGGTTAGACTAGTGGTTCTCAAACGGAGTGCCGTGGCACCCTGGAGTGCCATTTGCGTTTTGCTAGGGTGCTACAAGCTATTGCACATTATTCACTAATCCAGGAAAAAGGTTAAGTGTTGTAATGTTATTTTGATTATAAGCTTCAATGTTTCACGTATATCCATGTTTCTCAACCTGTGTGCCCAGAAAGATTTCGGAAAAAAATTACCTGGGGACGTCGAATATTGCGCTTTTTGCACGTGAAATATGTAATATTTAAAGCGAAGACCGTTTTTATTTATAAAGAACTGATTAAGGAAAGAAAATTCACTAGAGAGACCGTGAATGCAGGTGAAGAGCTTTTTTTTTTAGAGATCACATAATTTTGGTGGCGCAAATCAAGGATCCTAGCTGAAGTGCGCCGCAAACTTCGAAAAATACCAATTATGTGCCGCGGCCAGAACAACGGTATTTTTAAAATAGTACTGATTTTAGGGACAAAAATTAGAAACCTGAGCCTAATTCTGCGTGAAAACTTTTTTTTTTCTTGTGATTACCTGATTTTGGAAACAAAATTTAATAAAAACGGTCTAAAGGTGCCGCGATTTTTGAAAAATTTTAAAAATGTGCCGCAACAGAAAAAGGTTGAGAAACACTGGGTTCGACCTTGCCTTGGATGAAAGGTTTTACTAATTTCAAAACAAGACTAAAGCCAACTTCAAACAAATTTTGTTTGCGCGGCTCCGTGTGTTTATTTATTGCTAATACACTTGCTGCATTTATGCGACAAATATCGAGCAAATACGAAAATGCAATTGTGGTCCATTTTCGAGACTTGGTTTTACTCTAATAAAAAGTAATTTTTTGGTCTACAGTGTCTGTACCTCCTTTCGTATAATCACATAGCTTGTATAAAGCCGGTTTTTTCTTTTAATTTTTTGAAATTTAAAAAATTGAGTGCATTGTTGATAAGATTGAAATGTTTCACTTTCCTTTGGTTTTAGAGTTTACAATAAAAGAATGTTAGATTTTAGAGTTTACAATAAAAGGTTGATATTTTTTCAGATTTGTTCCAAAAAACTTTTTAGAAACCAATGTCTCTATTACACACTTGTTTTATTTCGTTTGATATTTCTTTGCGCTTAACTTGAACAGTTCCGGTGGTAGTAATTTTCCGTTCCGATAGCCATTATACCAAATATATTGAAGTGTATAATCGATTGTAAGATCAACTTTTATAATAAAGCCAAATCAAGAGCTTGGGATTTTATCCAAATTTATTAGAAAATTTTACAAGAAAAGAAATCTAAATCTACAGTTACCTCTTTATCAACATAAACAACTTCCTTTGGAAAGTGAGATTAAAAGCGTTTTATTGCCTGGTAAAGTGTTTGAGTAAACATAGTTAATGAACCGTTCGGTCTCAATTGTTTTGATAAACAGATTACAATTTGCCTTTTTTTCGCTTTCGGCTGCTTTTTTCTCACGTTTTATGAAATAATCAAAAAACAAGTGACTACGTGTCAAAAAACTATGAATAACTCCAAAATTACTTGAGCGAATTTTTCAAAAATTGCACCAAATTTTAGATGAATAAAAATCAGGAAAAGTCATAAAATTTGAAAAAATCGTGCAAGTAGTTTTTGAGCAGCATATAACATTTTAACAGCGCGGGCGCTTTCCGCCTCTCCCAGTCGTAATAGAGTTAAAAAATCCTTATAAAATATTTTGGTTTAATATGAAGAAATTTGTGAACAAAGCAGTACGCTTTTAATTTGTATAAAGTTGACTTAGATCTTATTTTCTCTTTTAATTACATAAATGTAGATTACAGCGGCGATAAAATTCTCACGTGTATTTGATTCACTGTTCTAGCCAAAACCGTTGGGTTACCAAAACGCTTACACTTATGTAATAAGCCACTACAATGCTAATTTGCAATTTTCCGTCAAAAATCTTTTGTCAATTTAAAGGTTTTTTGCCTACGCTGTACATAATGGGTGCCCAATCTTTTACTCGTCGTGGGCAAAATATTGGTCTGCAATTTACCTTGGGCCGCAATCGGTATAGTAATCGAAATTAATGCGAATTCAAGCTGCTATGAAAGTTAATTCAATAATTTTACGTTAAAGTCAAAGTGATGATTTTTTTGTCTCTTTGCGCACTTTGATTTAACGATTATTTCGAAGTAACTTCTATGATAAATAGAACTTCATACCAAAGACAAAAAAGCCATTTGTTGTTATTCTAAGCTAAGCGAAAAACCTCTTACTGAGACAAAAATAATTGTATTCCGAGTTATCTGCGCATCATTGAATTGGTGCAGAGACACTGCGATAATGTAATTCAAGATGTTTGAGCATCTGATTAAAAATTTCTCAGCGGGCCGTACCAAAAGGCTTCTCGGGCCATATACGGCTCGAGGGCCGAGGGTTGGGCAGCCTTGTTATACATAAACAGAAATAAATAAACATTTTGATTTTTGCATAGCGAATCGTATAATTGTGATTCAAAAACCTTTTCACTTTTGTGATTACTACATTAATTATCAAAACTTAAAAATAATCTGCACTAAGATTTCTTTTTAATGTTTTTAATTTAGAAATTTTTCAGTTGGAAACTCTCAATCAAACTATATTTTGAATGTACAAGGTTACAATGGGAGTGCAGGTAAAAATTGTTTTAAACTATTCAATCGCATCCAAATTATTTTGTGCAATAATCATGAAAACTGATTTAAAATTAACAATACGACTATATTATAATGTAATACAGTTTTCTTTGGAAAAAATTTTTTATTGTTACATAGTAAATTAAAAATTATATTTTTTCATTATTGTGTTTTCTAGATTTAACTGGCTTTTATATATCAAACCTGACTTCGAGCTAAGACTGAAAAATTATTTAAATTTGACTTTTGATTAAATCAAATCGGCAAGTTTTTCTCAAATCTACAAACTGTTCGAATAAAAACAATTTAAAACAATAAAATAATTTGTAAATTATATTTTTTTTACTTGAAATGATTTGCTGCATTCGAAGCGTGGTCGAATCGTTAAGAGCGCCGTGATTGTGATCGACCTGGTCTGATTTGATGGTGAAAAAATTTTTCAACTGTCCAAACTTTTTTCTGAAACTTATTACAGTTTTATTGACTTTTAAAAGTCGGATTGAATTTCGTTCAGCTTTTGTTCCTCAATGTATGTGTTTGTGACCGATAACTTAAATTTTTTTACATTTTTGAAAACAAGCTTTTAACTAATTAAACGAAAATTTACTTTTTATCACGCTTTGCAAAGATAACTACGACCAAAAACTAAATCTATAAAAAATGCATTAGGCCTGAATAACTGACTGACAAAACAAACAAAGCAAAATTATTTCGTTTTAAGTGTAAATGATCAGTAGATTAAAACTAAAATTCCAAAAATAAATCTGATAAAACGACCAAAATTATAGCTTTTTTTATTTTTTTAACATAAAAAAAGCTGTAATTTATTTAAAAAACTTATGTTTTGTTCAAATTGTTTAGAGATACAAGGGTTCATGATTTGTGAAAATTTACACTCCCAAGTCTGTAGAGGCCGCTAAAAACCCCAATTTATATAGGGTTAGACAAATAAAATCTATTATATGTTTCAATATTTGCAATGAGATAGAGAGATTTTTTATGTTGCTTATGATAAATTGTTATAGCTCATAAATAGAAAAAAATTAGTTAAAAAATTAATAACTTTTAATTTTATCTATTGTATTCATAAAATTTATTTAGTCTGTAATTAGTATATTTATGAACATCTATTAAAACCTCAAGTGATTTGTATTAATCTAGTTGGCAGTGTGACAAAATGGTAAGGAACTCATATTATAAATGTACTTTTAATAATCCACACTGTTTCTGTTCAAATTCTAACCTCGTTATACTTTATTCTCTTGTTTTGTGTCATAATTTTTTCTTCCATGTTTTCTTAAGAAAAATTTCTAAAAGGATAAAAATTAAGCAAAACTAAATTTTTTGTTTTTCTTCATAAATTAGCAAATTCTTGTTTATGAAAATACTTAAAAAACTTATATTGAAGTTTGAAATTCAAAAATTTTTAATTGTTCCAAAAAATTAAATAAATAAACAAATAAACTTACTAACATTAAAAGCGTTGGTTTAGGCCTCTTTAAAAAAATTCCTTTTCATAAACAAGATCCCAAAACAAAAAATTTTCAATTTACATTATGAAAATAACTTTTGATCCAAGATGGACAAAATACCTAAAACTAAATACTTGGAATGAACTTTTGTTAGAAGCGTGGTCGAGTCATTAAAATCGTCGTGATTTTGATCGACATGGATTTGGTTTAAAACCTACTCGCACCATTCTGTTGTGTCCTTGGAAAAGACATTTTACCGCACTTGGCGTTCTTAACAAGCAGTTCTAAATTTATCGTATTTCTATAAGGCTAAAAATCCAAATAAAAATTTTCAACCGGACAGTAATATCTTTTAATCTACGAATGCAGGTCGGGGTAATTGCTTGACAGTTGCCTTATGCATAGCACCTCCGTTGCTTTCCTTCATTGCTTTCAGGTCAGGTTGATAAATATAGATAAAAGATGAGATAAACTATTTGAAAATTTTATCAAAGTATTAACAATTTGATAACAATTTGATAAAACGAAATATGATACCTTCATTGGATGCAAAACAAAATTTTGCACAGAAATATGAAACAACAAAATAGCATTTGTACTTCCCTGTAGTTTTATCTTAATTTTATTGTTTTGTGAGAATTAAGTAAAATCAGCTATGGGCAAAACGTTCTTGGATAAAAAAAAAACATTTTTTTCCCAGATCAGTACTCCGCAACTTTTTTACATTTAGGGCACATTTACAAACCTTCCATAAATTTGCAGCACATTTCGAACAAAATAAAATTTTTTTGTTTTTGCTAAATTAACACGTTTTTTATATGAACTGTCAAGAAGCGAAGATTTAGTGCAAAACAAGATTGGAAAATCAGTCACTACAATAAGAAATTTAAGAAATCTTCATTCATTAAAAAAGTCCAGAAAAAGTTTTTTAGTCGAAAAAGTTTGAACAGTCGAAAAACTTGGTCTAGCAGTTGTTAAGGTCAAATTCGTAAATTTTTTTTTAAAATATGTATAAATTACTGTTTTTCCGACGCACACTGGTTGTAGATCACTGCCATAGAGAAGCAAAAATACATAAGACTGACTTGTTAACTTTTGGTTTCGAGTTTGAAATATATTTCTAAAAACTGATTAAAAAAACTTTGAGATAAATATATTTAAGACGATTTTTTTTTAAATGATTGATGAACAAAAAAGTGCTATTACGGTTATACGTTTACTAAACACCACGCAAAGAATCAAAAAAAGTAATCAACAAGTTTTTACTTTTAGTTGAAAATAAAGAATTTTTTAAAGTATTTTTAATAAAAATGTGGCAAAATGGTCTCGATTAAAAATAACATTTAATCTGCTCTTGTTTATATGATGATGATAAAATAATCTAACAGTGGAGTCGCAATTAATTCATTTCGTCAAATCACAAACATATTATTTACAGGTGATGCTTTGAGTTATCACAACAATTGTCAATTTTCAACAAAAAACCGAGATAATGATAGATATTCATCAGGTAACTGTGCTGAAGCAAGGCACGGGGCTTTTTGGTACAGCAGTTGTGCCTATGTAAATTTGAACGGAGAATATCTGAGGAATGGAATGCGCCGCGTCACAAGTGTTTATTGGTTGTATTGGATGAGCTATTACTCATTGAAGCGAGTGGAAATGAAAATCAAACCGAATTAATATTATTAACTTCAAACAATATATTGTTACGTCATAATGTAATAAACTCATTTGTATTCAAATGTTTTCTTTGTCCATTAATATTTTGATAAAATTATGAATTCTATTGATAAAATTATGGATATTTGATAAAATAAATTCTATTTTAATAAAATTAATAAAAAAATTTCTGATTTGATAAAAAGATTAATTTTATTTTAATTTATTTGTACACTGTTAATAAAATTTACCGTACTTTACCTGGCAGCAAAATTTCGGACACGTCCGTAAATATCTTTATAAATTATTTCCGTAATCGAATTTTACAAATATTTTTAATAACTTATTTTACGTGTAACACTGGTATAAAAAGTTATTGTATTTTACCTGACAGCAAATGTTTGAATACAGACGAAATTGTTTTATTTACGATTTTTTAAATCTAAACCAGAGGTTTTTAACCGAGGCTAAATTTACATCTTGGCGGTATATTTTACTTAATCTGGATTCAATTTTTTCAGAAATCACACCTTTTTTGAGACAAAACTCTAGAAATCAGAGTCAGATCCGAAGTGAAGACTTTTTCAGACATCACTATGCTTTTGGGACAAAACGTTTTTAAAAATAAATGATTCTTTAAGGATATTCTTAAAAGGTAAAAAAGTTTTAATATGGTTTGTAAAGGTAAGCATAAAAAGGTTGAGGACCTATGATCTAAGCACACGGATATTTTCAGTCACCGATTTTAAGTATCGAGCAGAAAATATTTTTATAAAGTTTTTAAAAAAAACTTTCTACAGCATATGTTCATAACTTTCATTTAAAATTTTAACAACATAAAACAGTGTTCAAATTAAAAATTGGTTGCTATCAGAATCTAGTTGATCATATTTATGGCAGCAATAACTTAAATCATTTTAAAATAAATTCAGTTTATTGAAACCTGTACATAAAAGCAAGGATAAAGAATAGTGTTAATAAATTTTATGTGATTTTTATTTTTACTGGTTTTTCCTGGTTTTCAGTTACGCAGCAGTTTTTATTGGTTTTCATCATAGTATTTTTACGCGTTATTTTCAATAATTCCAAATAACATGTTTTTTGTATGTAAACTAGTTGAACATGTTAAAAATTGTAATTTTTATGTAATCACCAACAGCAGCACCAACAAATATTTTGTAAAAACAAAATTGAATATCGCAACACTAAGTGATTTTCTAAAATGTATACATGTATTTATTGATACAATCAAATTGATGTTTTTCTGTAGCGTTTACATCAAAGCAAACATCACCAAATCAATTTAAAGAACAAATCTGTTCATTTACAAACTTAGATTTAAATAAATATACAAACAATTGTTTTGTTTACAAAGGATTCGCAGACAAAATTCCTGTTCAGTTCAGTTTCGTGTTTTTGTGAAACGTTTTTCAATTAATAAAACAATTGATTTATTAAAGTTGCATGATAATCTTTAATTGTAACTCGATCGACTACATCCCAAAAGATGCGGGGTATTCAAGTTTTTCATTTTACCAAAATTTCTCGTAACCCGACTGTAGCAGTGAGAATTGGATAATCTAAAATTTTGTTCGCTTAAATGTTCATAATTTATCGCTAAGAATTGTACAGTGAAGATTTAGCTGACTCAATCCTTTTTTTTGCCTTTGTGTTTCGTCATAAACGTTCCATGAATTACCTCGTACGTTAAAATCTCCAGGGAGTCTGTTTCAAGCACATGTGCTTCAAAAGTTTTCTTTTATGTAGATAAGGTTTCGTTGTTTGTCAGTACGGAGTGTACAATTTAAATTAGCTACGATTTTAACCTTTTTCAATGTTTTAGATAACGCCAGAATTGATTTTAATTATTTTTTATTTTTATATTTTCTTGGTTTATTTGATTAACTATATTCTTGATCGCTGCCTTGGTTAATATACGAAATTAATTAAATCAGAAGTCGTGATTCTTGTTCGATTAGAATCAAATATTGGATAAAGTCAAGGTCAACTTAACATTTCTTAAAATCAATCTATTTGAATAAGGATTTGAGGTCAAGGGTCGAATTAATTCTTGAACTGTCGTAATTTGGTAAACTTCTGGTGGTGACAATGTCTATAGTAGAAGTCGAACTGAAAGGTGGTGAGGGAGACTCCGATCCTATAGCAACCATGTCGAAGCAGGCTGGCTCTAGGTCCAGAAAGTCTTGATGTGGTGGCTCTTCATCGCGCGCAAGTACGATGTCCTCAGCCGCAAAGCTCCGAATGAATGTCAGGCTGGCTGAGGCACGGTTAAAACATGTTGAGGAAGAGTTGAGACTCAAAACGCAACAAGCAGTGTTGCAAGCCAAAGCTGCTGTAACGGAAGCACACATTACAGCCGAGGCTATGCAAGAGTCTGAGTGGGTCTCTTCGGTTTTAGATGAGGTCGGTCCAGCTGTTTCTTCACAAGATAAGGTTGGTTTCTTTTTGGAATCTCTTCAAAATCATGATAGAGTTGGGTCTTCAGTTCAGCCTGACTTGAATTTGTCTCCAACAACATTACCAAATGGCAGTCTTTATGAAGCTAACAAAGGTACTCGTAGTTATTTAAATGCGAATGCCAACCCATGGCACTCTGAGAGAAAGCAGCCAAAATTGCTAGGACCTTTGGCGTCAGATAAGCCAGCAGTTGCCAATTTTGATGTACCAAGGGTTTTACACGGGCCGGCCGCTACTGATGCGAATCTGACCAGAGCTCCTTCAGGGCCGGTCGCTGCTTACTTTAGTCCGTCTGGCGATTCAAATGAGCCAGCTGTTGGTAGTAATCAATCTAAGAGCTCTGTGTGCACTATGGAGGAACTTGCGAGGGTGATGATTCGCTGTCAGGGCTCAGGTGCTTTGGGCGAGCTTGAAAAATTTAATGGTGATCCGCTGCGATACCATTTGTTTTGCGTCAAGTGGAAGACAGAATTTTAAGTATTTATAGCAGGTCAGATCCGGGTCATGCGTTGCAGCTGCTTCTCAACAGCACCAATGGGCGTGCCAGGAAGTTAATTAGCAGCTGCATTATGTTGAGACCGGACGAAGCGCTACAAAGTGCCTTGCGTCTTTTAGAGGATGCATTTGGCTCCCCAGATATCGCAATAAAGGCACATTTGAACCTCGTCACTAAGGGTCCAGTGATTCGTATTAATCAAGAAAGTCTGCATGGCGTCTATTCGGACTTAATCAACTGCAAGATGGTAGTGGAAGTGTCCGGCGCTGCTTAACTTCTAAATTCTGCTGCTACGATTGAGGGGTTGTTCGCTCGTCTCCCAAGGAGTCTCCAAGAACGGTTTGCAGAATTGGCGCTGAGAAGGGGATATGGCATGGAAATTGTACCATTTGATTTGTTTATTGAATTTATTGATCAAAATAAACGATTAGCAGCTTCACGTCTTGGCCGAATAATGGAAATAGCTAAGGTGGTAACGTCGCCCAGTTATTCTAAATGGGCAAAACCAAAGATGACTCGCGCAAATGTTGCTAAGGTCGAAGGGAATATTCAACACAATGAATTGTTTGAAGAAAGAAAATCAGGTCAGCCTAATAGCAGCCGCAGTTGTACTGCATGCGATTTGTTAAGCCATCCCATCTGGAAATGTAAGAAGTTTATAGAAAGCCCTATCAGCGAGCGTAGAGCATTGGTCAAACAAATAGGGTCTTTGTTAAAACTGTCTTGGAAAAGACCATTTGGTTAAAGTTTGTTCAAACAAGAAACGTTGCAAAACATGCTCTGGTAATCATCATTCGCTCTTGCATTTTCCTGATTTCTTGCCCAAACAACCAAAGATTGTATCGCAGCGCCCAGAAGATTCAACTGCAACATCCGTAAGCTCTCCTGAGTAAGATCAAACTATTGTGTTTGAAGACTCGCACTTGGTTAAAGTTAAGAAAAGACTGCAAATTCTGCCAGTTTGTGTAACAAATTTAACTACGGAAAAGGGTAGGCACATCCTTGCTCTCTTGGACAGTGGGGCTGATACCCACCTCTTGACTAAGGAAGTGTTCGTGGATTTGGACCTAAATGGAAAACCAATTGAGTCAAATCTTCAATTGGCTGATGGCGCCGTCAAGAAGTTAAGCTCGTTTGAGACGACATGTTCCGTTCGAGGTGTTAACGAAGAAAGCTCCTTTATTCTCGGTGAAATTCGAATTGTTGAAACTATGCCAGACCTAAGCCAAAGCATACCATCTCCCATAGACGTGGAGCGAAATAGACATCTGCAAGACATAATGATTCCCATCATTGATGCAGAGCAGATTGATTTGATCATAGGCATGGACGCCCCAGGTTTGCATGTTTTTTCTGAAGTTCGCAAGGGTGGTGATTCTAGTTTATGGGCAGGAAGGTCTCCACTTGGCTGGGTTTTCTTTGGAAAAGATTACGGCCATTAAACACCTCAACGGCTGTGGTTTCAAATTGTTATGTTAATTTGTTGGTAAGTCCAGATCTTGAAAAGGGAATGAAAGCAGTTTGCCCATGCCAATGCAATCTCTTTGACTCATCATGTGATTCTGACATTCTACTTCCATCCCTGGACGACAAGAGAGCTCAGAATTTAATGGAAGAGTCATGCGTGTTAGAAAATGGCCATTACAGGATGCGTCTAATGTGGAAGGAAGGATGCCCAGACCTGCCCGACAACCATAATGTCGCATTATCGCGCTTAACCAGCCTGGGGCGCCGGTTAACAAAGAACCCAGTCACGCATGCTAAATATAAGAATAAGATTAATGAGATGCTGGCTCTTGGTCACGCATTCGAAGTGACTACAGAAGAGTATGTTGAAGGAAAAACGTGGTACATTCCTCACCATTGTACATCGGGAAAATTTAGAGTTGTCTTTGATTTCGCAGCTACCTACAAAGGCACGTCACTTAATTCACAATTGTTGCAAGGGCCAGATAATATGAACAATCTGTTTGGCGTATTGTTTCGTTTCAGATTGCATAATATTGCTATCAACGGGGACATTCGCAACATGTTTCATCAAGTTCATGTTGATCCATCAGATCAGTCTGCGTTAAGATTTTTGTGGTGGGAGGACGGTGACCCAAAGTTACCGGTGAAAATCTATCAGTTGACTGTTCACACATTTCGACTTACCTCTTCTCCATGCATCGCTAGCTTCGCACTGAGACGAAGAGCGGAAGAAAATTGCGCCATATGTTCAGAAGAGGCCGTTGAAACCATCAAGCGTAACATGTACGTAGATGATTTGCTTACGTCGGTTAAGAGCTGCGAAGAAGGTATTCATTTGATTCGAAAACTCAATGCCCTTTTAGAGAGTGGTGGGTTTAAAATGGCCAAATATTCCAGCAATAGCCCTGAAGTGTTGGAAGCGATTCCAAATGAGCTCCTCGCCCCTCAGCTTCAAGAATTAGAATTAAATTGTGAAGAGCTCCCATCCCACAAGACGCTGGGTTTGTCTTGGGATCCAAATCTTGACGAGCTTCACATTAAGGTGACTATCGGAACGCATCCCATGACACGGCGCGGTTTGTTGTCAACACTAGCCAGCGTTTACGACCCTGGTCCGAACGATTAACTTTGTGAACTTCATTTTTCGTTGCCTAAATAGCTCGTAAAACGTTGAGTCATTGGCGCTTGTGACGTAACAGATGTTACAAGCTGGCCACATTTAATTCTTTATTGTAGCAACCTTTTTTCAATGCGTTTCCTTCGAATAAGCAACTTAGAAATTTACAGTTCAGTTTTAACTAAAGAGAAATATTGGAACTATTGGTTTATCTATTTGAATAAGTTGAATTGTAAAAGTAATAGAAATAACTAAAGAAATTGAAGTGAATTATATTGGAAATTAAATTAAATAGTTAGACTGAACTATTTGGCTGTTTCTTTTCACAGTACAGCTATTCCCATACAGTTTAGTTTCTGTGGCTGTCGCAGACTCCACGTGCGTCAGGAACAGACCCATTAGGAATGGCTAGTCCATTCTTACTACCAGCGAAGCTGCTTTTGCAAAGGTTATCAAAACAGGGTTTGGATTGGGACACAATTATCGCAGACGCAGATTGCCGTGATTGGCAGAAATGGCTTCGCGTGCTACCTTGCCTGGACGGCTTATCGATTCCTCGAGTACTTTCCAATTTTTCCAGAGCTCAATCTTTTGAGCTACATTGCTTTGCTGATGGTAGTGCTATAGGATTCGGAGTTGTATGTTATTTTTGATGTTTTGACGGTCAAAACTATAGTTGTTCGTTTGTTGCGGGCAAATCCAGGGTGGCACCGTCACCTAAACAGACTATTCCACGGCTAGAATTGTGCGCTGCAGTGACAGCTGTTCGTTTAGCAAGACAGTAAAAAATGAATATGATTTCAAATTGGATCGAGTTTTCTTTTGGTCAGACTCGACAACTGTTCTCAGCTACATAAACAACACTTCAAAAAGGCGCCCGGCCTTTGAGACAAACCGTATTGACTTGATTCGAAGACATTCAGAAGCAAGTCAATGGCGATGGGTAGATACCAGTAGTAACCCTGCTGACCCTTTCTCTCGTGGGCTGCTACCCAAGCTAGTTGAAAAGGCTGTGAGCTGGCTTAAGGCACCCACCTTTCTTTTTCAAGATGAGTCAAACTGGCCTGCAGCCAATCGGCCTACTACGAAAAGGGTTGATGGTTTCACCGCAGCTACATCCGTAGACAGCATCGACGATAACATTCAGCATGACAATAAGGACAGTCTCAGTCTTCCTATTACAAAACAAGACGTATTGCATCGGATCATTGAACGATATAGCATACTTTCTGATGTAGTTAGAACTTCAGCATGGTTGTTAAGGCTTAAACAATTGCTTAAGTGTCGAGCAAAAGGGCTTACGTTACCATCTATCGCAAATGAACCAATTGATAGTAAAGAGTTTGATGCAGCTCTTCTTGCCTTGATTCGTTTGTGTCAACAAAAAGCCTTTCCCAGTCTTGTCGAAGCACTTGAGGTTGATCCGTGGTATAAAGTAGCTGGAAGAGCTGGTGACAAAGAAATGAAAAGGACACTGCAATCTATCAGTAAATACTGTCCATTTGTTGCAAACGGAGTTATCAGGGTGGGCGGACGGCTTCAGCGTTCTTGTCTACCTTATGATTTTAAGCACCCGGTTGTTCTTCCTAAGGAACATCATTTGACCGGACTGATCATCCTTCACGCTCACTACCGGGCTGGTCATAGTTCGGCCACGTATGTTATAAATGAGCTCCGGAAATGCTATCATGTTGTTGACCAGCGCCGAACGGTGAAACAGTATATCTAAAGAAACTGTATGATCTGCCGAAATCAAAAGGCTGTCCCAGGTTCGCAGTTGATGGCTCCTCTTCCAGCCGGTCGAGTAACATCTAACAGAGGTGCCTTTGAACATTGCGGGGTAGATTATATGGGACCACTCGAAATAAAGCAAGGTCGCAATCGTTTGTCGCGTTATTGCTGCGTCTTCACGTGTTTGGCTTCGAGAGCTGTTCATCTTGAAATGGCATATGATTTGAGTACCGATTCTTTCCTGATGGCTTTCCGTCGTTTTCTATTAGTTAGAGGGGACACGACTAGAGTAATGTACTCGGACAATGGCACCAACTTTGTCGGGGCTAATTCTCAACTACAAAAAGGTTTAAAGCGAATAGATCAACGTCGGATTGTGAACGAACTAGCGCCCAGAGGAATCGAATGGAAACATGCTTTACCACTGGCAAGCCACCAGGGCGGGATCTATGAGGCCATGATACGATTAGTTCGTAAAAATATGAATTTGATTATGGCTGATAAACGGCTTAGAACGTTAACGGATGAAGGACTACAAACCTTGTTCAAAGAAATTGAACATATTTTAAACTGTCAACCTTTGACCGAGCTAACAGATGAGGTTGAGAATACGACGGCTCACACGCCAATGATGCTTTTATCTGGCTGTGTCGATCCTGGTTACTTACCAGATATTTTCCTAGATTCAGGTGGTATGAGGTCATCTTGGCGTGCTTGTCAACTTCAAGCCGACGTTTTTTGGGACCGTTGGCGGTCCGAATATCTTCATTTGCTGCAGCGTAGACAGAAATGGCTCACGCCGCAACTTAATCTTTGTGTTGGCGACCTCGTTTTGCTGGTCGATGAAAACGCGCATCGCAATATATGGCCCAAAGGAGTCATCCAAGAAGTCCTTCCCGACCGAGACGGTATGGTTCGTCGTGTTAGGTTCCGCACCGGCAAACAAAAAATATTTACGAGAGACGTGCGAAAACTGTGCCTTCTCGAGTGCGAGACTGATTCAACCATGTAATCAACAAACGATGTGATCTTGGCTGGGACTATGCGGTGTTAAACGCGTTACGAACATTATGGACTGTGCGATGTTAACCGCGTAACAAAACATTTTACGTACTGTGCGGTGTGAAACGTGTTACAAACATTATGGACTGTGCGGATATCGGAGCGAGCCGCTGTTGTGTTTGTTGCAAGCTTGTGTTTTCTGTTTTCTGCTTATGTATTTGAAAAATTGATCATCATTTTATTGTCATACTCAATCTCGATAATTTTTGGGCCGGCTATGTAGCAGTGAGAATTGGATAATCTAAAATTTTGTTCGCTTAAGGCCTGGTCTACACTAGGCGTAGAAACTTTAGCTTACGCTGAGCGTAGGCGTAAAAAGCATCTACACTATTGCTTCTAATAAGTTAAGCGTAAGCGTAAACAGCATTTACAACTATTGTGTTTCTTGTCTATAGAATCAAAAAATATGGCATACGTGTCTTGTCGAAGAAAAAGATTACGTCTCAGTTTAATACTAGTACTTTTATATCATAGAAGTAAACAACTTAAAAAATGTTCAAAAAGAAAGTTTTGGGTTCATCCAATTTTGCAAAAAAGACAACAAGGAGAAGGTAAGATGTTTTTGAGTCTCCTCAAGAAGTCACCCCAAGCGATTTTTTTCGGTGAAACCAACCTAGAATCCCCCTTTTAGTACCAGGATGGAATAATGAAGAAACCAAGAGAAAAAGAATCTCTCAAGAAGCAATAATAATAACAGGGCGACTTGGGTTAATTTTACAAACAAAGATCGCTTACGGTGTCTTCTTGAAAAGACCCGATTTTTGTAAGCTAAGCTACATTAATTAATAAACAGCTTTATTGTATCGTGTAACTTAAATTTATCCAGTTTATTTAAATTTTCGCACAGTAATTTTTTTGTTTCTTGGTAAGCCATTTGTAAATAAGTATATCCATGTGCTTAGGTGAATATCATCGCCTTGTGAAAGACATGAGAGAGTTAAGACGGAGCTATTTCTTTTCGTCTTTTAGAATGACTCCATCAATATTTGATAAACTATTAGAAAAAGTGCATGCAAAAATAAAAAAACAAAAAACCAAACTTCGCAGCCCCATCTCGACTGCAGAAAGACTCGCAGTAACTTTGAGGTAAGTGGCAATTTAAACATTTTTTTAATGTCCTATGCCAACACAATGAAAGCTTCCATATTTGCCCATCGTCCTTTTAAAAGGATGCTTAAACTTTTTACAATTTTAACAAGCCAGGTTAATATTATTAAATAAATAAAAGTACTTGAAAAACTAGACACTTTCCCGTTTCTAAATAACTGATTTTAGTTTATCTTTGATTTGCTATGTTAGTCTTAACAAAGAAGTAAATATCAAGAATTTACAAATTTGAAAAATGGCCAAAGCATTTTTCTTTATATATGTGTACATTAATGGGTTAAGTTCGTAACGTTGGTTTTTTATAAAAGTTCGGGCCCACAATTTTTGTGTTAAATACAGGTTTCTTGCTACTGGAGACAGCTATTTCACAATTGCGGCATCATACAGATTGAGTAGATCAATTGTTGCTAAAATCATTCCAGAAACTTGCAATGCTTTTTGGGATGTTTTGAAAGACGAGTTTATGCCAATACCAACAAGATCTACATGGGAAAAAATAGCTGCTGATTATGATTATTTTTGGAAGTTTCCGAATTGTGTTGGTAGCATTGATGGAAAGCATGTGACAATGCAGGCTTGAAAAAACGCTGGGTCTCTCTATTACAATTATAAAAAACAACATAGCTTAATCTTGCTGGCAGTTGTAGATGCACAATACAACTTTTTTGCGGTGGATATAGGAGGTTATGGAAAGCAGAGTGATGGGAGTGTGTTTTCTAATTCAGCAATTGGGAGACTTTTGAAGTCCCAAAATCTGGATTTGCCTGAAAACGAGCCTTTAAGAGGAACCAAAGACCCTGCACTTCCATTTGTATTAGTAGGTGACGAAGCGTTTCCATTGCTCGAAAATTTAATGCGGCCTTATCCTGGTGATTGTTTAACAGAAGAAAAACGAGTGTTTAATTATCGTCTGTCTAGAGCCAGACGGGTTGTAGAAAGTGCGTTTGGCATATTAGTTTTTCGATTTCGATGTTTTCGTCGACCTCTTTTATTACAACCTAAAAATGCAATAGCAATTATTAAAGAAGCAGTTGTATTGCACAACTTTTTACGAAAGGAGATTGGAATTCAATATGTAAATGTGGAAAACATAAATTCTCAAAATGGCGATGACAAAATACCCCGAGAAAAAAAGCAAACAAATCCTCCAACAAACATGCAAATGCTACTCTTAAAACGAGTTGGAAGACGACATACAACAAATGCAACGGCCATCCGCGAACAATTTAAAAATTACTTTGTAAGTAAGCCTGGAGCAGTGCCCTGGCAAAGTAATGTTGTAAATCGTGTGCAATAAAACTTTTTCGCTATTTTTGCTTGTAAACCTAATTTTTAGCACGAGTAATTGGTTAGTGAGAATTTGAAAAACATGCAATTTATTAATATTTATAAGCAAAAGGATTAACACACTACGAGTCACAGACAAAAAACAATGAAAATTTTCAAAACGCACTGAACACAAGTACAGAAATAAAATGTTGTCAAATATAGGAATTATTATTTCAATTTAATTACAAATACAAGGGTATATTCAAAAATTATTAGCATTTTAGGTCTAGAGTTAATTTGGGCGCAAAAAATACATTTGAAATCGCTCTAAGTAGGATGTGTTTTTTCTACAACTATTTTTGGTCAATAACAACCAAAAACAATCACAAATTACGGAGCATAAAATTTGGAGCGCTTATATAATAACAGCAATGTTTTTGTAGACCACTCTATACCGTGAAATTTTTAAAGTCATATGGTCTCAGAGCGGAAAAAGTATTAGTTAAAAAATGAAATACAATAGAAAAAATAAAAGTATACCAAAAAATAAAAACAACAACAAACAACAAAAACAAAAGACAAGTTGTACACACTATTTTGAAGAAAAAATAATAAAATACCTATGCTGACAATGTTATATAATACTTCCCAAATATCTCATTAACAATAAAAAAAAAAGAGGTAAAAAACTTTGCAAATATCAGCTTCAATATGACAAAAAAGGTAAAAATACATCACAAATATTAAAAGAGGTAAAGATTAATTTGTTTACACTTCAGAAGCAGTTCTAAAATAATAAGTCTTTAAATTTTTCTTAAATACATTTAGATGATTACAAGAACGTAAATCTATCGGCAGTGAATTCCAAATTACATACATCTTACAAGAAATACGGTAGTTTTTTCAATGTGATGTCCAGTATTAATAATTGTATGGTCATTTTCTGATCTGAGATTTTTACGAAAAGGTTTGTACATATAAAACAGGTCGGAAAAATATTCTGATGCCTTTTCAGACGAACTAATCCAAAAATAAAAAGTAAAGCCAATAAATTTTAAAACATTGTTTACTTAGGACGTTTCGGAATTATAACTCATTCCATCATCAATTGCAGTTGATGATGGAATTATGAATTCTGGACGTTTCAGAATTATAACTCATTATAATTACAATTCCGAAAATGGCATTTAGAACAGAACAAACAATTCAGAACATTATACAGTAGAATTTGCCTAAGTCGCCACCTCAAGGGGAACAGAAAAAGTGGCGACTTAGGCGAACTGGCGACTTAGGCAAACAACAGATTAATATGCTTAAGCCTACACAGACTTTAGATCCCTTTGTTTCTGCAGAAGCTGAATATTTGAGAAATAAAGAACACAAACAGAAAGGACTGTTTGGATTGCTGTACAACAACATAATATTTATTTAAACACTCAAGATGCAGTCTTAAAGAAATCCGAGATTTTCGACTGTTTTGCATTTGCCAAGGACTTGTCCACTATGTACGAATGGATTTTGGTCAATGCACCATATGATTCTCCCCCGTCTTCTTGACACATCATAAAATGTTGCAGCTTCTTTGCCATATTAAGAGCTTCTTTTATGGATGGAGGTGGCACTAAATCTTCTTCTTCTTCATCATCATCTTCTTCGTCTATTTCTTCGATTGTATCACATGTTTTCTCTTTGATTTCACTCAAAATGCTTTCTTCTGTAATGGTCTCTCTGTTTATCAAATTTTCGTCAGCGTCTGTGTACTGCGAAAAGCATACTGAGGCAGGAACAAGCTCAGCAGCTTGCAGCATTTCCCAAATTCTTTCTGCTTCTGCATCACTTTTTTCTGTACTTTCTTCAACTCTTTCAGTATCACTTAGCTTGAAGTTTACCTTCCTAAAACAGTTCTGGATGGTGACAGGAGAAACAGCACTCCAGGCTTGACTCAGAAAGTTCATGGCAGTCAGGATGTCAATTTTAAAATCTTCAATATTTTCTTCCCACGCAACCAATCGTTCTTTTGCTAAATTGCTTCTGTAATGGGCTTTCAGACAGCGAATGACACCAGCATCCATAGGCTGCGTTTTTGCTGTAGTGTTTGGAGGTAGAAATATCAGTTTGACATTAGCCAAGCCATTTACATTTGGATGAGCAGTGCAATTGTCCAAAACCAAGGCAATTTTTCGGTTGCTGTTTTGCATCAGACTATCCAGTTTTCTCAGCCAAGATGTAAAAATACTGCAGGTCATCCAAGCTTTGGAGTTGGATTTATACTCAAGTGGAAGTCTTTTTACTCCTTTGAAACAACGTGGCTTTGCAGATTTTCCGATTACAAGAAGTGGAAGTTTTTCTCCCATCATACTTGCAGAGACAAGTACAGTCAGTCTTTCTTTGGACATTTTTCCACCAGCACAGTTTTCATGTTTTAGCACATGTGTTCTGTCAGGAAGACACTTGAAAAAAAGGCCAGTTTCATCTGTGTTGAAAATGTTTTCAGGTGCGAATTCTTTCAGAATTTCAAGAAGTCTGCTGTTTTGCCAGTTGTCCACAGCTTGTTGGTTTACAGATTCGGCTTCTCCATGCAGTTTCTTACAGACTATTTCATTCCTAAATTTCCACCTGTTGATCCAATTAGTGTCTAGTGTCTTCGGATTTTCATAACCACATGCTTCAGCAAACTGTTGAGCTTTCAGCCGCAAGTTATCTCCACTAATTGGTAATTTCTTGTCTCTGGCAGCTCTAAACCACTTCAACAATGGCTCATCCACGTCTTCAAAATTGTGCTTCCTCTTTCTTTTTGATTTACTGTTCTTTCCATCTTCGTAGTCAGAAATAATTTTTTCTGACACTTTGATGATGGAACTCAACGTTGATCGTGGGATGTTGTGTTCCATAGCAAACTGTGCCTTGTTCGTAATCTTCCCGCTTTTGTGCATTGCTACGATTTCATACTTTTCTTGCAAAGTTAAAGTTTTGAGCTTAAGATTTTTCCTCGACATTATCAACAACACTAAACGATTAAAACACAGCACTGTGCAGAAAAAACTGCGCTATAAAAAGCTTTATTTATTGGCAGTGGCGAGAATGCCGTTAAAGAACATTTGTTTCTTTACACAGTACAGTACAATCTACTCTATGCGCTTATTCTTCTTGCTCTGTGCTCTTTCTGTCTTCTTATTAATCTATTCTCTGCTGTAACCTTATTTTTTGCCCATTCCCTAGTCATTAAGTACTGTAATTTATTGCAAATAAGCTGATAGCTTTTCTAACTGTCATAGCCAGGCTGCTTCACATGGCAATAAGATGGCTAACTGAACGGAAACTAAACCTGGTAAAAACAATCTAAAGTGATGAAATAATGGGGTTATGAAGGAAGTTTGTGACGCACAGTGGGGTTGTGTTACATCAGTAGGATCGTAAACAGATAGGCGAAACAACTGTAGTGTAGTGGTAGCAGACTAAAAGTTTGGAATATAATCACGCTGGCAAAGTTTTTATAGGTCTGACAACTTAGGCAAATTTTTTTGCTCATGGTGAGCAAAAACAGTGGCGAGTTAGGCGAATTGACGAGTTAGGCGAAGACAACTTAGCCGAACTTGATAAAACAGAAAACAATAGGCTCTCAGCCGGGACCAAGCGATATGTGGCGACTTAGACGAACTGGCGACTTAGCCGAAGTCGACTTAGGCAAATTCTACTGTAATTAAAAAAAAACATTTTGAATAAAAAAATGTTTCAAAATTTATTGGTTTTACTTTTTATTTTGAAATCTCAAATTAAAAGACAAAAAATAATTAAAAATAGGCCTACATGTATGGATCTAATTTTAGGAAAAATTTTGGAAGTTCACTTTAATTGCCAGAGCTCTTTGTAATAGCAGATACTTTATTAATGACTAATTTTAAAATATCGCTCTGAAGCTCGAGGCGATCTTTTGTTGGCACTTGGCCGCTTCTTCCGCCATGCTTTTAAAAAACAAATTTGTCGAACTGTTTTCTTTTTCTACAAAACACACAGAAAAATTAATACCCAAAAAAAGTCAGAATTTTACCCATGCCACATGGTACACCGTTCATCATCATTATCATTATCATCATTTTCAGGGAAAACATTGAATTAGTTCAGTGTATTTCTCTTTGCCCGCTTGTTCTTTTGAGGTTGGGGGGGGCAGCAGCTCGAGTTGGGATCTCCAAGGATCCCGATCTCCTGCAACTAGCGGCAATTTCGCTGGTCGAATTCCAAGACGTGACCAGGCCAGGTGTTCAACATAATTCCGCCAGCGAGTTCTGGGTCTCCCTCTAGCCCTTTTGCCACTCAAAGCCATTAGTTGCTTTTGGAAGAGCAGCCATTAGTTGCTTTGCTGTTCGCTCGTGGGACATTTTTGTCACATGGCCATACCAGCGCAGTTGCTGAATCTGGTTACTATGAAAACCAAAAGCTACTTACTATGGAAAAATAAGCTTGTACACCGTGCAGATTAAGCAAAAGCTAGTTACTATGGAAAAGCACACTTGGGCAAGATATCAAACAATATCATTGATGAGTCATAGATTATACAAGTCCAAATAAAAAAATTGTAACAATAAGCTTTAGTTCAAAAAAAATTTTTTATGCGTCATAGAAAAAATATATTCCGGTATCTAAACTTACCCTCGTTACGTTTCAAATCATTTAATGCAATTTGAAGCATTTTTTCTGTTGTATCAGAAGCCTTCCGCTTTCGGTAAAGTGGTTTGACGCTTTGCTTTTCAATTGGTGTAAGAGAATCTACACGTAAATCGAATTACAGTAATTGAAATATTGTAACAGAAGTTCTTGGAACAAATTGCACAGAAGCAACGGAAAAAATTATATTTAAAAATGTATAGGGTATAGAGTATATGTTAATACAAAGTCCGAGTCAACATCAATCACTTTGGCTTTTGATGTAAATATCTACACACAAACGATATTATTGTTTGATATCTTGAAACTTAAATAACCATAGTTTTACAGCATTTTTTAAAATTACTTAATAACATATGACCATACAAGTTACTCAATACTCACCTGAAGAAATGTTATTTGTTGATGTCTGAGGCAAAGATGGCAAACTAGACTTGGGCAATGATGCAAAATAAATAGTTTTTTCAGTTTGCATTTCATCAATCAAAATTGGTGATGTCACTTCCACAACAACTTTACGAGAAGCAGAATCATCTACCAAACTGGAAAAGCTTGCATCAGCGTCACTTGCACAAAACAAAAAGCAATCTTCTGTTTGCGGCAAAAGATCTTTTGGCTGATATGGTTGGTAACAACCCATATTGGAATAAGTTCTAAGTACAAAAAAGTAACTGTCAATAACAGCTTTAGGAAAATAACACACACAAAATATTAAACTATTTTCTATAACCACTTAATGTCAAGACAAAACAATATGCGTAGTTAATCAAAATTTGTGCAGGCAACCCTTGTTATGCTACTTAATTTTGTTTTTAATTAAATCATTAACTTGTTTCAATGTTGTTAAAATTTAAATCTATTTTCAGAATTTTGCAAAATATTTTACAATTGTAACTTGTTTTATCATCAACTGAAATAAACTAATTGATCAGCTTAGCCATAAACTAAACTTTAGTATTTGAAGAAATTAGGATGTAATGAAATAAAATTATTGCCAAGATATACACTACATATTGAATAAAATGAAGACAAGAAGTATACAAGTAATGAGAAATAAAAAATTTGAAACAATAAATACAAAGCAAGTTTACATACTACTCAGTGCACACCTATTTTCAGATAATTTAGTGTAAAAAAACAGGTGCAAGACTGTTTCTTGATATTTAATAAAGGATGAAGTCTTGAAATCTCTGGCTGATTCCTTGATCAATCATTTCAACAACCACAGCATTGATTTGTTACTATGACAAAAAACTGATCTTAAAAAAACAACAACAAAAAACAAAGTTGACTATTTATAGAGTTCAGGCTTTCACATATTTCAAGTTGTTCTTTGTCCTATATAATTTGTACATTTTGGCAATAACTTTACTCCATTATGTGATAATGTATACAAAATTTGAGTTTTTAAAAATTATGGCTAAATGATTTACTTAATTATGGAATAAGGAAAAATGCCACAATATCCTACTTAACAATCCAAATTTAATAAACCTATTTTCTTTTCATTCATTAGCTTAATATAATTCCTGTACCATAATTTGAGTTATTTGACACTGTTGAAAAAACAAAAAAACTGTGGTTAAAGTAAAACATTTTTTATTTAGCATTTTGTAGCTTACATTGTGGGCTTAATGTGATCATCTATGAATTTAAGCTGCTCAAATAAAGACCATGGTTTATGGAAACTGGCTGCACTGCCAGAAGGATAATTCAACTTTTTTTTTTTCCTTCTGTACTTTTCCTTTAAATATTTCCATTATGTCATACACCATTCATCTAAATAAATAAATTTGTATTCAGCCTGAACCATGTAAATATAACAAACTAAACTACATATAAATTATGTTTCTTTAATTCATGTATATTTACTGCAAAAAATAAATTTTAGTTTCAACTATATCTAAAAATTTTTAAAATACAGCTTACAATTTTGACCACATTCTTCAGCCACTTTCTTCCAACAATTTGATTTAAGTACGAGATCATGGTAACCTTTGCGCTTTAGGTCCCATAAGCTTGGGTATTTATAAATCGCATGTATCAATGTTTCTTTTAAATCTGACATTTTTACTTTTTCACAAAATCCTGTACAATTAAAACTGAGTAAAACAGTATACGTAAGCCTATAGCATAAAAAAAGTTTTTATTCATGTACAATCATTTCATTTTAAAAGCATTTCTTTAAATCTATAATAGACAATGATATACATAATAGACAAACTATAACTATTTGAAATTTTTAAAATAAAGAACGGTCATTATTTAGGCTACAGCAAAATTTTGATGATCATATTATACCCAAGATCTTTAGCTTTTTTATAGCTTAAAAAGCTTTTGCAATTCTTCTAAAAATACATATAAAATTATGACAAACTATAATTATTAAATAGAAAAATTAAAAATTTTACATTGGAATAAAATTATGCTGCAATTGAAATTTATTTACAGCATATCGTTAAAAAAATATTAACAAGAAAATAATTCAAACATTCTTTAAAAAAATACTAATAATAATTTAAAAAACTGATTTTTTGGTACCTTGAACCTGGCAATTTCTACTCAAAAGCATTTTTTACGCTGAACGCAAGCGTAAAAATCGCTTGGCAAGCGAATTTTCGCCAGCGCTCAGCGTAGAATTTTTTCGTCGACGGCTGGCGTAGAAATACAATAAATAAACACTTTTACGCTGAGAAACTACGCCTAGTGTAGACCAGGCCTAAATGTTCATAATTTATCGCTAAGAATTGTACAGTGAAGATTTAGCTGACTCAATCCTTTTTTTTTGCCTTTGTGTTTCGTCATAAACGTTCCGTGAATTACCTCGTACGTTAAAATCTCCAGGGAGTCTGTTTCAAGCACATGTGCTTTAAAAGTTTTCTTTTATGTAGATAAGGTTTCGTTGTTTGTCAGTACGGAGTGTACAATTTAAATTAGCTACGATTTTAACCTTTTTCAATGTTTTAGATAACGCCAGAATTGATTTTAATTATTTTTTATTTTTATATTTTCTTGGTTTATTTGATTAACTATATTCTTGATCGCTGCCTTGGTTAATATACGAAATTAATTAAATCAGAAGTCGTGATTCTTGTTCGATTAGAATCAAATTGGATAAAGTCAAGGTCAACTTAACACCGACAGTTGATCAAACGACACTTGATCAAAACGACATTTAATCGAAATGACACTTGATCGAATAACAAAAAGAAAATTTATAACTTTAAATCTGTCCACATTTTGTTAGTTTTTTGTCCCTAAAACAAAGTGATCTCTATAAAAAGATCTTTACTTTGAATCAGTCCCAGTTTTGTCGAGTTTTTGTCCCAAAAACATTGTAATCTGTAAAAAAGGTCTTCCCTTTGAATCTGTTCCTGATTTATCCAAGGGACTCCGAGCGTGGGCCATGGCACAATTCCCCTTTTCCTTAAATTGGCAGCTGACTAGGCTACAATATGAAAAGAATGCAAAAAAAATGGTAGCAATAGGCATCTAACAAAGCATAATCATGACATAATCATGACATATCAAATGACATAATCATTGGGAGTGTGACAAAATGGTACGCAACTCATATTATAAGGTATTTTTAATGATCCACACTGTTTCTGTTCAAATTCTAACCTCGTCATACTTTATTTCCTTGTTTTGTGTCATAATTTTTCATGTTTTGTTAAGAAAAATTTCTAAAAGGTATTTTTATCACACTGGATAAAAATTCAGCAAAACTGAAATTTTTTGTTTTTCTTCATAAATTAGCAAATTCTTGTTTATGAAAATACTTAAAAAACTTATATTGAAGTTTGAAAATCAAAAGTTTTTAATTGTTCCAAAAAATTAAATGAATAAATAAACTTACTAGCATCAAAAGCGTTGATTTAGGCCTCTTTAAAAAAAATTCCTTTTCTTAAACAAGATCCCAAAACAAAAAATTTTCGATTTACATTATGAAAAGAACTTTTGATCTAAGTTGGATAAAATACCTGAAAATAAAATACTTGGAATGAACTTTTGTTGGGAGCGTGGTCGAGTCATTAAAAGCGTCGTGATTTTGATCGACATGATTTTGTTTCAAAATCTACTCGCGCCATTATGTTGTGCCCTTGAAAAAGACACTTGACCGCATTTGGCGTTCTTAACAAGCAGTTCTAAATTTATCGTATTTCTATAAGGCTAAAAATCCAAATAAGAATTTTTAACCGTACAGCAATATCTTTTAATCTACCGATGCAGGTCGGGGTAATTGCTTGACAGTTGCCTTATGCATAGCACCTCCCTTGCTTTCCTTCATTGCTTTCGATCAAGTCACGAGGATAAATATAGAGAAGAGATGAAATAAACTATTTGAAAATATTTTCAATTTTTGCAAAACAAAATTTTGCACAGAAATATCACAAGAAACAACAAAATAACATTTGTACTTCCCTGTAATTTTATCTTAATTTTATTGTTTTGTGAGAATTAAGTAAAATCGGCAATGAGCAAAACATTTACAAAACATTTACAAACATTCCGTAAATTTGCAGCACATTTCGAACAAAATAAAATTTTTTTTGTCTTTACTAAATTTCAAACACTTTTTTATATGAATTGTCAAGAAGCGAAGATTTAGTAAAAAACAAGATTGGAAAATTAGTCACGACAATAAGAAATTTAAGAAATCTTCATTCATTAAAAATGTCCAGAAAAAGTTTTTTTAGTCGAAAAAGGTTGAACACGATACGATACGATAAAGCGTAGCACTGTGGAGCTTTCTTGTTCTGGGATCCCGATGCAGTGCAGCAGCTGCACCGGTGATACTTCCGGCCCTGTCTCTAATTGTTCCGGGTGTTTTACAGGTGAAAACGTGTTTAGCAGAAATTTGTTGTAAAATTGGAAACAAAGCAAAGTCGATCTGTTCATCAATCGATGACTAAATTTGAAACTTTTTTAATGTTAAATGTAGTGTGACAAAGTAAAATTTAAACAAGTTTTATGATTTAAAAAAAAATTTTTAATAGGCGCGTTGGCTGTTAATTGCTAAAAGCAGCATGCTTGAGAAAAACGATCATAAGCTATGACCGTTTTGCCCCAAGCAACTGAAACTGTACCAGATGAAATTTAACACAGTTCTCATGCAGAAAAGTGATAAATTGTGTGTCTAATTTAGACAAATAGCCTATATCTGCAAAGTTTTTATATATATCTTTAAATGCAGCTACAACAAGCACTTCGAACGAAGAATTAAATTTAATTGTGGATGAGTGTAATAAATTAACTAACTGTAGTGTTTCTAAACAAAGTAATAAAGATAAAAAAGTTTTTCATTATTTTTCTGACATATTCCCTCTTCCTCCTGCGAAGTTAACACATAGAAAGTAAAGTAATGTAAAGTAAAACAGGCCACCCATATAAATGGATTTTGGTTTAAAATATTTATTACTGTGAGTGGAACAGCATTGAAAAAGCCAAAAACCTCAAGCAATAAATAAAGCAAATAAAAGCAATGAAGCAAAATATATCTGTTTTTTTTTGCACACAAGCTTATGAAGAGCCACCATCTAAAAATTGGATTCAATCTATTAAATGTTTGCAGTGGTGTCACGATAGATGTTCGTAATATAGGTTACTGGCCAAGAATTTTTTTGTGCAATTTTTGTGGTGTTTAATTTTTTTGAAATTACCATGTCTGTATAAAAAATGTTTCTAATTGATTCTTTAGTTGCCACAAAGCAGAAGTACTAATATTAATACTTGAAATTTAAAACAAAGATAATAAAATATTTCTACTTTTATCTAGGGTAAAATGGACACTCTATGACCGTTATCTCCCAAGCCCGAAGCAAAACGTAAATGTAAGTAAAATATAGGTTTATGCTTTCTTTAATTTAAGTCTAGCACCAAATACGTTACGCAAATTTAAAATAACTATGACCGCTTTCCCCCGCCTTCCCCTAATGCATTTTTTAAAGAAAAGCTTGTAATACAACATTTTGTTCGTTACATCGGACAGACTTCTTCAGGTAAAACCAAAACACAACGCACAACATATTTAAAAGCCAAACACAAAACGAATGATCCCAATGGTCAGAGGCAGCCTACACAACAACAATTGAACAACTTTGTGCAACAGAACTAAAATCAACAAGTTGAAAATTCACATTAATAATAACATTTTTGTAGTAATTAAACAGACAGTATTCACATTAATTAAAAAAAGGTCTTTATTTGCAACAAGAACGTTCCACTTATATGAGTATGCTAAATCAAAAATATTTGCCGGCTAAAAAGCGAAGATCTTTGCATTTATTTATTTTTGGACTTTATTAAGTTTTTTTAGTAAGAATTTTCTACAAGGCTAAAATTTGCGTTTGTTAAGAGTGTCTTTTGGACTAAACAAGTGCTTTTTTTAAACTTTCCGCTTCCCGGTTAAAATTCTTCAGTTGCCCCTAATTGCGGCACTTTGTTTTTACTAGCCAGCCGCTACTGCTGATGTGGGTTGCATACTCTTTTGAGTGGTGGTTTTGTTAAACAATCTTTTTCGATCAAGAAAATGATCTCTACTTTCGTTCTAAGTTTAAGGTGTAGATAAATTACAAACTAAAAGCCCTTACCTTCAATTGATCGAACATTTTAGTCGAATTTCAAAAATACTTCTTTATTTTCCCACCTGTACGTTCCCTTTTGGAAAAAAAGGCGAGAGCAATTTGAAGAGTTCAAAAGGGTCATTCTGACTTTAATGTTTGTGCCTTTCCATCTAAAGATGGTGCTCCAATCAGCATCCACGTACATAGGCCGCCACTGGGTGTTGCAGTTTTCCATGTGCTCCACGGTGAGGTAGGTCTGGCCCAGCTGTAACGTTTGCAAAATAACGAAAATGCACGTCGTGTGACGTCACAAACAATAAACCTTCATGTTATGACGTAATTGACTACATAAAACGTCACTGAAACGTGGTCACCGGGACTAAAAGCGCCACTTGCGTCTTTCATGACTTCAACGAAAGCACGACATTGTGGAACCGGGTCCGGACTGGGGTGGGAGAAATTTAACTTGTTTTTTCAAAATGTTTGGAGGTGAAGGACGCGGAGGCACTTTGTCTGGAAGAAATCAGGTGAAAAGTAATTACAAACCAGGAACGCTTTTGTTCTAAACCAGTGGTTCCCAACAAATGTTTCCTCAAATTTTTAGCTATGTGTGTGCGCAGAAATTTGTTCGTGTGCAAATTTTACTCTTTTTTGAAAAATATGTGCACTCTCTGCACGGTGCGCAAAGGTACTTATTGATTGCATTAGGATTTATGATCAAATAAGGAATTCTCCATAAAAAAAAAAGATCTTCATTCTGAATCAGACTCTGATTTGTCGATTTTCTTCTCCAAAATCAGGTATTCTCTGAGACAAAAAGTCTTCAGTCTGAATCAAAACGCAGGTTGAAAAATATTAACGTAGACAGCGGTTCTTAATCTTTTAGAGAGTCCGCACCCCTTGACACAAAATGTGCATCAGGGTACCTCAGTTGATTTTGTATTTATTTTGCATTATTTTGCATTTTGTATTTATTATGTATTTTGGTCAGATGGTCAGAAAAGCTTCTTTCATATAGATAGATCGTCGCAAATGGGACGAGGACTTACGATAGCTCAGAAATAATCACAACGCTTTTACACATAAACTATTAACTCTACAGTCTACGCGTTTCTAACAATAATAATCCATGAAGAAAACTTACTTTTATAGTTAACTGTACACATTCTAAAAAAGGTTAGATTTCCAAAGAATTAGAAAAAATTTTGAGATTACAAGAGAAAGAAAAAACAAGAAAAATAAAAGCTCAAAATTATCACAAAAAATCTACGAGAACGTTCCAGAGAAAAATGCATTGCTTTTAGGATAAAAAAGAAATAAGCCTACACTTATTCAACCAAAAATTTACATAGTAAGCAGATTGATACAGCGCTATCTATACTAAGAAACAATCAATAAAATAACAGTAACAATAATGATTTAAACAGCTGCGTGACAAGCATTAATATTTTTTTTAAATGCGAATGTTTCTTTTACACTTATAATTGCACTTGATTTAAAATTCTGGAAAGGAGCTCGCACCCCTAAGAGTCCAAGCTCGCACCTCTGGTTAAGAATCACTGATTTAGAATGAGTTTTATTCTGAAATCTTGTGTGCGCACATCTTTTTTTATGTGTGCTAATCTTAGCAAATATGTGCTCGCGCACACGCGCACAGCTTAGAGGGAACGTTGTTCCCAATCTTTTGATTTTTCCGGACCTTTACAATAATTTAGCTGCAATTTATGAATCCCTTTAATAAAAACAGTTTCTATTGTTACTTGCATATAGTCTTTACTGGAAAATGAAACAAAATTTTAAATATTATTGAAAATGATACAAAATAGGTCTTAAAAAATTTAATCATCTACGCTTGCAAGGTAATAATAATAGTTTTGATAGAGTATACCGTGCAATAAATAAGATTAGCAGAAAGACTGTAAAAACAAAATTGCTTCGGCAATTCAGTTTCATACTAATGTTTTACAATTATTTGATAGAATAAATAATACAGTCTCAAGAGTGCTCAATGTCCTGAATCTGTAAGTTGACCAAAAGTTAACAGGATTTGTTTTATATTCCGTATGAACTGATAGCTGTATTTAAAAAAACGAAATGTGCAGACAAACTGTACTGTTGGTGGGTCAATAATGTTTTGTGAAAACGTAATTTGTAGCATATATAGCTTCACTCTAAAACAGCGGTTCTCAATTCATTTTGAAGGCCGCACCCCGTCCGGAAGGAAAAATCATTTTCGCACTCCTTGCACCATTTGATGTATTTTTTTTGTATTATCATCGCCGTCACTAATAGTTGCAAAAGTCCCCAAAACAAGAAATTAAACTAAGAATTTAAAGAATGATGACAAACTAAACGTATGTATGAATTTAAACAGAACACAATCAATGACAATCAATCAAGTACAAAAAAGTTTATTCACGTGTTTTTTCTTGCCTTTTCATGTCTACAAGTTTCTCGTATCGTGATTGTCTGTTACTCAAAGCGACACGTAACTCATTTTCCACGGTTTCCAACCGATTTTGATGCTTATTCGATAGTGGTTTACAAAACAAAAACTCTTCCCCAACTTTCTTTTCCTTGATATAACGAACAAAGCAAATTAAGTGATTGTAATTGGATATATGTGTAGACTCGTCCAGTTGAAGCGAAATTTTTAATGGAGAAGCCTTAAAGTCCAAGATCGCGGATATCAATACTGAGATCATTAATTCTTCTACGAACTGTATTATTTGACAAAGCAGCTTGTTCCAACTTCCTGGCAGCACCATCTCCCAAAATTTTAAGATTTAATAACTTCTTCGGAAAGCGTGTGAGGTTTCATTGCTTTTGCAATGCGATAAGCTACTTTGTACGAAGCGCGAAAACGAGGCTTTTCCACGCTAGTAAATCCCGTTTTCGGAAGCGTTCCATTTCGGTCGTAACGAGCTCGTTTTGTTTTTAAAATTTTAGCATTATATCCTGCTTCAACTCCCCCGTGTTTATTTTAAAATGCTTACTTAACTTTGACGGTTTTAGATTAGAATTACAAAACACAACATCACAGAGAATGCATTGCGGGCTTTTAACTACTTTACGTCAACTATACCGGTAGTGGCTGTGAAACCAAACTAAATATATTTTTCTTTCCACTTCTTCACTTTGCTGTTTGACATGCTGCAGTAGATATTGTAAAAATCACAACTATAACGACTGTAATGATTATTAACAGTTCACAAGATAAGCCTACACAACATTCTACACTCTATTAACCTTAATAATGCTTCTCGCCACACTTTCATAACCTAAAATATTTGGCGCAAAATAATCAAACAACTGAAAGTATACCAACTGGTTGATTACTGACTACTGACTAATACAAACAGGAGGATATTAACGTAGGAACAGGCACTCCACGTGATATAGACAGACAATGAGTTTTTATGACGTAAGAAATTTCATGTCCTTTATTACATCACAGTCAATCGTTCATAAAACATAAATGAAGGATGTAGTTCTGGATTGGTAAAATCTACGTTATGGTCCGATGGTGCAGCTCCTTTTCTTTTTGCTTTGTATCGAAAAAGTAAACAGTTGGTGAGCAGAAACCACATCCTACACCTCAAATGTAAATCCTTAACTGGGATGATAATATAAATTTTGCTACAGTTTATCAGAGAAGCTCGCACCCCATGAAGTCCTTTCTCGCTGCCCCAATTGAGAATCGTTGCTCTAAAAGATCGCAGTCTAACTGCTGATTAGAATTGTCATAATTACAACTGGATAGATTATAACACTGTAAGTAGCCTTATTTGGGATAGTTTAAATAAACTGGAAGATGTGATGTAGACTAACATCGTTTTTATTTATTTGTACCGTTGATTGAATTTGACGGATTGAACAAGGTTTTGTATAAACACGTCTGTTGAGCATCTTTATTTAATTTGATTGATCTTCCAGAAGAACCAAAAGTACCATGAATCATAGGCAATATTGAATACCGGTATGACGTTACATCTATAAATACTATTAAAGAAGAAAGATCTCAAAGTGTGATTTGTTTCCTAATTCTCTCAAAACAAAAATTGCATTTTTCACCATTCAAAGCACTTGCAAAAAAAATAAACAGTTTCGAAAAGACACAGAAGCTTTCTTAAAAACACAAAATTTGATTCTGATAAAACTTTAAGTGAAATTGATGCAAAACTTTTTATAATTTTCATCTCTCTCTATCGCGACAGAATAAAATCCTAATTAGGATCTGCACGCCAAAGAGCACACGCTAAGTGGTAATAAGTTTTATCTATTAAAAGAGTTATGCAAAGATCAAAAAATCAAATCATAAAAAATTTAAAACAATATGCTTGAAAATTTGATATTTCCTCTTCAATGTATGGCTGTATTAGTAGTATTTGAAACGATGTATTATACCGTATAACTCCATTGCGAGACGCATAATTAAAAAGAACCGTTTTCTAAGCGAAATGCTGCCATTTTATGACAGACAAAAATTTTTTAAAAGTTTTTATAAACATTTACCAGTTTAAACTTGTGTTGCGCTTCGATTATGACTAAAATATTGCAGCGCAAGCGTCTTTGCAACTTTTTCATAAAACTAAACATTTCGGCTATAGAGAGCTGATTAAAACTCATTTATTTTTCACCGCCACAGGGAGCCGCAGCACAGAGATTAAAGGGCCGCATGCAACTTTGGGGCCAGAGGGGAAGTCGACATACGTTCTAGAATAATAGTCCGCAAATAACTTGAGACAACCCGGCCAAACCATAGTTTTTACGTTAGCTTACCGGTCAAACAATCAAAATTGTTTTGTTTATATAGGCCTACCTAAACTACGGATTTTGTCCATTTTAAGAAAACCAGAGAGAAAAAACAGGAATGATAAAACTGACTAAATTATATTCAATATAAGCACGCGCCCATTGTTGACTATGAAATGAAAAACTCTGACTCAGAAAAACATACGTGAACACTTTATGTTGAAAAATTTATCTAAAACGTTGAAATAATTAATCTTAATTAAAATATACTGAATGCTTATCTAAAATGCTTATGTCAAAACAAATACAAGCGGAAAATTAAGGAGTTTATTTGGCGGATGCTGTTGATGTTTACGTCACAAACCAATCTAATCTCAGGTCATTAATCATCGCCGACACAATATAAGGAATCATTTTCAAAATAAGAAAATAGACTTAAATAGTTGTTGGTGTTTAAAATTTAGAACTGAAAAATAAAATATTTACCTGATAATCGCCGGTGAACCAAATGTTAAACAAAAATTTGTGCAAGTACAGTAATTTGCTCACTAAAAACAGGTTTTATGTTTTAATTTGAAGTTGCTTGTTAAGATAGTCCAACAGATTAATGTGATGTTAATTGATTTCACCGTTTGAACAATAGCATGACAAAGTTAGGATTTGAACTCAAATAATTTGGAGATCAGTATTGTCATCAAAACTGAAACAATTGTTGCGATTTCGTTAGGTTCATAGCAAAGAAGAAACATTTTTTGTTAACTTTGCAGTAAAAGTTTGTCCAGTAATAAAAATCGTTTGCTAGAACTCAATTCCGTAATTGCAGCATAAGTGTGTGAGTCTTCATTATTTCATGTTCGTTGTTGTAATAATATGAATATTGAAACATTTTAACAAGTGAAAAATTTCTAGATGAAGCTTCATGTAGCCTAAAAATTCAAAAAAATTTACTGAAATCAATCGTCTTTTTAAAAAATCATGGAATAAAGAAAGAATGTCAAAAATTACAAACAAAAATTGTGGCATCTATGTGTGGAACCACCGTAATTAAAGACGTATATGCAAGTGGCAAGATAATATGGCGGTCAACAATCTTAGTTCCTAAGTTTAAGCAAAACCTAGTTAATCGAGCAAAACGAAGAATTTTGATGACAAAAAACACTTAAAAAATAAAAGTTGGCCAAGTGACATTGATTTTTTTTTGTCTTCTTGATCGGTTTTTTTGCTGACGGTGTTCTGTTTTGACTAACGTGACTTTGAATGTATTGAGTTTTTTACATTTTTTTAGTTTTTAACTCCGAGATTTTTTACAAATTTTTTGTATTAAAAATATTAAAAATAAAAGTGCAGGCAGGATGGAAAGGATGGAGAAAAGTATCGGGAGTATCTGGGACAGGAGGTTACCAACTAGAGTAAAAAAAGTGCACGGTTCAGTGGTGAGATTAGTAATAGTGTATGGACTTTAGACGGTGGCAGTAACAAAGCATGTAGAAAAGATGGAAGTTGCAGAGATGAAGATATTTTTATTTTATCTTTATATTGATGTTCCTGACTCGCAGGAAACCGATGGAGGCGATAATACTTAAAGTAAGCAATTACTCCGACCTGCTACCGGAGATGCCAAGATATTGCTGTCCGCTTGTACTTTAATAGAGATATAACTGTAATTTGGAACTGCTTGCCAAGACCACTAAGCAGGGGAAAGTTTTGTAAAGTGTCTTTTTCAAGCACACAACAGAATGGCACGAGTGAATCTTGAACTGAAACTTTGTTAATCATAATCACGGCACTATAATCAGTTGACCACGCTGCTGATAAATGTTGAGGTTTGCTATGGTTGTAACGAGAAATAATAAGATTAGAAATAAGTACATCAGGGGTACAGTTAAGGTGGGTAGGGTGCGTTTTAGCGCATCGGTTTAGGTGCGGTTGTTTAGGCATGGACATTTTAGCGCCAGCTGATTTGGCGCCAATCTATTTGGCTTGTGGCCATTTGACGCCATTGGCACTCATCATCCTACCATTTGGAAATTAATAAATGACCTGCGTAAAGTGCAGAAAGGTGGAGTGCATATTATGAAAAATTACTGGCTGGTCATCAACCATAGCAAAAACTAAAAAAGTATAGAGATGCAGGCAGAAGAATACATGAAACTGTTTTTAGATTTGAAAGCATGGATGCTGTTGAGTACTTGAAAAACCTTGCTCATAATTACCAAAAGAACTAAACAAAGCTACGTGACAGTTTTTGGGTTTTTTAAGAATTCTTTTACAATAAAAATTTTAAAACTTCTATTTGATACTTTTTATTTTTGGTGTTTTATAAAATTTCTTTTTACAAGAAAAGTTTAAAACTTCTTTTTGGTACTTTTTATAATGGGCCTGTTTAAGTTTTAAAATTTATTGAAATTTGTTAAAGCACTTGGCTGAAGCCAAATCGGATGGCGTCTAAATGACTGTGCCCAACAGTCAGCGTCGAATCGGCTGAGCCAAATAGTCCCATTTCGAGTTAAGGTAGAACGGTTAAGAATAAAGTTAAGGGAGGGCTGGCTGGGTGGTATGGACATGTCATAGGGAGAGATCATGTGTATCTAGGAATAAGGGTGATGGAAATGGAGTAAACGGGAAAGAGAAAAAGAGGGAGGCCGAAGAGAAGATCTCTAGATGTAGTAAAGTAGGATATGGAGAGAATTAGCCGATGGAGACGGACATTGAAAACAGCACGCTGTAGAGGAGCATTATACGCTGCGGCAACTCCTGATTAAAAGGAAAGGCTGAAAGAAAAAGATTTTTGCAATACTATAAATTATCTAAATTTAACCCATTAAGCGCTGACGTTGCGTTGCTGCAACGCATAGTTTGAGCCTCTGTAAGAGCGCTTTAAAAGTGACTTTCAATCCAAAAAACTAAATATTTTGGTAATTTAAACTCTAAATAAAGTGTTTGAAATCTTATTTTAAAAAAATAATATTTTTTTAACAATTAAAAAATTTACTTTTTAACGGCACTTTTTACAAGTTTGGAGTACATTTTGTTAGTTGCATTTTAATATACATTACTGCAATAAAATTATTTTAATAACAGTTTTAATTTACAGTATAGTGCTGCTAGAATATAACTGTGAAAACTTAACTTCTAAATGTGTGAAGCGCTGGAGTTATTTAAAGGCAAACTTTGGTGTATCATTTCTGTATCGTCAGCGCAAAAGCATTACTTTATTAAGCATTGTAGTAGACACGCCACACTATTGTATAAAACGTTGTGGATGAAATGAAAACGCCTGAAGATTAGTTTTGCAACCTAGCTGATTAAAACGTCTTGCAGAAGTTGAAAGGGGAATAATCCGATTATGACATAACATTGCAGTGCTTTTTCTTTTAAAACCAACATTTGTACTGCACGAGTTTTCCAGTTCGTTGTTCATTCATTTAGTGGTTACAGCGATTGCTGAAGGAAGTCGGAAAATTGTTAGAAGAGACAAGGCGAGCAATTACTACTTATTCGAACTAACAACATTACCCTACATATTTCACTTAGAATCAATCTCTCTATTTCCCAATTTTTGTCCCGACTTTCCAAGACGAAGACCTTTTTTTCTTTTTTTTTAGAGAACACCTTGATTTTGGAAACAAAATAGGGAAATCACACACGAAATCGAAGTGAAGACCTTTTTTGTTTTGGAGAGCACCTTGATTTTCGGAGAAGAAACTGATAGACGAGATCAAAACTCCTTTTTTTTCTGAAAATCCTTGCCTCGTGTCCCTAAATTTAAATATCCATCACTGCTCATATGGCCTTTCATTTCGCGCACACCAAGCAAGCTCTTAGAGGGACGTTGCTGGGTACCACAAACTTCCACAAGAAAAATTAAATTGGTCCCTTGATCCGGATTCCAACACTGCTGTAGTGCGTTAAGCGCTGAACAGAAAAATATTTAGAGATATAAAAACGAATTTACATCTCAATGATAACTCTGCCATCAACAAAGATGACAAGCTATTCAAAGTTAGGCCGTACATTGAGCTTCTGAACAAAAAGTTTCAACAGTTTGGAGTTCATAAAGCAAACTTATCGATTGATCAGCAGATGATTCCGTATCGACGACGTCACTCAGCAAGAATGTTCTGTAAAGGTAAGCCTATAAGGTTCGGATATAAAGCATGGACGCTTGCCTCGTCCGATAGGTATGTGTATGCTTTTGATCTATATACCGGGAAATCAAACAAAGGAAAGACTTCTGAGAGCTCCCTGGACTTAGATGTGTTCGTAATTTTACCTGACCACTCTGGACATTGCGTTTTATTGAGTGCATTTTTTGTGTTCTTTCATTGCGCTTATTTTTTCTATTTTATTTCATTTATTTAAATCAGACTCATGGTGCATAGCAGAAAAAAAACTTATGTTTTCATAACGCATCAACTTCGTTATTTGTGTGCTCCAACCTCCCGACGTGCGTCGACAGTTGTCTGCCTAATGGGCAAGGTGCGCTTCTTGGGCGAGCAGTTGCTCCACGTTCCCCATCTTGGTTTTAGAGATGGGTAAGGGCGCGGTACCAGCGACGTTCTCTTATCCAATCAAAATGGACAAAGCATCTCTAGCACCGAGGCGGGGAACGTGGAGCAGTTGCTCGCACAAGGAACGCACCTTGCCTATTCTCTACATGGGTCTCCTGAGAGAGGTTCACTAGAACCTTCGCTGTAATCCTTTCAGACCGATGACATTGCGTTTTGTCATTCACAAAATCACGCTTTAATGACATTTTTGTTTTTTCTCAAAATTCTCTTTATTTCATACCAAATTTGGTCAAATAAGTGGGCAGGCCATGTTTTGTTTCATGCGTTTCTAGGTTCCACGTGAAAAATTAGGAATATTTTTTTTCAATAACGCTTTCAATCGTGAATAATAACTGTGTTTTCAAAGTTTTCAAGTATACAATTTACATAGCAAACTATCCAGTTTTTTACCGCTTAAGCGCTGGCGTTGCGTTTCTGCAACACCTCAGATTTTGCATATACAAACAAGAAATTGCAATTTTTTTTTAATAATTATCTAAACTGCATAGGTGGGAATAACATATTAAAAAATTTAAAAAATTGAACATCTAGAAATAGATGCGGCGCTTGATGGGTTAAATGTTTATATTTGCAATTAGTTAATTAGTTTAACGCAGTTGATGATGGAATCAGTTATAATTCCGAAATACCCTGAACAAAATATGCTTCAAAATGTTACTTTTTACTATTGTTTTTACTTTTTATTATGAAAAAGTTAATGATTGCGTCAGTAGCATAGGTTATTCTAAATTTAAATATTCAAATGTACGATTAATTAATCAATCTAATGAAGTTGATGATGGAAGAAGTTAAAATTCCAAAACTATCACTATTAAACTGTGTTTTGTAGTATAATATATTAGTTCTGCTTTTTATTCTGAAATCATTTATAAACCATTGCTTTCACTCAAACAATGCTCTATTGTAAGTCTAATTAATTCAAATATATTTTTTAATTCTATTTCTACGAATATTACCCTTGCGTTTTTGTATAGTTAAATTTAGTAGCGTGTCTTAGAAGGTGACTTTTTCAATTGTTTTCTTATTTCGCTACTTAACCTTTATAAAAATTTTTTTAGATTCATATTTTGTGTATATATTCTTTCATTAAATGTTCTCTTTAGCTTGAAATAAATTAATAACAATAATATCCAACAAATTTACGTCGATTAATTATAAAATTTGTCACAGAAAACTTGTTGTAGCTGTTGCCACGAGACAAGCAAAAAGTGACTTTTCTAATTTCTTCTCTCTAAAGCAGACTGTTCGGTTTTGTTTTTAAGTAGTTAGTTGAATTAAAATAAGTTTTGCAAAAGTAAAGAAAAACAGTCAAAATCCGATTAGTACATATTGTATATGATGCCTTAGATAAAAAGAAAATTTTTTTATTAGGACATATACAATAAGTTCCTTTTTTAATTTTTCATTGCATTATTGAATAATAACAACATGGAGTGAAAAACAAAAATGATTTTTTAATGAACAAATAATTTAGGACATAAAGGAAAATCATATGTCTGGTTTCTCAATAAAAAAAATAATATTTTTTATATGATTTTTATGTAATACAGGTAGAATAATTAAAGAGTAGCATATTGTAAAATATGGCTGATGAATTTTTGATTAAGTTGGTTTTGTTTGTTTCCTCAAAATATGGATGGCTACTTTTTTTTCTAGTTCTATCAACTCCATCTGTCTGCAGCTCAGAGATTTGCAAAAAATTACCAATGTATGAAATCCTATCTGCATTAGAAGACTTAAGCAAACTGTTTGAGCCAACGTCAGAGACCATTGAGCCTTCTACTACTCCAGCTCCATCATCTTCATTCACGAACAAAGGTAGAAGTTCGTTTTTAACAACGTAGTTTAAAGTTTTTACCACTGTTTATAAAATTATTTCTTAATAATAAAGGCGCGTTTAAAGTCGTTTGCAGTACTTTTTTTTAAGCGTAGTCGACTCAATATTTGTTTGTTTCTTGACGCTCATATTAACTTATCTTTGTAACAGATTGATTATATGTATCTTTAATGCCAAAATTAGAAAATAGCGCCACAAGTCTTCAAATTGCGACCGCATGACAATTGTTACGTCTCACTGCTTATTGTAATCCTAGGATATTTTTGGTTATAAATGCTGTAATCAATTGTGTAAATGTATTTTATATCAATTTTAAACACAAAAAGTGCGTAAAGGCAAACTCTTAAAATTACACAATAATTCCCAATGAAAAACAAAACTACCAAATGTCTGGTCAATTATTTCAACTTCTGATATTTGAACCGGATCGTTGAACAAAATCTTGTAGTATTGTTCAGTACAAATGTTTTTTTATTTTAAATCCTGGTTAAAAACTCGTGCTTTCAGTGTAACAAGTAAAAACAAGGAGGTGCTGCAAAGCGAAAAGCAGATCTTTCAGTAATACAACTTCCATAAATAATTTATTTTTATTTTTGCAAGCTACAACGTACACACGTTTTGCTCCCTCTTCCTTTTTCCAATCCGCAGCCTTAATTATTCATATTATTGAATAATTATAGTTGTAATTTTACGATGTGGTGGAGCAGAAATAAAAGAAAACCGAACTGAAAAACTATATAAAAAAAAGCACTGTAGGTGAACATATGCAACCAAACAAGAAGCCAAAATTGTCGGTCGGTCTTTCTGTCACATTAAAAGAGGAGAAACCAAATTAAATGATAAAATATAAAATAGGCAGCATCAAAACAATACCTAATCAAATTGTTAAATTTGTATGATAAATTTCCAAGATCAGATTTAGAGGCTTTACGTAAAAAGTAACTTGTAGCTGAGTAAATTCAATGCAGATTAAAAAAGGTCTTTTGTTAATTGAAAAGGAATTTGAAAAGCATCTATTGTTTGAAGAGCAAAGTGAGTCAAAGTTTTCACAGGATGGAAAAACTTTTTTTAAGAAAAATGAGGTAGAAATTTGACCAACTTAAAATTATTTAAAGAAGCAAAACACAAGTTGTTAACAATAGCACAATTTTTTGAAAGTTTCGGCCGTTGAAAAACTTAGATAAAAAGTAATTGCAGTTAATTGAAAGCAATATCATTAAAAAAAATTAGACACTTAATAAAGTGTTGCTGCTAAAGGAATAAAAGAAAAAAAAGTACATAAAAATTTTAAAAATTTAATAGAACAGCTATTTAAAACAAACTTGAGGCGTTTTCGGAAGGGGATTGTATAAAGGTTATATAACAAAATGTTTTAGTCAATGTGCTAACAGGACAAACCTAGTAGTACAATACAGTAGCAGAAATGAGAATGCATTTGACGAAACTTTAACAAAAATTTGCTAGTAAAAGTAGTTTATAAAAGAGTGAAGAGTGGTTGTAGTTTGATTTCTAATCTCTTCATGTCTTGAAAAGTATTTTCTGTCAATTTTCTCTGCATGGCTGTTTTTAAAAAACTTTAATATATACATTCATATTCTCTAAAAATTAAAAAAATAATATTTAAATAGATGATTCCAACTAAAAGAATAGTTTAAAATTTCCAAAAGTAGTTTGAGTAATCGTTCTTTAAAGCGTAACATGTTTATTATCATCTTTTTCAAATTTCAAGTGATTAAAATATTGATTGTGATTCAATAATGCACAAATAACTTTATGATCAGGAAAATTATTAGGGTCGTATTTTTTAATCAAAAATAACAATCTAACATATTTGTATCTTACAGCAAACTTCTCGAACTGTCGTGATTTGGCTCAAGCTGGTTTTAATAAAAGTGTGTAGCGATTAATTGGACAGCCCAAATATATTCACACGAAATACAACTTTAATTATTATCGGAGTTATAGAATTTAGTTCAAAACGTTGGATTTAACTTTCACATGCTCTATTTTTTATGCAATTTCGAAATTCACATCCTGCCGTTCCATATCGTATGATCACGTGGTAATACGCCCATTTGTATACAGCGACGTGGCTTAGTCACAAATTGAAATATAATGAGTTGCTCTCCGGCAGATATCGGTTAGATAAGTTAACTTCTGTCATGATAATGCTATACTAAATTGTTTCTATTATTGTAATTATTTGTTTTAATTTTTATTTTGTTTTTAATTCTATTTGAATAAGTAAATAAATGTGCTGTAAATAGAATCAAGTAGTGGTTAACCTTCTGAATTTGAACTGCACCAATTTAACTCGAACACAACGCTCTTAACTACTACATTGGTGACCCCGCCTTGGAAAAATCGAAACCCAACGGCGTGAATCACATCGACGAAAGCAAACCTGACGAAGCAAAAGCCGCGGCGACGGAAAAAAACTTCAAAGCCAACGTAGAAAAAATCCTACGAAAGAAAATTTTACAACCAAAAGTAATTCTCGTCGGTGAGTTCACTATTTTATTACCGCTGTTGTCTAAACCTGGAGCTAGCCAAAAAAATCGTTTTTTCCCCAGTGGCAACTAGAACAAGGAGTAAAACAATGACTACTACCAGTGAGTCTCAAAAAATAAGTGTTCAGAATGACTCCAAGCAATCTTCTAGCAAAGCCGAATCGGCTGTCGAAGGTTTACTGCCGAATGTTATTGTTCAACCACTTTTACATGCTCCTAAAATGTGGAATAATGATAGTTTGTTGCCCGCCTATTTCGTGACCTTAGAAAAGTATTTCCAAATTAATAACATAAGTAACGAAAATATGCGTTTTGTTTGTTTATCAAATGTAATGTCGCCTAGTCAAGCTGAAGCGCATGGTTTAGCTTTAAGCAGAGCTTCCGAAAATATTGAACCATACACAGCTTTAAAAAATTTAATTTTATCGTCGGTTTCGTTAGAATGCAACACTGACTGGATAGATGTATTAAACAAAATTGAATATGCAAATGCGCAAGAAAAACCTTCTACTTTAATGTCGCGTATAATTGCTGCATGTCGTAATAATCCTGATAATGATCAAGGAACTCGTGATTTCTGTGAAAAAATTTTTATGCGTTTACAACCTGAGAATATTCAACAAATATTAAAGGCTCAAAATTTTAACTCATTAAATGAACTAGGAAATTTTACAAATCGATTTCATAGTCAAATAGTCGCTCATTGCTTTGACCAAAATAGGACAACCACTAGCGAATTTAAATATTTGGCAGATAAAGTTGACGAGTTAAGCACTGAATTATGTAATGTCAAAAAGCAATCACAGTTTCAAAAACCGCATAATTCATCTTACTATGATAAATGCCAATCGAAGGCTAATAGAACATTTTTTACAAGTGATGCACAAACGTATAGTAAGCATGCTACTAATTCTACATCAAAATCAAACCGAGCTTTTCCTCAAAACGGATTTTGTTTCTATCACGCTAAGTTTGGTAATCGCGCCTTTAAATGTAAAAGTCCTTGCACCTTTCGCTCTTTTAAAAATCACTCTGTAACTACTATAACAAAAACTGTTCCCTTGACGCAATCTATGATTCTTCCCAAAGTCTATGATAAACTTTCAAAACAAATGTTTTTAATTGATAGCGGTGCTTGTGGTAATTTTTTACCGGCTTCAGATGACCAAGCTGAAGAAGTAGAAAGTCACTTTTATGACGCATCCGGTAATCCTATCAAATGCTTTGGTAACGTGACTTTAGATGTTGATATTGGCTTTGGCAAAATGTCTGACGTGTTTTGCATATGTGCTATTGAACAACCGATTTTGGGTTTTGAGTTTTTGCGAAATTACAAAATTACTCTTGATGCTTCTACTTGCTCTCTAAAATGTGAAGATTCTACGAAACAAGTCAATACATTACAAGGGCCTATAGATTCTTACGATTCTTTCCCTGTGCATGAAAGTAAATACACAAAACTCCTACAAAAATATCCTGCTTTAACAGCTCCCGTAAATTATCGCAAACCTGCTAAGCACAACATAGTCCACCATCTTCCTACCAAAGGACGTCCTCCAAACATGAAAACTAGACGCGTTTCTCCTGAGAAATATCAAAAAATCAAGCATCAAATTGAAGAGATGGTCAAATCAGGTTTACTAATACCGAGTAATTCTGAATTCGGAAGTCCCTTACATGTGGTTCCCAAAGCAAACAGCACGGAATTACGTTTAGTTGGCGACTACAAAGTTTTAAATAAAATGCTCACTCCAGATAGATATCCTTTGCCCAATCTTCGTACGGCTTATGAATTACTATATGGTTCTCAATATTTTTCAACACTTGACCTTAAATCAGCTTTTCATCATATTCCCGTAGCTCCAGAAGACGTTCACAAAACTACAATTAAAACACCAGTTGGAGCTTTTGCCTTTACTAGAACCCCGTTTGGATTGTCAACGAGTGCTCAAGTTTTTCAGCGTTTAATTGACACTGTCACCCGTGGTTTATCTTTTGTCTACGCTTACATAGACGATATTTTAGTATTTAGTAAATCTGAAGATGAACATTATGAGCATTTAACTATTATATTTGATCGTTTAAATGATTATGGTTTGACAATTAATCTTAAAAAATGTAAATTTGGTCGCAAGGAAATCAAGTTTTTAGGACACATCATTACCTCTAAAGGTGTTTTTCCAGCTCCCAAAAAAATTGAAGCAATCCGCAATTTCGAGCGACCAAAAAGCGTTAAAAGTTTACGCCGTTTTACTGGCATGGCTCAGTTTTATGCTCCGTCAATACCTAATTTATCTCGTAAGTTAGTGCCCCTATATGATATGATTAAAGGAAAACGGAGTTCACAGTCATTGTTAAAATGGACTCCTGAGTTAGTTAAAAGTTTTGAAGGTGCAAAAGATTGTTTGGCAAACTACACGGCACTTGCTTTTCCTGCTCCACACGCCAACATTTCACTTGTTACCGACGCAAGTAATGACGCAGCTGGCGCTGTATTTCAACAGGAAATAGATGGCGTCGTTCAACCGCTTGGTTTTTTCTCCCGCATATTTTCTCGTACTGAACAAAAATACGCAGCTTTTAACAAAGAACTCACTGCGATTGTAATGGCTCTTAAACATTTTCGCTACATTTTAGAATCGCGAAATTTCACAATATATACTGATCACAAACCAATTGTTGCTGCTTTAAATTCTGAATCCGACCGTGAGAACGCCAGACAAGCACGTCAACTCGCTTACATTAGCGAATTCACCACTGATGTTCGACATTTACCAGGCACTTCAAACATAGTTGCCGATACACTTTCCCGACAAGAAATAAACGCAATCTTTAAACATAGCATTTCAATTGACTATGAAAGCTTAGCTAAGGCCCAATTAAAGGATGAAGAACTACTTAATTTCTTAGAAAGCAATCACTCCTTAAAGATTAAAAGTGTTCCAGTAGCTGATACAAGTTTTACACTTTTATGTGATGAATCCATATCAGGTAAATTAAGACCCCTAGTTCCTTCTGGACATCGCCGAACCATCTTTAATAGCATTCACAATTTATCACATTCAGGTATTAAAGCAACCATTCGAATGATCGCTGATCGTTACGTGTGGCCGGATATGAAAAAGAATGTAACATTTTGGTGTCGTAACTGCATTCCATGTCAAAAAACGAAAGTTCATCGTCACAATGTCACTAATTTACAACGCTATCCACCTCCTTCACAAAAGTTTGCTGATATTAATTTAGACTTAGCTGGTCCTTTGCCAGACTCAAACGGTTATTCTTATATTCTGGTAATTGTTGATAGATTTTCCAGGTGGCCGGTAGCAATTCCACTGCCAGATTGCAAAACCTACACTATATTAAATGCTTTTATGCACAATTGGCTTTCTCTCTACGGTGTCCCAAAAAAATTAACTACAGATAAAGGCTCGCAATTTCTATCGTCCGAGTGGAAAGATGCAATGACATTTTTAGGTATACAACATATTCATACTACAGCATACCACCCTCAGAGCAACGGTTTAGCTGAGCGTACCATTCAAACTATTAAGAAGTCTTTAAGCACTCTCTTAAAAGACTGCAACTGGTATTTTTATTTACCTTTAACTATGCTAGCACTACGTTCTCGAGTAAAAGAAGACTTGGAATGTACATCTAGTGAAATTGTCTATGGAACTCAACTTCGCCTTCCAGGAGAATTTTTTGAGAGTTTTCATACAAAAAAAAGTGTAACTCCGCTTTTTATCGCTGCACAGCAGAAGTTTCTTTCGAATTTTAAGTACCAAGAGTCACGATTTCCGGATAATCGTAAATCCTACGTCGACCCGCAGTTAAATCATTGCCGACATGTATTTATAAGAAACGATGCCGTACGTCCACCTCTTCATCCCACGTACGACGGCCCTTTTGAAGTTTTATACCGTACTCCAAAATATTTTAAAGTACTAAAAAATTGCAAAGATTATACCGTGTCTTTTGACAGACTCAAAGCTGCAAACTTACTTACAGATTTTTTACACTCAGATGATTGTTTGAAGAATAACAAAAAATCTGTTTCAGGCAAACAACATCATTCTTTCCAAATACCTGATAAGTCTAAAACTCAAACCACAACTTGCACTAGAACCAGACACATCATACCACCACAACGATTCCAAGACTATGATTGCACGTAAATTTTTTGAGTATGTTTGTTTCGCCTTATTGGTTTCTGTTTTTCAAATTGTTTGTTGTTTAGAATTTAAGTTACCTGTATGTAGCGAATCTCACGCTAAAGCAGAATACACTTTACAAGATCCCGTTGAATGTAAACCACATGTGCCTCACTTAACTAAGCAATGCAATATAAGTATTTTTAAACAAGAACATTTTGTTTATAATATCCCAGCAATTTCTTGCCAACAAGTTGCTACCATTACCACAGCTACATTTTACTTTTTTGGAGCAAAAACTCATTCCTTTTCCTCCGATTATTCAACAATACCATCCCTTCTAGAATGTTTGTTATGGAATTCTACGTTAATAGCTCCAAATGTAGGTAAATTTTCACAAAGCTCTGAAAACGTTTTTAAAACTCGGAATAATCCATATTTTGATTATCGATGGCCTACAACAACCCACCACACTACTTTAAATGCAATTTTAACTCGTTTTACATTACTTTATAACCCTTTTAACAAAAAGTTATCTTCACCTTTTCAACAACTTGATCATTGTAAGGTACACAAAGGATTTTGTAAATTAAGCCAAAATATTCTTGTTTGGAACCCCCCTGCAAAACTTGACTGTCCACAACTAAGGCAAATTGAAAACACAACGATGACGCTCCATATATCATCAAAGCAAGAAATTTATCGATTAGAAGTACCAAAATTTGGTATTTCAATACATCACTGGTATACCTGTCCAGCGAAGTCAGAATGCTTGAAATCGGATGCTATATGCGGTTTCTCACAATTTGTAATTCTCCCCTACAACTGCCAGCTAAAAAAGCAACCGCTTGTTAGACGCGCCAAACCGCGACAACACTCTTCGAAATTATATGCTGCTTACTTACAAGACCTCGAGGATAATTTAATAGACTCGATTAAACGCCTTGAAGCGTCTCATAATTACTTGCAGTGCAAAATACAGAACCTTTTAACGTTAACGTTAACTATACAATCTAAGTTGTAACCTTCTCAAATATTAAGTGCACTTCTCGGCACTAAACGGGCCGCTGTTGTACGAGGTCACACCATGAGCGAATTATCTTGCTCACCTCTGAAAGTGCGGTTAAAGAGGAGTCTGATTCATGGCAATTTTTATGCTACTAGACCGTTGTTCGAACCTGTGCAGACTGATCATCTCACGAACTAGTTTCCATGTGTCTTTCAATTGAATCAAGATTTTTACCTCTCCGATACAGTGTCTTTCCTCGAGTCGTATCGTCCCAATCGAGTTTTTCGTTTTAAAATTGACAAATCGTTTTACTTATTTATTAATTACACGCTAGCTGGTATTGCTCAAGATACAATAAAACTCTCTCCTACCCTTTTTCCAATAAATGAAACAATTACATCGAGAGATTACATTGCTGATTCTTCCTTAATTGACTACGAGCCAATAGTGGACCGCAATTTAAATGCACTACTTGCAACTTTAGCAACAACAAGTCTTCGCACCGAACGCATTCAAGCATTTCTTGATAGCCAGTCAAATTACTCTTCTGTTTCATCTGCCGATATTCATTTCTCTGACGTAACACATTTGCTGCACAATAGTTTTTTACTTTTGCTCTCAAGCATTTCTAGCCCTTTTTTCAACGCTGTTTTATCACTTCTTACTGTTTTAGCGTTGGCTTGGGGTTTAATCCTGACTGTCTATACAATTGCAAAGATTATTAACAATCTAAAAAATACGCTTACTCCTTTTGTGGCATCTAAATTGAACCGTTTTCGAAAAGAGGAGAATACTAATGAATCGTCCTCCTCCATAATTAATCCCAATTCGGATCCTTTAATTGATAGCGCCACAACTAATGTGTAGAATTATACAATTGTCATTATCGTTTTTGAATATTTAACGATTTTTCAAAAAAAGAATTATTAGTGCTATTTTGTTGTGTTTTATTGAATCTTTAATCAAGATATAATTATTAACCAGATTTGTTATTTAAAAAAAAAAAAAAAAAAATTGTTCTTTTGCGTATTCAATATTGATTGTGGATATTGTACTGTAATATTTTCGAACATGTACTGCTGTTAGTTTCTTTTAACAGATGCAGCGCTATCAACTGCATAATGACGACATCACGCGACAGAACAGATCGTTGACTACTTCTTCTACAAAAGAAGCAGAACGAAACTTACTGAAGTGTTTACTGCTCCATGTAGACATTGCCACGATTATATTCGGATACATCAAAAAAAAAAAAAGTTTTTTAATTAGTCAACGAACTAAAAAAAAAAAAAAAAAAAAAAGAAGAAACATAACATTGTTTTTAAGTCGCGCTATAATCATCTTTTTCTGTCTATTTACATGTATCTCCTTTTTCACCGTCGTGTCGTCGTGATGCAAATTGCATTTTTGAGAATTTCTGCTATATTTAGAAATTGTTTTATTTTCTTATCCGCCGGGGGGGTATCTGTAGCGATTAATTGGACAGCCCAAATATTTTCACACGAAATACAACTTTAATTATTATCGGAGTTATAGAATTTAGTTCAAAACGTTGGATTTAACTTTCACATGCTCTATTTTTTATGCAATTTCGAAATTCACATCCTGCCGTTCCATATCGTATGATCACGTGGTAATACGCCCATTTGTATACAGCGACGTGGCTTAGTCACAAATTGAAATATAATGAGTTGCTCTCCGGCAGATATCGGTTAGATAAGTTAACTTCTGTCATGATAATGCTATACTAAATTGTTTCTATTATTGTAATTATTTGTTTTAATTTTTATTTTGTTTTTAATTCTATTTGAATAAGTAAATAAATGTGCTGTAAATAGAATCAAGTAGTGGTTAACCTTCTGAATTTGAACTGCACCAATTTAACTCGAACACAACGCTCTTAACTACTACAAGTGGAATCTTTAAGATTACTGTTCCTGGAAAACCAAAAAAAATTCAAGTTTATTGTAATCTTGAAACAGATGATGGAGGTTGGCTGGTAAATTTATTTCTGGTTTTGATTAATTATCAACTTAAAATAAAAATTAAGAGAAGAAATCAAAGCGTAAAATAAACTTTATTGAGCAGTATAATAATTATTAAAAACTATTATGATGAAATTAAAAACCATGTGGTTTTTCTGAAAATTTCAGTAAAAATGTATTACAATGAAAAATTATAACAAATATTTTTATTATTTAAAACTCAAAACTAATGGGCAGTAACAAGCTTAATTACAACTTTAGTATTTAATAGAATTAATAATTATGAATGAAAATTATTTATGTAAAGTCACTTTTTGACTTTGATTTAAATTTTCGATTTAAAGTACTAACTTTGTTTGATTTTTACTTCTCTTAAAAAAAAAAGTTATTTTTTTTGCTTTTATTCAAGCAAGAGGTTTTTTGTACTGCTTTGTCCTGGATCGTATAAACGTTTAACGCTGTCAAGGACGACGGAAATTTTTGGATGGAAAAAGGCATTTTTTGTTGAAAAGCTACTCTCAATAAACGCAAATTTTAGCGTCCTACAGAAAAGTTCTACTATAAACTTAGTTAAAACCAAAAAAGGTATTGATTTATAAAATTGAACCCCTAAGTTTTTTTCTTTGACCTGCAAATATTTTTGGTCTTTGGCTCCAAATAGCTAAACGTTCTAGATGCAAGTTTTTTTTATTTTTTTAATATTTGTCTTCACTTTTCATTAAACAAGATTTTTACTTTTAGGGCCCGTTTCCACTACGAGCGTGGAAAAGAGCATTCTTTGGTTCTTTTATTGATCTTCGATTGAAGCGAGCGGTTAAAATTGAAGCGAGCGCAAAAAAATCAATAAAACAAACAAAGAATGCTCTTTTCCACGCTCGTAGTGGAAACGGGCCTTTAAACTCAAGTAAAAACCTTTTTTTATGGTTTTCACCTAGTTTTTAATATGAGTTTTTTCTAATACGCAAAAATTTATCTCTGTTTAAACTGCTTTTTCAACAAAAAACATTGCCTTTTTTATAAATTTTGCTTCCTCGCCAAGTTATTGTCATTACTTGCGTTTTCTTCCTCGCTAAGTTACTGTCATATTGTCATTACTTGCGTTACTGTCATTACTTGTTCTTTTCAGAAAAACTTTGATCACCCCTTTATCTAAATCAATATTTTACGAACTTTATTACATTAATTTTCTTTAAGCTCACAAAATTGTAGAGACACAACTGAAAAATTTTTTCTATCTTGCCAATTTCAAAAAACACTATTTACTCCCCTACAATGCTCCAGCGTTTAAAAAATATTGCAGACCAAAAAAATACTCCATTGCCATCCATAATTCCTTGTAATTTTCCTGCTTCCCCTGTCTTCACTTCGGCGTCTCATAGGCACAGCCCTTATGTTTAATTCACTTTGGCGCTTTGGCCGAGCAGTTATTAACACTAGAAGTACCGCTGCAATCATTTTGACCGTTTTTGATTTTTAATTGCTCGTCGTCGTCGTCGTCGTTGTCGTTTGGAAAGGTATCCACTCCAGGTCAGACACAAACAGGACTGGGGCCGAGGGTTTATCCTTTTACTACCCCAGACTGCTGCACTGCCTGGATCAGACGCTGGCAGTGATGTCATTAAGCCAGCATCGAGTTTCGTCATCCAAAACCGTCAGACTTCGTGCTCCATGTGGTGCCCGATGTATAGGGCACGCTGTTAGTACATGGTCTGCGGTTTGCTCAGAGGCGCCACACTCGCAATTCGGTGAAGGAGCGAGACCCCATTTGTGCATGGACGAATGGAATCGCCCAACACCAGTCCGCAGGCGGTTGAGCCTAACCCAAGCTGCTCGGGGTAAGCCCATCCCAACAGGCCTGGCACCGGTCTGGGGAACAAAAGCACGGAGCCTGGAAGCACCTTCACAGTACTCCGTTTTCCATTTAAGATTTGTCCATTCAGAGGCGCGGATGCCAAGTCTGGCAAGGTTGTCTAAGAGATTCCGCGCACCTGGCACAAACGGGCGTCTGGATCTTAGTCTCACTTGGCGAGTATCTGAGGACCCACTTAACAGACCATGCAAAATATGATCGGGGTCCAGATATCCACGGTAAGCCAAGGAGAGTGTCGCTCCCATTCGGCGAAGCTCAGCTGGCTGGATGCCTGAGAGTACAGGTAGGTGGTCCGTTGGAGTGGGACGCAGGCATCCAGTAACTATGCGCAAGGCGTCATTCAAGACACTGTCAATGAGGCGAGTGTGAGCACTGCGACACCAGACTGGCGCACAGTACTCAGCTGTTGAGTAGACTAGAGACAAGGTGGCTATGCGTAGTGTTTTAGCACCAGCACCCCATCCCGAGCCCACGAGTCGCCTCAACAGTGTGACGCGCGAAGATAGTTTTTTGCGCAATGCCACTAAATGGTGACGAAACGTGAGTGATCTGTCCAGTTTTACCCCAAGGTAAGTAGGGGTTGGACAGAACGGTAAAAGTCCACCGTTGTTGTAGACCTTTAACTCATGTTTGGCCTCTCGGTTGTTTAAATGAAAGGCTGTCGTCACCGTCATAGTGTGACTGAGCTTCAACCTCCAAGTCTGGAGATACGCTGACAGTGTGGACATGTCTTGGCTTAATGTCCCCTCCAAGTCCTTCCAGTTTCCAGAAGAATGCAACAATGCTAGATCATCAGCATAAGCAAACTTTCTGGAAATCATGGAAGGAAGATCGTATGTATAGATGTTAAATAGGAGGGGAGCCAAGACCGATCCCTGAGGAACGCCGTTTTTAAGACGGCGTAGCCTGCTTTGCTTGCTGTCACCGGTGGTAAGGGTGAAACTTCGATTTTGGACAAGCTCCATGATCATTTTGACCATGTGCTTATCCGGAAGTAGTCTCAGCAGCTTGCAGGTAAGGCCACGGTGCCAGACAGTGTCATAAGCAGCTGTCAGATCGATAAATACGGCACCGGCCTTCTTTTTAGCCTCAAAAAAATCCTCGATGTTCTGGGTTAGCAGAACAACTTGATCTACGGTTGACTTGCCGCGTCGGAACCCAGCCTGCTCTTTAGGAAGCAGCGGATCGATCAATGGTTTAACGCGGGCGTAGATAAGCCTCTCGATGATCTTGTAGGGGACACAGAGCAGAGATATAGGTCGATAACTCTTTGGGTCCCCACGGGCTTTCCGGGTTTTGGGATCGCGACCACAAGCGCTCTTCTCCAGATCTTGGGAATTTTGAGTCGGTGCAAACAGGAAGAAATGAAGTCATGTAACAAGGACTTCAAAGCAGCTCCGGCATGGAGTATAAGCTCGGGGCAGATGGAATCAGGTCCAGGAGCTTTACCTGGTTTTAAATGTTGGAGGGCAGCAGCAAATTCTCTCTGTGAAAAATTGTCAGAGATATTTACTGCGTCTGGTGTTGTGGCCCTCCAAAGGTCAGACACTTCTTGAAAGACAAGTCGAGATGACTTGCCGTCAACAGCCTCGTATTTCCCATTTCTAACCAGCTGAGATGCAATAGCATCGGCTGAAACGGGACAGTGACGGGGAGAGTGTCATGACCTACCAGTAAGGTTGTTCAAAATACTCCACGCTTTACGACTAGAGTGTGAGAAGTCAATGCTCCGAACTGCTTCGGACCATCGATCCCTCCGCTTTCTGTCAAGCTTGGCAAGCAGAGCTGTAGCAGCCAAGCCTGAGTCGTCTCCCTGAGGAGACTGCAGAAAGGTTTTATAGAGGGATTCACACTCTGCATCCCAACACGGAATATAGGTATTTCGATAACCGCGTGGGATAGTCTTTTTGGCTGCTTTCTTAATGATGTTACAGAAGTCCTGGTAAGCCGCATCCACATCAAGTGTATCAGGCGGCAACAAAGTCTTTGCGAATTTATTCGTCAAAGCAATGTAATGACTCCATTTGTCCTTGCGGAAGTTCCATCGCTTAACAGGCATGCTTGGCACTGCCATAGCAAACCTTGGTGGTGTAATAAGCGAAGGTCGATGTTGTGACCTGGGGAACTTCTCAAGGACACGTCTATCCGGTAAGCGACTGTTTGGACCTACGCTGGCGAAAGCTAGATCTAGATTGGTACCAGTGTTCCAGCGGCCGGAATAAAAACTGGCAGCGTCCTTGGCATCATATAGGAGGGCAAGACAATTAACACTTGCCCATCCAGCCAAGCACTCACCGTCCAGACTGTTGTCGTCGTAACCCCAGTCAGCATCAGGACAGTTAAAATCGCCAGCGTAAAGACAGGAGTGAGGAAACACTGGGAGATCCAGGGTTTGCAATCGCGTTGGCGGTGGTTTGTAGACGTTGACTATTTTATAATCATCAACGTCCACACACAGCCACTCGATCTCCGATGTCGGTGGAGATTGGTCCAAAAGCGTGTATCTCAGTCGCTCGTGGACAAACGTGGCAAGGCCATGCTTCCTGCTTAAAAAAGACCCAGCTAGTTGGTAGATTGGTAGTACCAACTTCTCTGCATCAGTGCAGTGGGTCTCCTGCAATAGGATGACGAGTGCCTCAGACTGCATAGCGAGATGATGAAGAACGTTCATCTTGCTTGCAGTGAGGCCTTCGATGTTCAGCTGAAGAATAGTGGGTCTTCGAAACTTGTTGGCAATGTACCCTAAAAAGGGCAGTTTTATCCTGACATTGCCCCGTCCTGAAAAGGACGTTTGCCGATTAGCAGACCCACACTGAACATCGGAATGGGTGGATACCCTTCCGTTTTGTTAGGTTCGGTTTCATTTTGAAATCAATGAACAGACTTACTCACGGCCCAGGCTGCGTGAAAGCACCTACCATCTGGGCCAATTGCTCATATCTTTAATTGCTCATATCTCTGCTTAGGCAAGTCTTAGAATATTGAAACTTTCTGACTTTTCCTAAATCTTTTTCAACTTTTAGCATGTTAATTTTTATTTCATTCCAATAAACACAGCGGATATTGGATAGCGATTTACCTTAAATTACCGCCAACGGTCATTTTGACCGGAAAACAACTTGTAATTTCTCTACAAATAAAATTGCCTGGTAATAAAGCCTTTTTTTGTGTTATTGTTTCAAAACAATCATGCAACAATTACTGCAGTATCTGGCAGCAGTTAGTTACTAGCTAGTTCATAATGTAGATTCATTTGCTAAATGCTGAGACCAGAACATGTTAGTAATATCCAAGCTGTAGCTTGGCTAAACGCAATTGCAGAAGATGATCCGGGAAATGAAAGCAAAAGTGAAAATACTTGTGAAAGCTTATACCAGGGGTCGGCAAATTCAGACCAAGTTCGACTTACATGGGAAGTGATTTTTTCAGATGGATCGGATTCAGATACTGATATTGATGACCTGGAGCAAATTGATTCTGCATCATGTCAACTTTCAGCTCTGCTAGTGGAAGCAATGATACAAGTACTGCAGCACAAGCGCAGGGTGATGAGCTTACTCCAAACACCTTGGAAATTGGATTAGTTGCTACGGACAGAACAAAATGGGAGCACATCGAATTTTCTTCAGAATCGAGGGCCAGGCTGCAAGCTCAGAACGTGCTAACAGAAAGCGAAGTCTAACGCGATATGAAAATCGCATATTAGATGGTCCGCTTAGTGCGTTTGAGCTACCCGTCGATAATTCAATACTTATCCATGTTCAATAATGTACAAAAGCTGAAGCCCATAGAGTGAAAAACAATGACGAGTAGAAACTACCACCAATTAAACTAAAAGCTTTTATTCCTTTCTGTATGTACGAGAAGCATAAAGTGGAAAGAACCGATTTTTGAGTTTTGGAATAAAAACTGAGGAGTATCTTTTTTTTTGAAACTATGGGTAAAAATCGCTTTTGCGAAATCATGAGGTTTCTTCGATTTAATATGCGGAGCACAAGACTATCTCGGTTTCAAACGGATATATTTGTTTTGATTTCTCCCGTCTGGGATAGGTTTATTGAAAAGTGTATTGTTTGCTACAAACCAGAACAAAATATTACTGTGAACAAACAATTATTCCCAACTAAAGCCTGCTACAGATTTATACAATATATGACCAAAAAACCAAACAAATTCGGTATCAAATTTTGAATAGCTGTTGATGAAAAATTTAAATGTAGAACGCCATACCATATCTTAGCAAAGATAAAGCCAGACCAGCTAAACAAAGATTGTCTGTATGTGCGGTAATAAAGATAATGGAGCCGTTCTTGGGCAAAGGAAGGAACGTCACAACTGACAATTTTTTTACTTCTTTTTTTTCATAAACTCTGGAAAAAAAAATCACTTATCGGGACCCTGAACAAAATCCGAAAGGAAGTTCCACCACTGGTAAAAGCTTTACAGCAGAGCAGATAATCCAGCAAACTCTTGCAAACAAAAGCATTAACAACAAGCCACAACCTTGACAGTTTTCCAGTGCAAACAAAACAAAAACGTTTGTATTCTTAGCACACTCCACACATCTGTTATTGTCGGCATAACAACAAAAAAGAAACCGGAAGCAGTTACATTCTACAACAAAACTAAATCTGGTATTGGTATTATTGACCAGATGGCACGATAATACACTGTGAAAGCAAGTACCGGCGGTGGCCGGTGGCTATCTTTTACAATATTTTGGACTTGCTTGTATCAACGCCTATATGTTGTACAAGAAGAAAACTGGAGATGCTATCTCGAGAAGAAATTTTATGTTTCAGCTCGCCACTGAACTGAGAGAAGCACATGTTCAAGGAAAGACAGCTCCACTAGTCGCAATTTTGCTTTCACTTTTCAACAATTCTTATCAAAATTCGATCGTTGATGGAAGCAGAAAGCGAAAGCAAAACCAAGCTAAAGTAAAATGTGAACAAAACAAAACTGCAAAATTCTGCTGTAGATGCCGTAGATCAGCTTTCGGAAAGTGTACAGGTTGTGTAAAAGTTGTGTGGACTGAGTAGAGCGCTGGAATTTTCTTTGTTTTTGTATGATTTTGAATAGCCGCTTGTGGTGTATGTAAACAGCAGCATGATGAAAAATAACCATTTCGTGTTTTGAGATTATTCTAAGGTAAATTGCTTTCATTTAGTTTCAGACCTGGTGTTTGTCGTAAATACAATAAAAACTTTGAAAAAATTTTAACCACGCAGGTAAAAAGCAGGTTGAAGGCCTTCAATGTAATTTGGAGATCAGGGCCTATGCAGTATATTCCAGAACATGATATTAAAAAGAAGCCTACAACGCACCAAACTCACACCTATAAATATTCAAATCATTACTTGGTATACTAAAAAAGTTAAAAAAAACTTGTAAGATAAAGTAAAGCTAAATTAATGCGTATTTTTCTCCTTATTAGACAAACGGTCATTTGACCGCTCGCGGTATATCTAGGTAGGTCAAAAACGCGGTAATTCTAGTGTTAATAGCTTTATACTGATTTAGGTTTTATTTTGTAGATCATTGAAATGTTTTCTATTGTTTACTTGGTTTGGGTACGAACGTTTTTGAAAAATTAGCTTCTCATCACGTGGTTTTTACTTTCCCGAGATCCTAAATTCTTTTCTGTTACGTCACTCTATAAAAAATAAAATGCGTAATATCATTATTATTACTTGTGGTTAACTTTTTTTGCCTAATTACTTTGTCAATCTGGTAGAAAAGCGATTAACAAAACACAATTTGAAAAACAAGTTTTAATTCCATATAACGTCATAATTGAATTATAAAAAAAATGTTCGAAGTAGATAGATATATAACCAATACCTTTCCCGTCGCGTGCTAGACTGCTCTGCACTTGAACCTATATATCGGGTCATCTTCGGCCACTCCCTCTCCATTCAGGACCTCTTGTCTCGTCTGTGGAAGTCGCCCGATTACTGGGACTCCGCGGAGTTGATCTGCGCCCCCATCCCCAGAAATGGGTCAAGTAAACCCACCATCCACAACCAATTAAATAAAAAATACTTAGGTTTCTTCCATTATTGCTCTGATTTTCCAGAGTTTTTAAAAACTTTGAACTTCATTTTCTCAAAACTGAAATTATGTGACTTAGGTAGTTTTAGAACTAAGTCCTTCAATTTGTGTCGAATTCCGTAATTTTAGCCTATTTATTTTAACTAAAAAAATTTTTGGTTTTTCTAATTACTGGTTTTAATAACTTTTACATTACTTCTACTGATTACTTGACTTTAAAACTCAATTTACAAGTACGTATTAAAATTTACTGTACTTTATTTTGCAAGTAAATTTAGGACACAGACGTAAATATTTTTACGAACATTTTTTGTAAATTTTTACTAATATTTCCAGTAACTTATTTTACGTGTTTTATTGGGAAAAGTATTTACGGTATTTTACCAAAGAGCAAAAGTTTAAACACAGACAAAACATTTTACAGTAAGTAACGATTTTCGTAATCTAAGTACAAGGATATTTTTAGTTACCGATTTTACGTATCCAGCAGAAAATATTTTGCAAAAAGTTTAAACCTTTTATGCAATTTGTTCATAAACTTTTAGTTAAAATTTTAACCAGCTTATACAATACAGTGTTTCATATTACAAATTGGTTGGTATAAAGATCTACTTGATTTTGCCTATGTCAGAAAAAGTACTGACCCCATAACTTGAATTTTATTTAAACATGTACATAAAAGCAAAGTTAAGAACACGGTAAATAAACGTACTTTATTTTTACTGGGAGCAGTTTTAATGGTCTTCATAATAGTATTTTTATGCAAATTTTTTGTAATTTCATACACCATGTCTTTGTATATAAACTAGTCAGATGTTCCTCTTATAAATTGCATAATTTTTACGTAATTTACCTCAGGAGTACCATCAAATACTTTGTAAAAGCAAAATTGAATATCGCGAAATTGCTACACTAAAACTCCTCATGATTATTTAGTCAGTTTTAATAATAGAACCATATTGCTTTATTTTTTTATACCGTTTATCTCAAAACAAGCATCACAAAATCAATCGGAACAAAAATATTTATTAAGTTTTTTTGAAACGTTTTTCGATCGATAAAACAGTTGATTTGTCAACCTTGCATAATAATCTTCAATCGCAACTCTATCAATTACATCACAAAAAACTGTAGGGTATCGACTAACAACAGCATAAAATATCTACAGATTTTTTATTCTACCAAAATTTTTAGTGTTGGTAATCTACATTAAATTTTATTTGTTTTTAGTTTTTATTTAAAGATATTTTTTATTTTATAAAATTTAGAGCTACTTTCTAACTCTTTGGTGACGGAGCTTTTGTCCACTAGCTGCGCAATTTTAGGAGTTTTTCAAGAATTAAGCAACATTTAATTATAATTTCCCCATTGATTATAAAAAAAATTGTTTAAATTTTATGTCATTAAATGGATGATTTTTTCCTGAGTACAATGATATAAAATTTGTTGAAAAACAAGTTTGCAATAAATAAAATAAAAGACCCCACTTTTCCTTTCAAAAAATCTCTTTTTTTCCAATAATTACGACTAGCGACAAGATAATTTAAATTTTCAAATCGCTACGTGTCGCTAGAGCTCTACTCTATTTGGTGGAAAAAAATTTCGTCTGAATATTTTGCAAAGCGACCACTCTATATTCGATTGTATTCCCAAGAGAATATGGCGAAAGGTACATCACTAATTAGGACAACGAAATTTTGAACTTGAATCTTAGTGTGTGTGCTTGCGTGCCATTGTTTGAATCTTTGCGCAGCTTTGACTTTGACCTAGAAAAAAAGTTTCTGCTTTTTTTCGTAACAATTTATAAATAAAAAATGGCAAGCTCATAGCTTACATTAGCTTGTTCAGCAAAGTAAGGTAGTTTCTTATAACTCAATACATTCTTATGTAACAAATTTTGATCGACTGATGTATTTTTACTGAAGCATAAAACTACACGGGTAATATGTTTTAGCAAAATATTTTCAATTGGCTGATGTACAATCTGCAAATTTAGCAAGTAAAAATTTATGAATTTTTTAATGCAAATACTGAAATGTTCTTTGTGATAAGCAATAAACAGTGGTGGATATTCCAATTTAGGGGCCCGAGACAAGAATTTTCAAAAATTGATGTAGTCTGAGAAAAAAAAGAGGTCTCATCTGGGCTTGCATATTTTTCTCCCAAAATCAAAGTGTTCTCTAAAAAAAAAAAAAAAGGTCTTCACTTCGATTTCATCTCTGATTTCCCTATTTTTCTCCCAAAATCAAGGCGTTCTCCAAAAAAAAAAAAACAGGTCTTCACTCCAAATCGTCCTCTGAGCAAACATCTGCAGCGAATCCAAAACTGCATATGCTGTTTTCGAGGGGGGGCCCCTAAAATCGAGGGGGGGGCCCCAAAAAAAGGGGGGCCTGAGGCGACTGCCTCATTCGCCTTACCCAATATCAACCACTGGCAATAAACCATTTTTACAAACAGAAGGTCACCGTAAATATGGCACACCAATCCTTTAAAATTTTTCATTTTTAATTTCTATATTTGTCCTCCTAACACACGAAAAAGCTTCGCAAACGCTATAAATAAAGCAGCTGTCAAGCAAGTATTACGACCTGCTTCCGGAGACTCCAAGATATTGCAGTCCGATTCCGAGCTATTGAAGCATATAATTTATAATTTAGAAAAAAGAGGGACCCGCAATTTAGACTAAACATTTGGTGTTCAAAAATCTGTTTTTAAAATAACATATAGAACCAAAATCCAGTTTTGAAAAATATATTATTTCTAAAATTTACTTAATTGATAATGTTCGTATATATTCTTTATTTCATAAAGCTTTATTAATCTTAGTTTCATACAAAAAAACTTTTTTATAATTATGACCTGATTAGTAAATTATAAATTATTAAATTGAACAACTTATCTCTATAAGGTTCGTAACAGAGCTTTCAGATGTTTTTTTTGCTGATTATAAATTCTGACTTCGGATCAAAGCGCAGCCGTATATAAAGGGACGTGCGCATTTGCTTGGGTATTGTGACGTAACAGAGGGTTTTTCAAGAAGTTTAGCCAAAAACATTTACCGTGTTTCTTTTTTTGCTCACTTTGAATCATGTGACATGAGCCCATTTTGTCCCTCCCGTCGCGAAAGAGCTAAAATTATCTAGCAGAGGAAAGTGCAATAAAATGTCTTTTTTAAGGAAACAACAGAGTAAAGCAGTGTTTTCAACGTTTTTTTGGCCATGTTCCGCCCGAATCACTTCTAAAATTTTGATGTTTCTATTTCGTGATATATAGCTACAAAGCCGAAAAATATTTGTGGGACAATACAGTTTGCCAAAACGACTAAAAAAAGGTCATCACTTTGAAATTGCCTCCGATATTTTCATTTTTGTTAAGATTTCAGCAAAGGTTTCTGCACGTAGCCCCCTTTTATTTTTCCACCAAAAATGGTTTATAATGTTTGAAATCTCCATGCTTATGCAAAATTTTGCCAGGCCCCGCTTTGAAAACCACTGAAGTAAAGCGATTATGTATTGAATCTTAACTATGAAGATTGTCTTTGCTATCAATATGTTGACGCTTCTACCTAACTCGGTCATTCTGCCGATCACACGCTGACAACGCGGCAATCATCAATGTAAAAAAGCAAAATATCACATATTCCACCAATTTTATAAATCTCTGATAGATGTTAACACATGAAATTTTCTTTATCTTAATATTATTTAAAACTTGTTTGAGGTTTAATTGGCAAAAATATTGTTTACGAGTAGTTACAATAGAATTAACTGCTTAATTAAACTATTTTATAAACTAATCCATACATATTTTGATTTTAGATTTTGTTCACCAGTTAATTATAATAAAACGCAATTTGAATCACACTCATTCTTTAAAATTTGGTTTATTGAAATTTAACTGCAATCAGATTCACGCAGAAAACAGTTTGCTCAACAGTGAATAATGCATTACTCTATTCTTCATTACGCACTTACAAATATAATTTATTTTACTTTTTATCGTAAACAGATAGATCGATTAAACTTGCTTATTAAACTGTTTACCGCTCTTAGCCAAAAAACTTTTAAATATTCGAATAATTACACGAAAATGCAAGAAAAATGCAATAATCACACGAAAAATTTTCAGCAGCGGAATTAAAAACCATTTGGTTTTTACCGAAAATTTTAGTAAAAATGTTTTACAATAAAAAATTACGACGAATTTTTTTATCATTCAAAACTCAAAACTCATGGGCAGCAAAAGCTTAATTACGACTTTAATATTTAATGTAATTGATAATTATGAATAAAAATTATTTATTTTGCCTTTAATTGAAGTTTTCGATTTGAGTAATAAACTTGTTCGGTTTTCACTTCTCTTACAAAAAAAAGTTAATTTTTGCCTTCAAGTTAAAGAAAAGATTTTTTTATTGCTTTGTCCTGCATCGTACAAACGTTTAACGCTGTCAGGGACAACGGAAATTTTTTGAACGAAAGGGGAAAAAGTTCGTAAAAAAAGCATTTGTTGTGAAATGATACGCTTAATAAATGCAAATTTTAGCGTATTACAGAGAAGTTCTAAAATCTAGTTAAAAGCAAAAATGATATTAAAATTTAAAATTTGATATCTGGGTTTTATTTCTTGACCTGCAAATAATTTTGATCTTTGACTCAAAAAAGATAAGCGTTCCAAATGGAAGTTTTTTTTTTTTGCCTTCACTTTGCATTAAACAAGATTTTTACTTTTAAACTCAAGTAAAAACCTTTTTTTTGGTCTTCAACTAGTTTTTAATATGAGTTTTTTCTAATACGCTAAAATTTAAGTTGGTTCAGACTGCTTTTTCAACAAAAATAACATTGCCTTTTTTATAAATTTTGCTTCTTTGCCAAATTATTGTCATTAGTTGTGTGGTTCTTTTCAGAAAAACTTCGCTGACCCCTTTGTCTAAATCAATATTCTATAAACTTAGTTTGATTAATATTCTTTAACGTCACAAAATTGTAGAGACATATTTGACATATTGTTTCTGTTTTGCAAATTTTAAAAAACACTATCTGCTTCCCCCTCAATTCCCCGCGTCTAAGAAGTAGGGTAAACCAGAAAAATTGCTCCATTGAAATCCATAACTCCCCGTAGTTTTCCTGCTTCCCCTGTTTTGATTTCGGCGCCTCATTAGCACAACCCGTATGTTTGATTAACTTTAACGCTTTGGCTGAACAGTCACCTAAGAAAGACATATCCCAAAACAGGTTAAATGTGATAATTTACTTTATACATAGTCTTTACGTTAATTATACAAAATTGTTCATAAAATGGTTTTACGCATTTTTACTTAAAATATTTTACTGTCAAAAATCACGTGATTTTTTTTAGTAACATTTATAACGTATATTAAAGCGTAATTACTTGTAAGATGTCATGTTTAAACAATTTGTTTAAACTAAAAATCTTGTTTAAAAAACAATTCAATATAAAATAAATATGAAGTAAAGTTTTAGTTTATACAAACATTAAGTAATCAGCAATAATTTTGCTTTTATAGTCTACGCCAAGTGTTTAACCCTAGAGTGCAAGATTTTTTAATGTCTGTTACTATATGAAAGGGTCTGTTGATTGATCTGTGTAAATTCAATTGATTAAAGATATTCAATTGATCTGTAGGAACCCTCAACAGCTTTTTGTGTTTCTGTATCGTTATGATTCAATTTGATTAAACTTTATCTGTTTAATATCAAATGGAACAAATTTATTAATTGGTTTCTTTCGGGCCCGTAGAAAAAGTCATGTAAAGGGTCTCCAATTTTTTAGTTTAATAATATTTATAACAAGAATAATAAATATAATCTATATCAAACTAATTAAAAAGTATCTTTTTAAAAGCATTTTGCAAAATATAACAGTTATACATTTTGAATGGGATAACACAAACAACTTATATTTATCCAACATTGAATTACTTAGTTTCAATTAGTTCTCCCAACACATTTACATTCAGATGTTGAGTAAACTTTTTTCTTCCCAACTTCTAGTGGAGATACCAGGTAATCAACATTGTCAAAAGTTTAGAATCAAAATACGTTATTCAACAGCATTACAAAATATATCAGCACATTAGATCTTATCCTATTTTATAAAGGTTTTTCAACGAAGAATGGACGGAAGTATTGATTTTTATCGCAATTGGATTGAATATGACCGTGGATTCGGAAATTTAAGCGGAGAGTTTTGGCTTGGTGAGAGATTTACAAAAACAATTAATTTTTTACAGCTTTCCTTTTAAAGTTTATTATATTATAGTAGAGCAGCAGTTTCCAAACTGAGGGCCGCGTAAAATTGAAAAAAAATTTTTTACGTTAAATTAAGAATTAAGTTAGGTTATTATAAAACAAACAAAAAACAATAATTCACAAAAACATGAAGTAAAGTTAAAAATTAAGTTAGCATATTATAAAACAAAAAATCATTAATTATACTTTGTGCCTTCATATAAATTTGTCAGAAACGTTTTTACAATTTTTTTTTTTTGTATACCAGCCAAATCTCAGCTTTTGTTTTAAAGTTTGGCATAGAATCGCAAAATGTAAATAAACACCGCAAGTAGCTCAAACTTCCAGCAAATTTTAAAACTGCAACAGTGTGTTTCGCCATAGAACGGCTCATCCGGCAACTATCTTATTCAAATAGAATATTCTAATTTAAATAAAATAGAATATTCTATTTGAATAAGATAATCTTTTACCTAAATAAATAAATTTTGCTTTGATTTTGATCATCGAGCACTATAATAACTAAATTGAAAGCACTTAGCTTAGTATATATACCTACTAGAAGCAATAAATCTTAGATATGTGTCATATATACGTATATTATATGCTAAATTTTCAAAAATTACACTTTCAATCTGAACCAACCTTAGCTTTCTCCACTTCAAATTGCAATAAAGCAGGTCAATTAAATGTCATTATTAAACGAATTGCAAAAATTCTTATAATCAAACAATTGAAAGAAATATTAAAAAATGTTTGATCTTGAGACCAATTTTTAAAACACGAGACTACATTGTCTCGAGACCCAGACCACCAGCACAAGTTCGAAATCGATTCAAAACAAATCGGTCCCGAAATTTTTATCACTTTTGCATATTTAGCTTTATCACTTTAACTTTATATCTAAAAAACATTTGGTACTTTCCTGTTATCGCCCCACTATGCATTGCTTCTTGTTATTTCAATACATTTCTCTTGATTTTTTTCTTTATTTCACCTTGGTGCTGAAAAAAGTATTTCGGGTTAGTTTCAACAAAAAAATTTTCTTGAAGAGACCCCAAAAGTCTTAGGTTTTTGTTCACTATTTCTGATGCTGGTGCGATAGCAGGAAAGTATCAAACAATTCCCCATTTCGGTTAACTCTACAATATACAAGGTAATAAGTCATATTGAATAGTTTAAGAAATTAATGTAAATTTTTCGTATTTCTTTGGTGAGGAAAGACAAGGTAAGCAAATAGTTGCACGGATCAGTAAGCTTGATAAACAGTTTCACTTCTATAAGGAAAACAAGTGTGAATACTAGCGTGGGCAATTTGCGAAAATGGTCTACCGCAAATAAACTTGCTCGAGCGAAAATGGTCAGCAAAAATTCTCTACTGTAAATTCACATTGTAACAAACAGTAGTGTCACACCTTATTTTTTGGTTTTGATCTTGTATTCTTGTGTTTTACTCTCAATTTTTGATTGAATATTGTGTTAGTTTTTTATGTCAAAATAATGTTTTGTCGATATCTCAGATGAAGTTCTTCAGGATTTGGATAAAAATTTTTCACAACTTAAAATTAGCCAATTTGCAATTCTGTGTCTTTTTCAGTGCTTCAACCAATTGCTTAAACTCTTTACAGATTGCCACCAAAAAAAATATGACTGCGACAGAAAAACATCTGTTTGAATACAAAAGAAAATCTTAACCTGTAGTAAATAAATCTGCCACTAGTTTTATGCGCTTTGGCTTTAAAGAATTTTAGGTGCTTTGCTGTACCGAAAAATTTAATGGAGTTTTAAAAAAATTTTTTACATAAAATTGTACTTAAATCTTTGCTTTAAACAATGTTTTTTTCTCTTCTTTTTTAAATGTTTGTATTATGTCATTTTTCTTTGGTAAAGAACAATGATAGTAATCAATCTAAATTTGCAAAGCTATTTAAAAAAAAATTGTATTTCTTTTTCAGCCTTACGTTATTCATTTCATTTGAATTGTTTTGTTTTTTCACCAAATTACTCGTACATTTCTCATTTATCAATTGAAAAGAATACATGTCTAATTAAAAACTACCGAAACAAATTTTGCTGCATTTGTGAAAAATTTATTCCATTGGATTTTTCTAAAGCATTAAGTGTTAGGCCGAAACACGTTTATATGTAGTGTCTTGATATACTGTTAGGTGACCCAGATAAATCACGATTACATTATATTTGTTGTTCTTCCCGTTTCAAACAGCCTGGTCTAAGAGGAACGGTTTGAAACAGTAGATTTACTCTTAAACTAGTAAATTGTAAACTTCCGCTTAACTTCCTGTTACAATCCTGAGGGATTACAATCCTGTTACAATTTTCTTCACTAGTGCAACAAGAAATCCATTAGTGTACAATCTGTGCGTTGCAATTAACTAGTGTAAGAGAAGGGACAACATTATAACGAGCACATGATTTATCTGGGTCACTTATCAGTGTAACAGTGTAATTAAAAAACTTTTTGCATTTAGTGTCGGCCAGATTACTTATAAAAGCAAATTTCTATATAATTTATCAAATTTCTATACACAGTGCACAGTGGTGGGATTCAACCGGTTCGAACCGGTTCTATGAAACAGTCTCAAAAAATTTTATAAGTTCGAAAATCGTCTAAATTTATTGCGCTTTTAAAAAAAGTACCTTTTCTTTAAATAACTTCGTGGATTAGTTTTTGGTTGCAATTCTATAATTATAGAGACAAATCTAACACAATGTTTTTATCTTGCGAATTTCTAAAACAATTCAGTTTCGCCGCCATTGAACCTGTTATCTGTGAAGCATTACTTGGTTTATTTAAAGGATATTAAAGTTTATTGCTAACTAAGTATTTTAACTAAAAAGCTTTATATCATAAAAAGCATAAGGTTGTAGTTCGTACACCTAAAATGGCACTCAAACTTACATATAATGTATCATATAAACAACCAATGAAATGGGTCGTTTGCCTAACTTTGCGTGAAATTTTTGAACTGACTTTAAAACAGCTCAAAAAGTTTTCAATTCAAAACTTAAAACAAGTTCTTCAAAAAACTCCAACAAAACTTAAATTTAAAAAAAATCAAAAATTATTAACTTTTTAAGCGTTAATGATAATATTTGAAACGATTGCACAAATATTTGGGGGTGCTGCAGCTCTGCAGCGCCTATGGGCAAGCAGCGAAAGCATGCAGGGCAAATGACCATTTCTAAATACTAATGCTTAATCAACACTTTTACTTTACTTCAGTAGTATTTTTATTTGCAAAAAATTTTTTTCCAAAAAGTTATAAAATCTTCTTTTTTCTTGAGAATTTTTTTGCCATTGCCATACGTCAACTAATTAATAAAATTAGTCAAGTTCAATAGACCAAATGTTTAATATAGAAATTTAAGTATTATCAGTTTCTTAATCAAATACAATCTGTTTGAATTAGAAACGGATAATAACTTTGATGGATCAAAATGAGTTAGTTAGTTTTAGTTTTTAATTTTTAAATTACTATTAAAACCATGGGCTTTGTTTGAAATAAGTAGCCTTAAAAAAGGTTGTTTTGAAAACTCTAACGTTTTTGTTTACATAAACAAATTGTCGCTGAATTTAATCGTCTATATTCGAGTTTTAAAAACAGCCTTTTTTAAAGCTACTACTTTTTTAAACAAAACAGTTTCAAATGAAGCCCTTAATTAATTTTATAAGCTATTTTAAAATTTTGCAGTAGCAATAATTTTTTTGATTTCTAATTAAATATTTGGTCCATTGATTTTTGCCTGATTTTATTAATTAATTTATGTATCGCAATTTGACCAGTTAAATAAAATTGTCAATTTGACTTTTTCAAAAAGAGTAATGGATTTCTGTTATAAGGCTTTCAACATTTTTTGCCATATTTCAAATAAAAATTTTTAAAAACTCAAAATCCAGACATGATACAAAAAAAGTTCAGATTCGGATTCACTGCCCCTTCACCCCAAAAAAAAAAACATCCAAAATATATGTAGTGATTTCAGTAAACAAGATGAACATTTTTTTGTGACGCAGTGTTAACAATTTGAAGAATTTTTCCGCTACTTACGCGAAATCATTGAAATTTTTAGTCCTAACTTGACTTACAAAAACAAAACATGTTAGCTTAGATTTTTTTCAATAAGTTCTGGTCTTAAATCTTTCATGCCTTAATAGTTTCCCGCCTGTTGGAATGAGCTTGGCCCGAACAGCATGAGTTCAGCTCAATCGCCTGCAGACTGGTGTTGGGCAATTCCATTTGTCCATGTACAAATGAAGTCTCGCTGTTTCACCAAATTGCGAGTGCGGCGCCGCTGAACAAACCGCAGACCAGTTCTAATAACGCGCCCCATACCAGCCGCAATTTCAAGTAGCAAAAAGCTTGGAGTCAGGCTAATTTTTTAGTTTTGCAATTTTTTTATTATTCCAATGGAAATTTTTATTGTGATTAGGGCCATCTGTTACTAGATAATTCGATTACGAAAAAATTTTATTTAATTTTTCTTTCGGCAACAAACAAATCTGGTTATGCTTTAAATGTTTATATTCATATCCTTGCCCACAATCGGTACAGTATTACAGAAATAAGAATTTTTAATTATTTCGAATTATCTTCCATGTCAACTTGGATCAAACTCTTCCTTCCAAAAAAGCGATTACTTTGATCCTATGAATTTTTTCTTAAATAGAGCAAACAAATTCTTGTATTAAAAAAATTTATATAAGCAATAATTTGAACAATATATTTATGTGTTTATTAATCATAACCAGCGTTTTTTTTTTTTAGATGTAAATTTGGTGGCTTTCACAATCACAATCTTTTCCCATTCTTATAGTTTTTTTTCATCTTTATATTCATCCCTCCGCCTCGCAGAAAAGTATCGGAGACGATATACGTAGGACAAGCAATTACCCCGACCTGCTTCCAAAGATACAAAAATAATGTTGTCCAGTTAAGACTTTTCATTTTGATTCTTTTATTTTTTTAAGAGATACGACTGAAATTTGGAACTGCTTGCCTAGATCCCCAAGTAAGGGAAATGTGCCGGAAAATGGGTTTCCCAAGGACACAACAGAATAGCGCGAGAAGATTTCAACCAAGACCGTTTTGGTCACAATCACTACACTCTTAACCACTCAACCACGTATTCCACAACGCGGTTTAACAACCGCTTAAAAATTTCGAATCTATGAATCTATAGGCGTATGTGCGAAGGGAAAGGGTTGGGGTTGAAAGGTTTAAAGACCTGCGTGAAGATTGATGCTCATTGCACCATTGAGACAGCTTAAAAATTGTTAAAATAAAAAAAAATCTTTTAATTAAAAAAAATAAGGATTTGAAAAAAGTGAAGAGCAAATCAGGTTTTCACATTTATTTTACATTCGTCGACAGCGTGGTTGAATGGATAAGAACGCTGTGATTGATGTCGAACGTGATCCACACCTTCGAGGTTCAAAGATTTGTCTCGCCATTCTTTTGTGTCATTGAAGAAACACTTTACGTTACTTTCTCTTGTTTGGCAGTCTTAGCAACCAGTCTTAATTTTTGATCATACCTCTAAATATTAACTAAAAATAAAATAAAAAATTTTAACCAAACAACCATTCGTCTTTTCCTGAAGCACGTCAATGTAATAGCTTGATAGTTGCTCCATGTGTAGTGGCTCCGACAATTCTTTTTTTGTGTCAGAGAGTCAGGAGAATAAAAGTTTAAGATTAAATAACTAATATTAAAAATACACAAATAATTTTATTAATTTTTTACGTAAATGTTTAAAAGTGGCTCTTGTTATTTTTTTGTTGCACCAGACCTCCCTTTCGTATAAAGCATTACAAATTATAGAGATCGTGTTTTTGACTCTCGACTGCCCCTTCCCAATAACAAATTTCTGCATACGCCATTATATGAATCTAATTGCTTAAAACAGAATACCAAATTGCCTTAAACTTAAACTAAAGTGTTAATACGACAAAGTAGAAAATGATAACGTCCTAAAAAGTGCTTCAAATAACCTACCCAAACGATGCACAGAAAATAAACAGGGATAATATTGAAAAAAATCAGCGAGTCGTTAAACAGTTTTTACTTTGTATAAATCGTCATTATTTTAAATTTTTACGGTAATTAATTAGGCAAGTTCTATTCTATGTAAGCCAACAAAACAAACAAACCCAACAACTCTAATACGACAACACAAATTGCCGAGGTAATCAAATATTTGAATATAATTTCAGCCATTACCGTGATGACCGTGCCTTTAGCATTTTGAGTCTTGAAAAATCTTCTCTAAATAATCTGCTCTTTTCAACATTGTTTACCAGCATGTTTTACGTGCTTTGAATATCTTTTGGTCTAGTTGAGTTTTTTTTAAGCAAAGGTGGGCAAACTAAGGCCCGTGGGCCCCATGCTGCCCGCCATGATTTTCTGTACGGCCCGCGAAAACCTCAAGCAAATCACTTTACTCTCTCTTTGCTTTCAGCTGTTGTGATCTATAAAAAAATTCATTACATTTGATCAATGTCTAAAACTTGAAATCACTTCGTTTTTGGGATGAAAATAGAGATTTTAGAAATTGATTGAAAATGATGACTTTTTTAGAGATCACTATAGTGCGGCCCTCAAACAAACTCAATTTGTAAATGCGAACCTTGAGCTAAAAAGTTTGCTCATCCTTGTTTTAAAAAAAAATGTTTAATGATGTAACCACGCAGAGCAAAACGCCTTTTAACATATTATAAAATGCTTGTTAATATTAAATGTAATCTTAAGTATTTGTAAAACTATTGTTTTGAGAGTAATGAAAACGAATTAAATTTTTGTGAAAATTTTTAGTCTCGGTCTGAAATCGTAGGTCTTGAAATTTTCTGGTCTCGATCTCGGTCTTGGTTTCGAAAAAATTGTTGGGTCTAAGTCTAGATATTGGTCTTGACGTTTGTGGTCTCGACTACATCACTGTGTTGCTACAATTATATAACTTTGATCAAAATTAAATCCAATAAACTTTGTAAAATATTAGTTCAAACAAGAGGTTACACAGGAAATAACAATACTTTAGCAAAGAAATGAACTTCAAAAAAGCACCTTTTTCATTTTCAGTATTAAAAAAGCAGTCTAAAAAAACGTGAATTTTAGCAAAGTTCTGGAAAAAATTTTACTAAAAACTTTATAAAGGATCAAAAAACTTTTCTAGCAAGTCTGAAGGTTAAATTTTTTTATGCGAAAATGAAACAACCAAAAAAAAGAATTGCATCAAAACTGTTTAATCTTTCCAAAAAATATTGTGGCTTTAAATTTTTTGGGTCAAATAAACAACATTGCTGCCGAATTTACAGAAAAAAATTTTTTTGTCTTTACTAAGTTTTTAAATGATAATTTTTTCTAATACATTAAAATTTGCGTTTGTTGAGAGTCTTTTTAACCAAAAAAAATTTTCGTGTTTAAATGTCGCACCTCGCGCCAAAAATGTTTTTGGTGCCCTTGCTTTTTGCAAAAGGTTTAGCCTTTTTAATAAGTGATCAAATTTGCCATGTTGAGCGTTTTTTCGATCTATTGAATTTATTAAACGTCAAGAATGATTAAGATCATATTTTTTAAAGCGTATAGACTTAGTGATTCCCTGCTCACTTTTTCATATTAATTAAAAAAAGTCGTTGTAAAATTGTTTGTAAACCAATGAGTAAAGAATAATTATAAATTCAAATTGTTATACTGTATTTTATTGTTTAAAATGACATATTTTTTGTTTTTACTGTAAATTTGTTGTCTTAGGTATTTAAAGCTTAAGAATTAACGTTACTAATGATAATTTTGTTGCTGCATAGGATTGGATTTGTTACATGCAATTACATCGTCAAATTCGTATCAACTTCGTGTGGATCTTGAAGATTGGGACGGAAACACAGTTTACGCTACTTACAGGTTTGTGATTTGAATTTGAGGAGTTACGTAATTTGAAAACATTTTTGTATCAAAAACACTGAATCATGCATGTTATAAATTTTTCCTCAGTTGATTTTTAAATTGTGTATAGCTAGGCTTATCATACTTCCGGGTTTAGCCGGAGCAGTCCCGACTTTTAGGGCCTTGTCCCGGTTTCCAGGCCGGTTAACCAATATATCCCAGTATTTATGTAAAGTCTTTTTTTGAAAAACACTGCTTTTTAGCAACTAAGATCAAGAAATCCGAGACAGATTTAAAGTGAAGATCTTTTTTTTAATGAACACTAATTTTTATCAACGAAAATCAATAAATCCGAGATAGATTCAAAGCGAAAATCTTATTTTTTTTAGAGAACACTGCTTTATAGGGAGGAATTTTTTTCTTTTAAAGACCGTCCCAGTTTATCATTTAGGAAATATGGTATGCCTATGTCTAGTCATGGATTACTATAACATAGACCTAGATATCGCGTATTGCTGTTGAAAAACTGGAAACATATTGTGACGTCATCTTTCGACTGCTCTCTATAATATGACTGGTAAATGATGTGAGACGTACAACCTTTATGAAGTTAATTTTATTATTTTTGTGGTTCTTTATCAAATCGCAGCAAAAAAATTACCGTAATTATTAAAATAAATACTTCTAAAAATTCAAGAGTGATTCATAACCATGCCAAAGTAAAAATAATCAGAATCATATGAAAAATACTATTAAGTGACGACAAACAAACGATTGAGCATGTTTGTGGAAAATGATACAAAAAACCGACCATAGATATACAGAGTCTTCCAAAAATTTGCAACTTTTTTGGGTCACGTCTTTAAAATGTAGAGCATACCTATGGTAAATTTCATCAAAAATACTTTTTTTTATTACATACTTAGAAATACTAAGAACCATTTATATCACCTCTGACAAACTTATTTCAATAAACAGAATTTTATTTACAAGATTACACAAAATTTCTGGAAGTACAAAATTATATTTATTGCATTTATGACTTAAGAGTTGGTTTTACAAACCCAATATTCAGTGTAAAAAAAAGTTTAGGTTTTCTAATTTCATTGATTACTGCAACATTTTGGCATCTCTAAAAGCAGGTCTGAGTAATTACTTGCCCAACGCATAGTGCCTCCATCGCATTCTTGCAAGTCAGGCGGATAAACATATCGATGAAATAAAATGAAAATTAATTCTTTTTCAGAGTCTGAGTAAACAGATACAAAAGTCTCCAAACTTTGTCTTAATTTGCTGAACTCTTTTTGTGATTGGGTTTGTTGTATAATTTTCCAAAGCAACATACTAACGATTAAGCCACTAAAAAACTTAGCTTTATTTATCAATTTAAAGCAAGTATAAGCTAAGTCAGCACAAATGTTTTTATCAGGGTTTTAATTTGTGGTACGATTTGCAGCTGAAACCATGCTTCTAGAAAGTTTACCAACTGTAATAAAATAATTTGAATTGTCATCACTTGCAGTTTTTATAACAGAAACTTAAATATCATTTTAATCAGTGATTCTCAACCTTTTGTTGCAGTGCACTAGTGTGAAAGATTTTCAAGTGTGCCGCGAAGCGTTTTATAAAGCATTAGTCTAAGTCTCTAATATATTTTCAAAATTTCAAACGTTTCTATTTCTTTAAATCTATTGTGTAGCGTTTTGCGTTTGTGTTTTTATCAGAGATGGAGTTGAGGCACGGTGCTTTGAGAACGAGACAGACGAAATTTCGGGGTAGCGAGACCAAGACAAGACGAGGCTTTGGGGTAACGAGACCGAGACGAGACACGAGACTTGGTTTAAGTCAGGGTTGCAAAGTCAGAGTTGGAAGTCGGAGTCGCATATCTTTTGTTGGAGTTGAAACCGAAGTAGTTTTTTAAATATGTTGAAGCCGGAGTCGCTTTTTTAGATGTGATGCAGTTGGTATGGGATTTGTATTTTTCTTTGATCACTCCAATTCCAACTTTCAATTAATTGCTAGAAACTATCATAGTCATATTTATCATCTGAATAATTCAAAAATAAACAAGCAAAAATACGGCGAGTACGTGGATAAGTCATTTTTTGGACGTTAATTTGAAGTGCATACTAAAAATAATTTTGGCTTTATATTGACAGTCAAACTTGGCTTTTTATTGCAAAATTAAACTTAAGTTTCGGTTTTCGGGTTGTTTTGAAAAATTCAACTAAAGATTAAACAAAGATTTTTATTTAAAAAACTGCGTCTAAATGTGCTTAATTGCTTATCGTTTTTGAAGATCAAGTGACGAATAAAAAGAAAGCCTTCATTTCAATTCAGCCTTCATTTCAATTCGAGATTCTCTAAGAATTGTGGGCACTTGTCTAAAGCTATCGCTTGTTATCTCTTATCATTCCCAATACTTATAATATGCATTAACTTAACAAAAAATGCTCTGGTCAGCTGTTGAGTGTAACCAGAGTAAGAATAAAAGTTTTTCATTGTAATCTATTTATAATTGCAGACAAGAAAAGGTATCATGAAATTCTAACTCTGAAATTACTAAGAGTTATTTGTATATAAGAGTGTGTCGCTTCTTGTTTACTTGTGAAGTTGAAAAATAATTTCTCCGGCTCCACAACCTTGGTTTAAACCAGTGCTCTTCAAACGGGTGTACGGTATTCCCAAGTGTATATCAAGCTATAAATAGGGTATACAGAGGGTATACCGCCAAGATCAGACCTTACTGGTAACTTTCGGCTTAATTTAATGTTATGTATAAGGTGGAGTTGTATAATTCTGTCCGTTTCTCGGAATTATTTTGTTGCATACCGATTAGCTAGCCTAGTTTATTGCAGCCACTTACAAAATGGGCACTGGTGCATAATTACGTAAACATTAGCCATCAATCAGTTGCATTAAAAGTTGTATTATTGCGTAATAACCATAATTATTGGCGGCTGTAATAACCCAACCGTTAAGTCCTAAGGCTAAAGAGTATAAGCATTTTACTTTGGAATACTGGTACAATAAATATGAGATGAAAATATCTTAAGAAAGAAAAATAAAGCCTAAGTAATACTAGTATTCTTCGTAGTAGTAACTGAGCTTGAATCATGCCAAAGTGTTATGGATAATACGATGCAGAACTTCAGTTTTATTTTTCCTACTTAAGCAATACTACTTTGGTTTTTTTACAGATTGCAATGTCTTTACTAAAGTACTTTCGCAATGATAGAAATAAAGAATCTGATGAAGTCCTAGCCTCATCTTCTGCACATGAACCTTTTCCTGCTAAACGCTAGAAAACAATACCAAAGAAAAGAAAATGGAATGAAGATTACATAAATTATGGATTTTTTCATCCAAAAGGTGAAGAAGAAAACAGTTATTTATCAGCCCAGTGTATGTTCTGCTTGAACATTTATGGCAATGCCAATGTCGCTCCATCGAAGCTTGTAAGTCAATTCACAAAACAGCATTCAGAACGTCAGAAAAACTCTAAGGAATTCTTCCAATCACACCTGGCTACTCAGAAAAAACAGAGTAATTTGTTTGATAAGCAAATGGGACTCCAATCAACCCAAGACAAGATCCTACTACTGGCATTATTAAAGATGTTACATCATATGATGAAAGTCAAACGCCCGTACACAGAACTTAAACGTGTGTTGTTACCATGTTTGGAAATTGCTGCTGATTTAATTCATGGCGGTGAAAAGGATGTAAATAAAATCAAGCAAATTTTACTTTCTGACACTACTGTTGCACAACGATGTGCTGTTATATCCGCCGATATAAAAGAACAATTAATTCAGAAAATATTAAAAGCCTCCTCTTTTGGCATCCAACTGGACGAAAACACTGATATAACCAGGACGTTCAGCTCATTGTTTTCTGTAGATTTCCGGACATAGAAACCAACAGAATAGTTGAACATTATTTCGTCTGTCAACCAGATGGAGTAAGAGCAACTGCTGAAACGATTTTCCAGAAATTGAACGAGTTTTTCAAAAAAGAAAGACTAGATTGGTCAAAGTGTAAATCTATGACAACAGATGGCGCCGCAACTATGCAAGGCTTACAGAAGGCTGTGGTTAAGAAAATAAAACAACTGTCTCCAGAACGTGTAGGAATTCATAGTATTCTCCACCGTGAGGCATTAGTTACGAAGAAACTTAAATTGAATGCAGTTGCGGTAGGTGTTGAAGAAAATGAATTAAACGATGTTCTACGGGAAGTCGTCAATATTGTAAATTCAATTCGGAAAAGTGCAAAACAACAAAGACTGTTTTCGAAACTTTTTAATGAAATGGGCTCCACTTCCAGAAAACTTATTTTACATTCAGAGGTGCAGTGGCTATCCCGAGGGAAAGTGCTTTGCCGTGTGTTTAAACTTCAAAAACAATTAGAAGCCTATTGCACTGAACAAGGGAACCGAAAAGCTGCAAAGTTTCGTGACATACTGTGGCCAGCAAATTTAGCCTACTTGGCGTCAATTTTTGATCGTTTAAATGAAGTGAACCTCAGTCTCTAAGGACAAGGGGGCAACATATTTCGAGTAACTAGCAAGATCAATGTGCTGAAGCTAAAAATTTCTCTCTGGAAAAACAACGTCTTATCAAACAACTTCAATAAATTTTTCTAATTGAGCCAGTATATGAGAGAATGTGGATGGGAGTTTGAAGACGTTTATTTGGAAAATAGCATATCTACACTCATTTTTGCTCATTTGAACTTACTTAGCGAAAATTTGTTTGCATACTTTTCTGAAGATGATGACAAACATTTGAAAAAAACTCGTGGATTATGCAGCATTAATTGATGAACCAACAGAGGATGAGGAATTGTTGGAACTCCCAGCCGATTTAAATCAAAAAGCTCCATTCTGAAAAATGGATTACTCCATGTTTTGGGTTTATTAGGTTTATTTTTTTGAATATAAAAAGCTAGCACAAAAGGCCATTACAATCTTAATACAGATGCCCCACAACCTACTTGTGTAAAGAAAGTTTCTCCAATCTCTTGGAAATAAAACCAAAAAAGAGAAACTCACTACATGATATTGATTCTTTATTGCGAGCGGCGATAGAGAAAGAGATAAAGCCAGGTTATCTCCAAATCGCTGAAACGATGCAACAACAAAGTAGCCACTGATGACTAACTACAGTAAAACTAAAACAGCTTTGATTTTACTTTTTTACACTTTAACATAATTTTGTTTGTGCCTTAAAAGACTGAATTATAACTTCACTAACCACCTAGTTTATAATTTGTTTTCTTTAGTTTTTGTGTTACACATTGCTATCAGTGAGGTGTACAAAGTTTTTAAAAAATTGTAAAAGGTGTAACACAGAAAAAAAGGTTGAAGAGCACTGGTTTAAACAACTAGTACAAAAAATATATAAACTCCATTCCACATCAAAAATCTTCACCATAAATCACAAGAAAGTTTCCGAAGTTAAATATTGACCCACGCCCGCAAGGCTTCTATTATCAAGTACTGCTTTGCCAGTGCTAGACATGTCAGTTAACATTAGAAGGACCAAAATGTGTGACCACTTGGAAGAACCAAACGCGTCAATTGACGCAGGCGCTTTTTTTGAAAATTTGCAAGTGTTTCTTTCTATATTGTAGGGCTTCTAAAACAAAAACCGTATGCATTTGAAAAGTTATAACATTGCCAAGTATCTAGGTCAATAAAACAAGCATGCTTTCAAAGTTTTATTACAGGCACGACAAGCATCGTATATTGCATCACTTTTCACACATTGGGCTTTGACACATTGTACAGACGTCAGTTGTTCTATTTCTGGACAATTTACCAGACCACATGCGGCGGTCTTTTGGAGCAGGCTGTCCCAGGGTGTCACACTCTTTTTTTTCAGTTTCGTGTAGCAGAAGTATTGAGTCTCGTAGATCTTCTAAAATTTATCGACTTCGTAGCACCATTGAGGCTACCAGTAAGCTCTTTACATACTTTTTGTATGTAAGCTCTGCGGCTGATGCTGCTCTTTATATAGCTTTGTAAATAACCCAACAGTTTATTAGAGCCATGTCAATGACATTATAAAAGATGTGTACTGGCTATCTTCTGCTAGCATCTTTTACTGACTACAGCCTGAAAATTTGATCCAAAACATCCACATCAACCTTTGTCTGGTTATAAAAGAGCACAGTTTCAGGCTTACACTTCGAATTATCGTTCTCTGGAATAACAACGTTATTATGTAGGGTGCTCAGAATGTTTACAGACGTTGACTGTTTGCACTGATAAAAAGTGATAGTCGCTGAAGTGTCCCCTGTGGAGTGTACAAGCATGGTGTCATGCAACATACGCTTCTTCTTCAACAAGTCTGGAATTTCCCTTCGGTTTGCTCGAATTGTCTCCACAAAACTACACTGTTGTTTTGCGAGTCGTGATGAAAGGTCAAAGAAAGTAAACTAATTTTCACACGTGACAGTGAAACCTTGCCTGAATAAAGAATTCATTAGCTTCATCACCACATCCGTTGGCATACTGGCATCTCCACTTCTCGTCAAGTCTTTCCCAAGATAAGGAAATCAGTAGTATAGATACTTGCTCTCTACATCGACGGCCATCCAAAACTTTAGGCCGAACTTATCTGGCTTGTTTGGCATATACTGAATAAACTTACACCTAGACCTGCAAGGAAGCAGTTGCTCATCGATAGTTGTAAGTTGTAAGATAGCTCATCGATAGAAGCAATATACTCACGTTGGGATTGTAAGGTTTCTGGCAATTCTCTATAAACGGATTCCATAGCCAAGATGCCAAGCAGAACTTGTCCTCTTCCAAATTCCTCTTCCTTTCAGTTTTCAAATTAAACCTGAGTACTTCATGATTTCCAAGAATCTCCAATGTGGCATAGTAGCGTTCAACAAAGGCCATTCCCAAGATTTGTCCCACAGACTTTTTATGGGAAAAGTGCTTCCACCAATTACGCCACGTGCCACAATGAGTCCCAAAAATTTGTCCAGTTCATCCAACGCAACCGTCCAGCTGTTGTTTCCAGTGAAACGTTGTGCCTATGCAATAGTGCATTTCTGGATATTCCTAAGCATGGGCTCATTAAAAAAGATGCGGAACGAAAAAAGAACACTGTCGCGTATGATGGGGCATGTGGAATATGATGTAGGTCATGCACAAATTCTAGCAATATTGTGCTGTTGCAGTCTTCCTGCAGTGACTTGGGAGAAAACTGAGCGCCTCTAGTGGGGTCCGTTTTTGCCCAAAAGAGTTTGTTCATGATTATTACTGCTGCTTCGAGCACACACACCATCATCTGTCTTGGTTGGTGCTTCCTGATTTATATATTCGTCATCCGAATCAGAACAATCCTCCTCATTTTGAATATCCACAATCACATTGTTGACTTCATCAGATTTGGAATCTGAGTACTTACCATCAGAAAATTCTAAAGCTATACTTTGCAACAATTGCAACGCTTGATTAGCAGCAAACCTTTGAGACATTTTACACGCAAAGAAAATACTATATCAGTAATTAATTTACTTGTATTCTGACCTGCGAAAACGCAATCCATCGTTAGACACTATGCAAAATTCTCGTTGCACAAATTATTTCAAACTTGCTGCTACTTTGGTGCTAAGAATGAACATATTATTGTCAAAAACAATTTATCTATAGTTTTCCTGACTAATATGTAGCCTAGATAAGGCAATAAAGAGGGCCTTTAAATACAGCTTATCCTCTTCTGCACCTTATTGCTCACACTATCAACTTATATGGCAGCAATATTCACTGCAGTAGGCTATACTTGATCTTTTTATAGTTATGCAAAATAAAAAATTACTACGTATTGTCCACCGCCCCACCCCGGCCATGCGCCGTAAATTTTCTACAACACATATTTGCTTAGCCGGTGACCCCGAGAATCACCAGAAAAAGAGTAAAAGTGAAAATAATTTTTATATTATAGATCAGGACAGTAGCAGCACAACAACCGATTGATAAGACTAAATTGACAGGGAATAAAAAATCTTAAAACACAATTATTACGTTATAAGCAAGATACGCTGCCTAAGTTTTTTGATGGCATGGGAAAACTGCTTTAGAAAAAGACAATACAATGATATCTACCAAGAAACTGTTGTTGAACCGGCTGGTATCGGTATTTCGACGTGTTACCGCGTCTTGCGTCAATTGACGCAGTTGGTCCTTCTCGGTAATATTGTAATTTTTTCGCTAAATTTTAGTCCCCAAATTACGAAATTGGGTTTGAGAGTGTCTACCAACAAAAAAATAAAAGTCAAAAAGTACGAAGCCATAATACTTGAGAAAGCACGATTTATTGGCATGCAAAAATTTAGATGCGTCATTTGACGCGCTTGGTCCTTCTAGTGTTAAATGACAAAGTTGAGGAAAATAGCTAACAAAAAACTTATCTCTAAGCGTTTGGTCCGACACTCGTCAGGAGACAAACTCGGAACGAAGAAATAAAAAATTCAATTGATTTTGTAATAAAGCTGAACAAAGATGATTGGATGTTTGATAGAAGCGTCACAACACGTGATCAAGGTAAGAGTTTCAAGTAGTATACAAGCTTTTTTGGCGGCATAAATTTGGCTTGCATGATTTGATGTAAACGGCTTCTAAAGTAGATAAAATTACATCAAATCTTGTCATACCGTTTACATCAAATCATGCAAGACAAATTGATGTGGCCAAAACGTTTTTGTACAACTAGAAACTCTTGCGTTGATCACGTGTTGTGCGGCTCCTCTCAAACTCTTAAGCACCGTATATACAGTATACGTACATATTTTTTTCATTTTACTAATTGAGCGAGGTTTAAAGCGTTTTTTTTATGATGCAACCACACTGAGTAAAGCTTTTTTCAACATGATATAGATGCTTGTTTAATTAAAATGTAATCTTAGATTATTTAAAAATTAAAAATTTGTCCTTTGTCAAATAATTAAAAATGGACTATATTTTTGTAAATTTTTCGGTCTCGGTCTCCATTGTTTATGGTCTCGGTCTTAAACTTTAAGTTTCAAAATTTGCCAGTCTCGATCTCGGTCTTGGTCTGGGAAAAATTATTGGGTCTCGGTCTCGGTCTTGACGTTTGTGGTCTCGACTACATCACTGACTTTTAGTTTCGGGATTCGTAAAAATTGATTTATTAACTTTTTTAGTGTAAATATATTTGAAACAATTTTGCTTAGAAAATTAATGAACCAACAAAATGTTATCAAGTTTATAAGTTTATTAAAAATCGAAAAAAAATAATAATAAATAAAATAATCAATACGTTTATCTCTTTAATTGAAAATAAATTATTTTTTTAAATCTTTTAATGAAAATACTGAAAATCGTCCTGGTTTGAAATGGTAACTAATCTGCTCTAAGAAAATGAACAATATAAATACCAAAATCTAACAATGCGGCCAGAGTTAATTTATTTCATGAAATCACGAACATATTATTTACAGGTGATTCTTTGAGTTATAACAACAATCAACCATTTTCAACAAAAGACCGAGATAATGATGTTCTTTCATCTGGTAACTGTGCTGAATTATGGCAGGGAGCTTTTTGGTACGAAGCTTGTGCTAATGCAAACTTGAACGGAGAATATCTGGGTAAGGGAGTAAACCACAAAACAGGTGTTTGGTGGGTGCATTGGAAGGGCTACTCCTACTCATTGAAGCGAGTGGAAATGAAAATCAAACCGAATTAATATCATTAGATTGAGTCGATATATTATCACATCATAATCTAATAAACCAATTTGTAATCCATTGCTGTTATTTGTTTATTAATATTTTGATAAAATTATGGATTTTATTGATAAAATTATGGATACTTGATAAAATGAATTCTATTTTGATAAAATTAATAAAAAAATTTCTGATTTGTTAAGATTAATTTTATTTTAAATTCTATTAAAGTTTTTTAAATGAAAATTTATTTCTACACTGTCAATAAAATTTACCGTATTTTACCTGGCAGCAAAATTTTGAACACGTCCGTAAATATCTTTACAAATTATTTCCGTAATCCAATTTTACAAATATTTTCAATAACTTTTTTGTGCGTATCGCTAGTATAAAAAGTTACTGTATTTAACTGACAGCAAAAGTTTGAATATCGTTTAGTTGCCTTCTCCTATTTGCAATCTTTGCTCTATTTTGTCTTCAATTATTATCAATTATTTCTTTTGGGTGCGAATAAAAGCAAACTACTACTACTATTACTATATAGACGAAACTGTTTTATTTACGATATTTTATATCTAAACCAGAGGTTCTCAACCGAGGCTAAATTTATAACTTGGGGTATACGAGGTGTGTTTGAAAAGTATCGGGACTGTATGCTTTGCACAAACAACACTTGCAACAGTGATAAAAGCTTTGTTTTTTAAGATGGCGCAATGTCTTGTGGTTGTAAAAATGAAGTTTCAGCATTCTGTGACAACCATATGCTTTTTTACAGGCTTTTCTTGAAAGGTGCTTTACTGTAGTTCGTTTTGGGATAATTTATTTAGTAAATATTTTTTTCTTTTTTTTCTTCTTTTGTTAACAAAAATGAGCATTAAACAAAGAATCAACTTGAAGTTTCTCGTTCGACTTGGAAAAACTCCAACTGAAACATTCAATTTGCTCCAAGAAGTTTACGGAGATGCTACGATGTCAAGAACTCGGATTTTTGAGTGGCACAAGAGGTTCAGAGAGGGAAGAGAGGATGTGGAAGATGATCCTAAGAGTGGAAGGCCAACAACAAGCAGAACAAACGAAAATGTTGAGCATGTGAGAGAAAAAGTGCGCAGTGACCGCCGCCTTACTGTTAGAATGATAGCAGATGAGTTGAGCATGAATAGTGAGAGGGTGTGGAGGATCATTACAGAAGATCTGGGGATGAGGAAGGTTTGTGCGAAAATGGTACCAAGGTTGCTGAATGATGGGCAAAAGGAAAATCGTGTGCAAGTGTGTCAAGACATCCTGAAACAACTTGAAATTACACCAGATCTGCTGAGTAGAGTTGTTACCGGTGATGAGTCGTGGATCTTCAAGTACGATCCACTCACCAAACGGCAGAGTCTTGAATGGAAGAGTGCATCCTCACCAAGACCCAAGAAAGCAAGGCTGTTCAAGTCCAAAATTAAGGTGATGCTGATTGTTTTCTTTGATGTTCATGGAATTGTTCATCTAGAATTCTTGCCACAGGGCCAAACCATTAACCAAAATGTTTACAAAGACATCTTGCGACGTTTGATGCGTTCGGTAAGGGAGAAAAGAAGAGAATTGTGGGAGACAAAGTCATGGCTGCTTCATCATGACAATGCTCCTGCTCACAATGCCTTAAGCATACGACAATTTCTTGCAGAAAATAACATTGCCGTGCTGGAGCAACCACCCTACTTGCCAGATCTGGCTCCCTGTAATTTTTTCTTGTTTCCTAAGCTCAAGGGAGTCATTAAAGGAACCCGTTTTCAAGACTCAAAAGCCATAACAACAGCCGTAACGAAGGAACTACGAGCGATCCCAATGGAATCTTTCCAGAAGTGCATAGAAGCATGGCAGCAGAGATTAGAAAAGTGCATTCGAGCTCAAGGAGATTACTTTGAAGGGGACAAGTTGTAATTTTTACGTGGCATTTCAAATAAAATAATTATTTACACAGTCCCGTTACTTTTCAAACAGCCCTCGTATTTGACTTAATCTGGATTCAATTTTTTCAGAAATCACATCTTTTTTAAGACAAAAATCTAGAAATCAGAGTCAGATCCGAAGTGAAGACTTTTTTTAGAGATCACTATGCTTTTGGGACAAAATTTTTCTAAAAAGTAAATGATTCTTTTAGGATTTTTTTAAAAAGTAAAAAAGTTTAATATGGTTTGTAAGGGGTAAATAAGCTTAAAAAGGTTGTGGACCTATGATCTAAGCACACGGATATTTTCAGTCACCGATTTTACGTATCGAGCAGAAAATATTTTCATTAAGATTTTAAGAAAAACTGTGTACAGCATATGTTCATAATTTTCAGTTAAAATTTTAACAACCTAAAACAGTGTTCAAATTGAAAATTGGTTGGTATTAGAATCTAGCTGACCATATCCATAGCAGCACTAACTTAAATTATTTTAGAATAAATTTAGTTTATTGAAACCTGTACATAAAAGCAAGGATAAAGAACAGCGTTAATAAATTTTACGTGATTTTTATTTTTACTGGTTTTTCCTGCTTTTTAGTTACGCAGCAGTTTTTATTGGTTTTCATCACAGAATTTTTACGCGTTATTTTCAGTAATTCCAAATAACATGTTTTTTGTATGTAAACTAGTTGTACATGTTAATAATTGTAATTTTTATCCAATCACCAACAGCAGCACCAACAAATACTTTGTAAAAACTCAATTAAATATCGCAACACTAAGTGATTTTCTAAAATGTATATTTATTGATATAATTAATTTGGTGTTTTTTTGTAGCGTTTACATCAAAGCAAACATCACCAAATCAATTTAAAGAACAAATATGTTCGTTTACAAACTTAGATTTAAATAAATATACAAACAATTGTTTTGTTTATAAAGGATTTGCAGACAATACTCCTTCAGTTCAGTTTCGTGCTAGTGTGAAACGTATTTCAATCAATAAAACAATCGATTTACTAAAGTTGCATAATAATCTTTAATTGTAAGTCGATCGACTACATCCCAAAAAGATGTGGAATTTTCAAGTTTTTCATTTTACCAGAATTTCTCGTGACCCGACAGTTGATCGAACGACACTTAATCGAAACGACATTTAATCGAAACGACACTTGATCGAATAATGAAAAGAAAATTTGCAACTTTAAATCTCTCCGCATTTTGTTAATTTTTTGTCCGTAAAACAAAGTGATCTTTATAAAAAAATCTTCACTTTGAATCAGTTCCAGTTTTGTTGAGTTTTTGTCCCAAAAACATTGTAATCTGTAAAAAAGGTCTTCCCTTTGAATCTGTCCCTGGTTTCTCCAAGGGACTCTAAGCGTGGGGCCATGACACGATTCCCCTCCCCCCTAAATTGGCTACTAACTAGGCTACAATATGAAAAGAATGCAAAAAAATGGCAGCAATAGGCATCTAACGAAGCGTAACCATGACAAGTAATATACTTTTTTCCCTCTAAAAATGCTTTGCCTAAAGGCCTTGTGAAGAAAACCTGACCTTGACAGTGGCAAAAAGTTATAAGAAATAAACACAAACTGTCATCTTATTGATGGCCTCTGCTTTTTATGAATCTAACTTACAGTAACAAAGAGATTATTTAATCGCAGAAACATACATAAGCAAATATTTTTTTTATATTTGCTCTGATTTTGTCAACTGTCGTTTCAATCAACTGTCGTTTCAATAAAATGTCGTTTCGATCAAGTGTCATTCGATTAAATATCGTTCGATCAATTGTCGTAGTATCAGAATTTCTAGTGCGGCTATCTGAATAAATTTCGTATCCGGACAATTGTTCGAAAACAAAAACCAACAATTTACGAACAATAAATATAGATTAGGGTTAGGTATTCATTAAAAGAAGCAAAATGAGCGTTTATAAAATAAATATTTTCAGACAACTGCATATATAACTTACATAGAGGGAAAACTGCGCTTGACCTAACAAAATTTCTACATCACTCGATTATATCCTCATAACGTGGTTGTAATTTCTAAAGGCATCCTATTTTATTTACCTTTTAACAGCTAACTGACTCTGTTTTTTCAGCTGTACCAATAGGCTTCCTTAAAGACAAACAAGCGCCGCTATTTGTGGCTCGTACCTACATGTACCTGTAAGCAATTTTACATATGACCCGTCCGTACCCAACCCGTAAATTTTTCATTTTTGAGTAACACCATTCTTCTTTTCTTCGTTTGGAGTAGATGTTTCTTTTTCCGAAAGACACTTCAGATGTTAGGGCAGGTATAGATCAGCCAGGTTATTTTATCGTTATCAACTTTTTCCAGACCAATCATCATCCTTAGATGATGGAAAATGGAAAAAATTTTATTTTGTGATCAGCTTTTCCGCGCCACACTTATAGGCTGCTGTGAGAGCCATACCCCATCTGTGCACTTTAGAACAGAATAAACCAACGCCAGTGCAGAGGCGACTAAAGCCTTACCCAGGATGGTGTGGGTAGATGCATTCCAAGTGGCTTGGGGTTGACATCGGTAATGAAAGTATGTAGGCGGGAGGTGTACTTTACCATTCCGTATTCCGTTTTGTTTCCGCCTAACATGCCACACTGGTGTCCAACTTAAAAAAGTCCTTTAAAAGTTCCAGTACAGCAGGCACAAATGGGTGTCTCGATTTGAGCTATCCTTAAAGTATGTGTTCAGGTCCTTGCGCTAAGCGAGCTAGAGATAGCTTGGCTCGTTTGCGGCAAAGTTCAGTTGGGAGGATACCTTCTAAGACAAATAAGTTGTCTATAGGTGGAGGGCGTAGGCATCCAGTCACAACGCGCAAAGCGTTATTGATAGGCTTGTTAATGAGCCGAGTATGGACACTGCGGCAACAGACAGGGAAGAAGTACTCTGCAGCAGAGTGCACCAGGCCCAGAGTGGCTGTGAGCAATGTCGTGGCGCCAGCACCTCAGGTTGATCCCACCAATTGCCTCAAAGCCCAACGTGTGTTGTTAATTTTTTGCGCAATGACTCAATAGGTCGGCGAAACGTGAGCGCTGTATCCAATTTTATGCCGAGTTAAATAGGCTTGGCACAGTAAGGCAGGGCCTATACTTCGACAGTGATGTAAAGCTTGCGTCGTATCTCTTTGTTATTGAGATGGAAGGCGGCCAACACCGTTTTGGCTGTACTGAGCTTTAATTTTCATTCCTGGAGGTACAAAGTTATAGTTGTCAAGTTTTGACTTAAAGTTTTCTCTAATGTCTTTCAGTTAGGTGTTAAGTGCATGATTGCAATGTCATCAGTGTAGAAAAATTTTCTGGAAATTTACTTGTCAGACCATGAATATAAATATTAAATAAGAGGGGAGCTAGAACTGATCCCTGTGAGACGCCATTCTTGAGGCGTCGTAACTTGCTTTGTGATCCAGTACAAATGGTAAGAGTAAAACTGCAATTTCGTACAAGTTCCATGATCAGCGAGACCTTGTGCCTGTCCGGCAGAAGACGCAAAAGTTTGCAGGTGAAGCCGCGATGCCAAACGGTATTGTAGGTTACTGTGAGGTTCATAAAAAGAGCACCTGGCATCTTTTTAGCCGAGTAGTTATCCTCAATTTCTTGAGTTAGGAAAGTGACTTGATCTACGGTCAACCTTCCGCATGAAAACCTAGCCTGCTCTCTCGGTAGTAGTTGGTCTATAATTGGTTCGACTCAGGTGTAGAAAAGTTTTTCCAAGGTTTCAAAGGAGAAGCAATAACAAGATTGGTCTGTAACTCTTGGTTTACATTAGTACACTCTCTTAAGTTAAATTGGTGAGACATTTTAATAGAGTAAAACAACTAATTGCTCAGAATCAATAGTTAAGTTGATTATTTTAAAATAATTTTTAATTTGTTGTTTCCACGCGTAATAGGTAATCAGGTTGCCATTCCATTTTGGCGGGGCAAGATCTCTCGGCTTAAATTTTGGTTTGTTCATTTCTTTAGTATTAAGAAATAAATTATTATGCTTTGATAAGTTAATATCAAATTCGCATTTCAAATCGACCGCTTGGACTTTTTAAGTGTTCTAACGCTTCTTCATTCTTTTCTACATCAGTCTTAACTTTTTCATAAATTTCCTTTGCTAGTTCAAACGTTAATTCACTCATAAGTTTTAAATTCGAGCGTAAATCGTTAAGCGTTTGTTGCAAGGACACGTCACATTGTTCAAAACCGGCTTTATTAAGAAATTCATGTTTATATAAATCTTATAGATTCCTTAATTTTCTTGTCACAGAGCCTTTTAAAGACGTTTTGCGGGCTTTCAGGCATTTATATAGTTTGGATTTTTCTGCCATATTTAAACAAAAAAAGGAACGAACTCACCAGAATTTTGAATAGCGCTTTCTCGATAAAGTTAAACAAATTTTCACTTCTGATAGCTTCTGATTACTGTTTTGGGTTTACTTAATTCGCTCTTCTCTCTAGAACTTGATTGACAAGTATCTTACAACTTTTGTTTTTAATTTTACTTGTAATCCTATAACATAAATCAGCGTAAATAATCGGTCCAAACACATTCCAGAACATAAAATTACTTACAGAAGTTAATGGGAGAGAAGAGTCAAAGAAATAATTGTTGTAACAAATGTGACAACGTAGTTCCGAAGTTCGAAGAAATTGATTGAACTTCGGCCAAAAATGTGTTAATCGCATTAAATCAACAGGGTTCTTTTAATCTCTTCGTGTCCTCGTTCTCAATACAAAATGGCTTTACCTCTCAAAAATTGTGAGAAATGTAGAAAAAAAAAGAGACAATCAACTAAGGACGCTTTAGGAAATTCGAGGTAAAAATGACGTAAAACAATAATTAGCTGATACAAAACGAATCACTATACCACGTGGGTTCGAAACCGAAACAATTTTTTAAAATTTAACTGACAATTTTCTTAAATTCATTGAATATAAAGAAAAGAAAAAAAATACATTATACACTTTATACATAAAATTTTTATCATGAAAGTGAAATAATAAGTAAATGAACGGTGTAACATAAAATATATTAGAAAAAAAACTAAATCGACAAAAGTAAACATTAAGCGTTTAACCTTCTTTTGCTTGGCGAGCTGTTGTAAGTTTTAGTCATATCTCTGTTGAACAAAAAAACTTAAATAAAAATTTTCAAGCGGACATCAATATCTTGGCATCTCCGGAAGCAGGTCGGGGTAATTGCCTATCCTATGTATTAGCGACTCCGCCTCTTTCCTGCAAGTCAGGAGGTTAAATATAGAGATAAAATAAAAATGGAAATAAAATTTCTATTTAATTTGATTTATGTACAGTGTTGGCAAACAAATCTTTTGATCGACAAATTTTTTACGGAGAAATTAAATGCAAAATAGTCAGATAATGGTTTGTATGACGTAAGTGCAAACATTTTGTTAACGCAACGTTTTTGGCTAGCATAGTAAATCAAATAACATTAAGATTTTTTACAAAAATTTTGTAAAGGTTTTCTGCCGGCACTGCAATCTACATTTATGCATATAAAAGAAAGAACTAAAACACAATCAAAACTTGAAGATTGAACAAAAATCAAAAGTTTAAGTCCTGGTCATGAGGTACGGCTTTGGAATTACAACATAGGTTCTAGGAAAGAACGTCGATATTTTCCGTTCAAGTTTGCAAAGCCACAATCTCTGTACCAAAAAGCCCCCTGCATGTATAGTTCAGCACAGTAAGTGATAACCATCCATCATTATCTCGGTCTTTTGTTGAAAATGGTTGATTGTTGTGATAATTCAAAGAATTCAATGTTCACAACATGAACTTTACATAAACTTCACAATATAACATAAACTAAACAATAATATAAATTTCGCAATAAATAACATAAACTTCACAACATAAAATTCAATGTTCACAACAAAGAATTCAAAGAATTCGAAGAATTGTGATAATTCAATGAACTTTCAAAGCATCACCTGTAAATAAGATGTTAGTGATTTAACGAAATAAATTAACTCTGACCGCATTGTTAAATTTCGGTATTTATATCGTTCATTTTCAAAGAGCAGATTAGTGGTTATTTCAAACCAAGACAATTTTGCTACATTTTCATTAAAAGATTTTAAAAAATAATTTATTTTTAATTAAAAAGATAAACTTATTGGTTATTTTATTCATTTTTTTTTTCTAATTTTTACGAAGCACGAAACTAAAAGTCAGTGATGTATTCGAGACTACAAACGTCGAGACCGAGACCAAGACTCAATAATTTTTCCCAGACCAAGACCGAGATCGAGACCGGAAATTTTTGAAATTTAAGGTTTGAGACCAGAAACAATGGAGACAGAAACCGAAAAATTTTAGAAAAATATAGTCCAGTTTTAATTGTTTAACAAACAACAAGTTTTTAATTTTTAAATAATCTAAAATAACATTTTAATTAAACAAGCATCTATATCATGTCGAAAAAAGTTTTACCCAGTGTGGTTGCATCATAATAAAACCCGCTCAACTAGAGAAGCAGAAAACCGAAACACACAAGGCACGTTGGTTAACGATGTTGAAAAAAGCAATATAAAAATTTTCAATCAATATTCATCATAAAAATTTTTCAAAACTAAAAAATGCTAAAGACACGCTCATCACGTAAACGGTTAAAACTTTATTCAAATATTTAATTAGCTCAGCTATCTGTGTTGGCATGTGGGATTTGTTGGATTATTTGGCTATGTTTCGCTTACATAGAATAAAATTAGTCTAATTAATCACCTCAAAAAGATTAGAAATAGTGACAAATTATGCAAACAAGTAAAAACTGCTTAACACTCACTGGTTTTTCTTTCTGTTATTTTGTTTATTTATTGTCTATCTTTTAGTAGGTTAATCAGAGTAGTTTTTAGTTGTTTTTGTTCTTTTCAAATTTGTCATATTAGCAATTTAGTATTTTGTTTTAAGCGGTTAGATTTGTGCAATGGCGTTCATGTTTTATCACTGCCATTCTGTACCGATTGCCGCCCAGATGATACATCTAAAAAAAATTGGCTCCCAACTTGTAAAAGATGGAATCCCAACTGTTATCGATTTAAGAATTGCATCATCTTATTGTAGAATTTAGTAAATAGTTTTTGAAATTTTGTTCCGATGTTAAAAAGTTTTTTGAAATTTTGTTACTTCCACAAATTTTAGTTTTCTAAATTTTGGAAAGTTTTTTAAATTTTTGTAGCAAATTTATTTGGTAACTTATTACGTTTTTTAATCGTCTACCTTTTTTGGCGCCTGTAAAGAAGGCCTCGCCAATAACACAATCTCGGTGTCTACTAAACGATAATTCTTAATCTTCTTGCTGGATCTGACCTTCGAACCAGCGACAGCAAAAATATAGTCTAGCTAAATCACAGCTCAGACTACCACAATATCTTCTTTATTAAGAAATATGCTCCAATCCACTTAGGAGCCCGAATAGTATAAATCAAAGCAACAGGTTAAAGCTCAACAGCTTAATTCTTCACAATTACGAAGACAACCCAAAACTTGCGGTCAAAAACTATGACTTCCCACAGTTAACAATTTTCCAATTTTAAGTTACCACAACGAAACATCGACTTATAATATTGCTTTTCAGCGAATCTTATTTATACCAGTCAGTAAGGTTACTCGAATATTCTGAAATTATCTCAATGAAGCCAATCACATTGCGTCACATGCAAAAACAAGTCAAGCGGAAATCCAGAATGTTCTCAATAAAGCGAAATTATGCAGTGTTGCCATATTTTCTTGTAAATAAAAATAAATTATTTAAATTGCTCATAAAACTGTTATTTCTTCGGCTATTTGAGCCGGACCAACGCGAAATCAAAGATATTTTTTATGAGATTGTGAATCTACATAATTTGGGCAATTTTTAGGAACGGAACAAAGCGGCCCCAATTTGACACACAGTTGTCAAATTTCAAACACAAATGAAGTTCGAAAAATCGCAACTTAACAAATCACAAAGACACTTGAATTCGATCTACAAATACACAACTTCACTTAACTCAATACTCAATAAAAAAAAAGAAACACAGCACAATAAATAAATGAAATACACTAACTTTAACACTGCAGCCAATTGTAATCAATATCTTTGTATACAGCACAAATGTGAATAACAGAAACATCAGTAGTTTATATTTGCTGCAACTTATTGCCTGCTTCAAATCAACAATTCAATTTCAAAGTCAGCATTTATGAATCACCAGGGCAGAAGTAGTACACAGCTTTCTTTAACAATTTAAGCAGCAATATCTCAGATTCATTACATGTAAATAGGGCCAAAATAGCATAGGCTATAGCTAATGTCTTCTACTATCAACAGGAACGTCTTATTCTTCCAATAGAAAACCCAATAAGCGAAGCACATAAATAAACAAAAACACAGAAAATAACAACACAAGACAAAGTAAAAATATTATGGCAGGGTCTGCCCTCCGTTAGCTTTGCCAAGTTGAAAATCAGCTATCTAAGGGGCAGTCTACTGGGGCAATACAAGAAAGGTCCCTTAATACATAAACCACTTTGACCTCACCAGTGCTTTCATCTGTACTAGTAGTGGCAACTTTAACTCTATGCACAATTTGCTTCCCATTTCTACTCTGGGGAATGACCTCATGCACCCTCCCAAGTTGGTATTTGCCTCGTTTTGATACATCTTCCATTGAGGTTAAGATTACCAATTGGCCTGGCGTTAGATTCTGTGCCATTTTCAACCACTTCTTTCTCCCCTGTTGCCAAGGTAGGTAAAACTCCAGCCATTTTTGCCAAAACTGGTCACTAAGAGAGATATTAAAGCAATAGTCTCTCCTTAAATTGTCTCTGTCCTGTGGTGACCCTACCACACAATATGGGCTTGAATAGGGAGTTAAGAGTGAGGCAGGGGTTATTGCTGTGAAGTCTCTAGGGTCATCACTTAAAGGGGTCAAAGGTCGATCATTTACAATCTTGGTGGCACTTCCCACGTATGTCAGCAATTCTACAAAGCTGGGTCTGCGTTGTGACTTTTCAAGTATATTAGCAATCACATGCTTGATTTGCTTCACCATAGCTTCCCAAGCCCCACCTTGTGCGGGTGCATAGAAGGGAATGAATTCCCAGTTGATACCTTTTTTACAAAGTGAATTTTTCAATTCTGTAGACTCAAGCAATTTTGGCAGCACTTTGGCTGCAGCTTGGAAGGTAGTTCCATTATCAGGGTAAATTGTACTTACTGGCCCTCGTAAGTCTGTGAACTGGGGAAGCAAAAAACTCTGCAGCAATGAAAGTGAATGCAGCCATGCATCCCATTCTTTATCAATCTCATCCAGGACTTTTGTATCCCAATCATACTTATCTATAGCCAACTGCTGCAAGATCAAACGTGCTTTAATAAAGAAAGGGGACCCAAATCCCAGTGAATCAAAATTCTGTCCTAATTGACTGAGCATGGCTTTAATGAACAGTCAATACGCAACTTATCTGAGTCAGGATCCCAGACACAGCCTAAGGTTTTGGCAGAAGGCAAGGCTAGCTCTTCACCACACAAGTCTAATTCTCGTATGGAAGCTGACAAAAGTTCAGGACCTAAAGAGGACAAAACACTCATAGTGTCCCTATTTGCGCTCCACTTAACAAGTTTAAATCCACGACTTTTAAATAGGCTCACTGCCTCATTTGTGATTGTCTGTGCACTCTCTAAACTATCTACTGAAAAAATAAGGTCATCCATATACATGTTCTGAAGTATATTTTGAAGGGTCATGTCACTAGCACATGTGGGGTTTTCCTCAACAAGCTTCTTAAATGCAAGACAGGCAATGTAGGGGCTACTTTTGATGTCCCAAGGATGGACTCGAAAACGGTAGGATACCAACTTACCTCTTTCTACATCATTGTTTTCGAACCACAGCAAGCGAAATAGGTCTCTTTGGGCAGCCGGCAACTGAATTTGGAAAAAACACTTTGTGACATCTGACATCAAAGCATACTTACCTAAGCGAAACCTGGTTAAAACATGCAGCAAGGGGTTTAGAAGATCAGGTCCAGACATAATAATATCATTCACACAGGTTCCCTTAAACTTGGCCTTTTCATCATACACTATACGCTTCTTAACTTGAGAGGTAACAAAATAAGGTAGATACCATTTTTGGTCATTCGCACAATCAGCATCAGGCACACGTTCAATGTAATTATTGGACTGCATTTCTGCCATACATTCAACTAAAAATTCTTTAAGATCAGGTTCTCGAAGGGCCTTCTTACGCAGGGCCAATAGTTGCTTGTGTGCTAATTCAAAGTTATTAGGCAATGTTGCTTTCTCAACCACAGGTACAGGAATCTCAAACCGGTCATCTTTTACTTTTATGCAGGGCTCTACCAATCGACTGGCAATAGTATCAGTGCGAGACCATTGAAGTATCTCATCTTCCACAGATAAATCTTTAACAACACTACGCATTTCAGCAATTTCTGCATCTTTTCTGTCAATAACCTGTTGCAAGCTTAATGTCTTTCTTTGCTTGTCTTCCACATTGGCTCTTAAGACTTTGACAGGTACCTCATTTAAAGATGCTTTTCCGCCAACGGCTAACCAGCCTAATGGAGAGAGTAGTGCGTGCGGGTCAGTTTGACTCTTGCCCATTCGTTCTTGCTTGGCATACATAAGATGGGCATTGTCATTGCCCAGTAACACATCCACACTATGACAATTATCCAAGCAAACAATTTCATTAAAGTGCTCATACACACTCAAGTCCTGTTTATGAGGTAAAGTATTTTTATCATCACTCCAAGGTTCATTGACAACTGACACCACATTACCAAAAATCTCACCAGTATGCAATGACTGCACATTAAACTTGACTAAATCTGCCGTGGTAGCCTTGCAACTAGTCATTGTTTGCATTTCAAATGAAACATTATCAAATGCAGTAAGACCCAAATCTTGTACCAGCTTGTTTGAGACCAGAGTAACCTGTGACCCTGGGTCATGCTGTACATACACCAACCTGCTTTTACTATTTACAGGGTTCATTATGCGGGCAGCTGTGACACGACTAAAGGCAGCCTTCACACTCCCAATACCAACTTTCCGCACAGTAACTGAAGGTTCTGAAGTGTTATCACCACTCTCACATGCTTGAAATGGTGTGACAAAGGCATCATGCAACAAGAAAGAGTGCTTTCTACTATATGCAGTTCCACATTTTCTACAGCTATTGGGGGCAAAACAATCTTTAACAAAATGCTTACGCAGACAGTTCAAACACCGACCAGATTTAACAATTACATCTTTGCGATCAATAGGCGTTAAACGCAAAAATTCAGAGCAATTCGACAAATAATGATGCTCAACCAGCCCTTTTGAAGAACAGTAGATGCACATAGGATGCTCTGGTCGACTATTAGTAGTTGGAGACTTAAAACGATACAAACTTAAAACGAAGATAAATCTCAATGATATATCTTTGATTATCTTCAAGATTCTACAACTGGGACAGGCCTGTTTCTGTCGTATGGACCTCATAAGCCATAAAGTATTATAGGTTTATAGTTCATAGACATATCAGGCATAACACTATCTGTTGATTTATTAAGCTAAACAGAACTACAGGCATCAAAGTGACACGTGACTTCACTTTCAGTATTTTAATGTGTGAAAGGTTCCTTTAAAGGAGTAACTAAACATTTGTAACTCGATTTGCAGTAACGAGCAAAGTGGTCACCATTTAAACATTTAAAACAAAGTCCCTTTGCTCTAAAAAATTTATGCTTTTCTTTGTACGTTAAACTTTTGAAGTTATCGCAATCAATTAGCTTGTGCGCTTTATCATAATAAAAACATCGACTTTTTGCCTCACTCAACGCGTCTTTCATTTTTTGTTGTTGCAGAAACATACGCCCTTTCAGAAACATAGGTTTGTAAATAGCTTAAAACGTTTGTCTATAATACCAAAAATAGAATTAGCAATTCGGCTCTTTTCTGCAACTAATTTAGACAGATCAAGAAATTTTGCTCTCTCACCAGTTTGTTGTTCAATTTCTATCGTATATTCAACCCAAGCTCGTTTCAAATTCATTGGCAGTTTGTTAACAATGCCCATAATCACATGTATCGAAGCTAAACTTGAGACTTGTTTAATATTTCTTAGAGACACATAGCACTTTTCAAGAAGATGAGACAATGATTTAAGCTTATTTTTGTCATTGTCGGGAACTTTATGAAAACTTTTTAGTCGATCTTTACAACATCTTAGCTATTTCGTACGGATGGCCACTTTCATCATAAAAAATGTTCCATGCCTTTTGAAACGCAATTACAGGCGATTGATTCAATACATAACTAAATTTAGATCGTACATACAATTCACAATATTGATACAACAACGGAAATAATTCATAATTTTCAATCTTTCCTAATACAGTACATGAACTTCAAACTGTCTTACAAACAACCAATATTTTGTAGGATCACTATTAAATTTTTGAATTACAACCGGCGGTGCAGGACGCTTTCTGGAGGCATTATATTTATGAAAACTAGTTGGCAAAGTTAACGAGGGAGAATTAAAAGCTTTTTTTCTTTGCGCTTGCTCTGTGTTGCGAGAATCAAATTTAAATTTAAACTGACTTTCGAGTTTTTGACTAGAGCTATTAATAAAATTTTAAACTTTAATGCACGAGGATTGATTAGTAGGTGGAAGTTCTGTAAAAGTAACGGGAAATGGTTTATCAATTTGAACAGAACATTTGGAAATGTCAGTTGTAAGCAACGAAGTACGAGGCCGAAAATTACGCAAAGGCCCGTTTTCAACATTTGTGACGTTTTCACTAAACGGTTAAGAATAATCACGTATTTTTTAATACGGGGTTTACGTGTGCTAGCGGCTTTCTCTGCATTTCCACAACTTAATTCTTCCCAAGCTTTTGCCTCGATTCTTTCCAATTTTTCATTGCATTTTTTGTTTAACAAAACTCGTTCGAGTTCATCTACCTTCTTTTTCATTTGTCAATTTACTTCTTCCATGACTTCATTAGCTCTTTTTCTTGACTTTTCTACTTCTTGCTCAGCCTTTTTTCTTTCTTCTTCGGCTTTTCTTCTTGCTTCCTCGGCCTGGTTCATAAGCTTTCTTTTCATCTCTTCAGCTCTTTTTCTAGTTTTTTTGTAAACTCTGGCGCTTTCTTGCTGGACAGCTGCCGTGGCAACTTTTAATTTTACAAGTGATCTTTGTTTCTCACTACAAATCAAACTAGAGGTAGATTGATTGAAAGTTCTTAGCGAGGAGTATTCACGAGAAAAAGCGCGACTCTCTCTGCTTAACTTATTTTCAGTATCTTTTATCCAGCGTTGAACACGGTCTTTAAGAAGCTGTTTTTCTACAACAATGCTATCCTTACTAAAATTTAAATTCGAGACTGCTTCTCTATCAAGAACTTCTAATAAATTAATCAAATTTTCAAAACATTGACGAATATCAGATAAAAAAGTTAACAGCGGTTCATAACCCTCGGACTTGAGATGAGAACGTAGAAATATGATGAAGAATGAGAGAAAAACAATGAGAGTGTGGAAGATACACGCTTTTTAATTATGAAGAGCGCAATATAGATCTTATCAGTTTATTTAACGGAGATGATACTATACTCGAGTTATTAAAGCAATAAAATCATTGAACTACGGATGCAAAGACTTTCTTGCGTATCGGTTAGGCCCTACTTTTTTGTTATCCCGAATTGCAAAAGCAGCCGTTCTAATTTTGATGTTTTTTGGGTCAGCATGGCTGTGTGAGACTAGTTTTTCTGCATTACTCGAAAGAAAGAACAAAACCAGGAATAAACGAATTGTAAAGCACAGTCTATAGTTTAATCTGGCAGCTAGAGTCCGTCAAAACAAGATGCAACACAAGTCATATCATAGTGCTGTTTTGCCGATGTTGCATTTGAATATTGAGTTTTATTTTACAGAGTGAATTTTTTTAAATCATTTTTTTGTTTCATGCACCTTCACAAATGCATAAAGCAACCCACATATGTTGAATGAATTTTTTAGAAAAAGGGATTGTTAAGTTACAATTGGTTAAAAATAAGTTGCGATGTAAAAAAGGTTGAAAACCACTGCTCTACTCTGATAAAACTGTTTCACAATTGTTTTTTTTACAAAATATTAAATTGGTGTAATTTTTAAGGATGTTACACGTAAAATGACAATTTTTGGGATTGATCTACCAAGAATGACCAAATGCATCCATTGATGCACGAAGAAATTTGGTTTTATTTTCAAAGGAGTGTTTATAGTATTTTGAATAGCTTAAAATAGAAGAACAGTTGAGTAAATACAATTAAAGAAGTCACCTGTGAATTATTATAATCAAGTGGAAGAAAATTAAAAACATTAAAGTAACTGCATTTCTTAATCAAAGATTTATGGTTTTTATTTTCTCTACTTTATTATAAATTAGATTTAACCTTTTAGTTTATAAATTATAAAATCATCTTAAAAAACTGATTCACATTTGTTTTTTAAACTTATTTCAAGAGTAGAGGTTGGTGGTACAAACTTTAAGCTCCAACAAGAAGCAAATTTATTGACATTGATTGGGTGTCTGAAAAAAGCTGACTCAACATTACAGTAAATTTTACCAAACACAAATATTAAGAAACAGAAAATCAAAAAGAGCAAAAAACTTATCATACAATTAAAATGTGATGTCAATATTTTTTGCCATTACTAAAAAAGAATAACAGAAGTGACAAATTGTAAATTGTAGGCTGCTTAGATTTAGACTGGAAATGAAAAGTGTATTTTTTTTACATCGTTAAACTAATTGCATAAGTATTCATTTTAAACAAACTTTGTTTGGTATTGTAAATTTCTTTTTATAACTGAGGGATTAATATAACATGTGACATCATTTTGATAACGTCAGAGATCCTTTGAGTCAAAATGCTATAAATTGAAATATTTAAAATCAGTGATATTATCATTATCATTTATGCTTCAATTAAAATTTTTAATTTTTTGGAATCTTATGATATGGAGTTATCGATTATTTGACTTATTCCGAAAACTGTTTGTTGACCAAAGTTAAACTACTTACTAATTACGCTTTGACTTTTTTTTAAATTTCAAAACAAGTTTGAATCATATTTAAGTACTGCTGTCAAGCAGTCGATTTTTTTTTGTATTATTTTGCATAATTGTTGAGAAATATATTTTAGATTAAACAGTTGAGATGATTTTTTTTACTTTTTGTTTGTACAGAAAACTAAGCAATTTAAACAAGAAGGACTAGATTTGATTAGTACTCGTCAGTGATGCATATCTTTCTAGAATTCGAACCAAGTTAATGCGTGTCCTACACGCAGTAGACAGCATGACTAAATTACAGAACTGGATCTACTATGTTAAAAACCAAGGCCGCACCTCATGACCATGACTTAACCGACAAGCTTTAACATCGCGTTTACTCTCCTAAAGCTTGGCAAGCAAAGAGGCTTCTTGTTTTAAGTTGCTTAGTTTCTTATATGTAATAGTTTAATTACAGTACCTCGTGTTCATAATCATAATTTTTAGTTGCTTTAAAACTCGCTTCTTGAAAACTAATAAAAAGAAGCTGTAAAATTTGTCACAAAACATTTTGTTCTATTTTTTAACAATGGCCGTCGTAACCGTGCCTTAAATCCAAATCTTGTTATTGTAAAGGTTTAGAAATTGACCATTTTGCTAACAACATTTAATGTTTAGTTTTGATTCCACTAGATTTTGTTGCGATTGCTTTCTGTAAAATGCTATTTCTTTTGATTGAAGCCATTATTGGTTTTATTTTGCTGCTCATGATTAGTGTTGTATAGGCTTTACACCCTCCCAGAAAATTTCAGGAACAAAACATATACCAGTAAATAGCATAACAAACCATAAATGTTCAGTCCTAGAAATTATGCTACAAAATTCATTACAGCTTATGTCATTTATTCAGATAGACTATTTATTAGTCAGAAAATTTATCATGTCAAAATAGAAATAGAAACTTTTGCTCAATACTTTATCAGTTTGTAATTTGTTTTTACAAAAATTACAAACACAAGAGCAATAATGTTTTTTGCAAAAAAATAATTTGATCAATTTGTAAAATAACTATATGCAGATCATAAAGCAACTTTATTCATGCAGCAAAAACTTTTTTTATAGTATTTTGTAACAAACTAATCTTCTGCAACCCATTTTTATAGCATTCATTTTCTTTATTTCAGAGAATGTTACCGAGTTTTATTTTGCTTTTTGCATTATACGTATATTCCATGCTCGCAAGTAAAAACGCATAGTTTCATTTCTGACTTCTTCAATCACAAATACAGCTCAATTTGTTAAATTTTATATTTTATTTTCTCCCTTTTATTTCCTTTTTTCATACGTGTTGACTGTTTTTATTGGTATTATTGTTTCATTTACTAGCGCATGTGACTAAGAAACTGCCCATCGCTTTTTCCGAAATCACTTGATTTTGTTTTGAAAAAAAGTTTATCACCTGAAAAGAATTTAAAAATTAAATCTCTCTTTTAACTGATGCGACTGAATTATAATAATGAAACAATTTAATTGGAGTGAAAATAAACCTAATTAAGGCTCCAGTTTACTGCTTCATAAGAATCCTATTCTATTTCACCATACGTGTTGTCACTTCCCGTCGTAGATAAATTTTTAATGAGACTCATTGTTTAAAAATTAACAAAAGCAAATTTTTAACTTGGGTGCAAACGGACTCGCCCCTATATGCTATGAACGATTGCAAATAAAATTTTCTGTTGCTTTAAGTTATGCTTTGACAGTTGCTTTAAGTGAGCTTTGATTTTTATTCTTTGACTGACAATGATGGATTTGCTGAAGTCAAAGTAGATGCTTTGATCTTCAGCAAATCCAATCGGAAAATCACTTATTAACACTAGCTTTACGGGAAATTTTCTATATCTAGTTTTACGGAGGGGTCGTTTTCGACCCCGATCTTGTTTTGCTTATTGTGTTTTTCTTGCAGTAGTTTCTGAACTACTAGTCTGCTGTATTGCAATGATTACACATAACAAAATGATTTTACTTTTAAAAAGTACGTTTTGTACAAAATATAAAAGCATTTAACTAGTCAGTTTTACGCAAGCTAAGCACTTTACGTAAGTCACTCTGAAATTGTCTTGTGAACATTTTTCACAAGCAGGCTTTTGACATAAAATACAAGTCGCAGCATACACCATGACACTTCCTCCGCTTCCGCACTCCTTCATCGTCTCCTCTGAGCTGCATATTGCTGTTGCTCAGACAAGGTTCTGGCTTGCCCAGCAGGTTTTCTACAAGCATTATTATGAACTACCGGCGTGTTATGCGATTGCTTGTTACTCTTTTATGCAATACGTAGGAGTTGATAGCAGCAATGTCCAAGATGTTGCCCCAGACAGCTACCGGCCATCTTCGACTCGCTGACCTTATAATGTATAAGCGTGCCATTTGATCAAAACAATCAACTTCTACTTTGTTTGCGTTGTAAAATAAAATCATCTCCGGCTTTTTCTTTTCATTACTTGTATCAACATTTGTCGAGTTGTGCATGCTGGAAAGCAAGCAAACTGACTTTTTCTCTTTTGCTTGATATTTCACAAATAAGAAGTTTGTGGGATCATGCCAATAAAAGTTACTTGAATATTTAGCTTTATTATCAGGTTCAGTCATTTTTTTGCACAACTCACGTCAATTTTTTCGCATTGTTCCTGCAATAGATATTTGTCTCTCGCAAGTTTTTTGGCAACGGATATTGAGGTAAAAAAGTTGTCATTTGTTATGTTGTAACCCTTTTTTTTGATATGTTTGCAAAGATTGACAACCACGGATACAGCAAGAAGAGCACCAAAGCGCTGTTTTTTTTCTTGAGCTCCAAGATAAACATCAATGTTTGAGACATACTTTGTTTCCACGTCAGCCAGACCCAAAACTTCACACCATACTTATCGGGCTTATTTGGCATAAAAGTCACAAAAGAACAGCGCGACTTCAAAGGCATCAGTTATTCACCCACTGTCAGCAAAAATTGACGCGTATACTTCCTTTCACATTGATTAGTAAAATTTTCAAATGCTTGTCTAATGGGTGCAAACTCGTCAGCACCGGGTCCACTTCTGACTCTGTTTGGTTTTTCATCAAACCTCAGGTATTTCAAGATTTTTAGAAAATTATCTCTGCTTATATTTTCATAAAATATAGGAATGCCATACCATTTGCTCCACAAGAAAGCTACGGGATAATCTTTACCATAGATCCCTCTCGCATACTGGAGTCCAATAAACGTTTCTAATTCAGCTTGGCTCACAGTAAATTGTTCATCGCCTCTTCGTTGAGCTTCTTCATTTGTGTATCTGTAGATCATGCGCAAAATATGTTCAGAAATGAAATGTATCCAGACATCGTACGGGCTTCTTGATGAAGCTACATCACGAGGAACCTCTGGTTTTGCTGTAAACACGATATGAGCTCCAGCACGCCCACTGCTTACTGGATTAGGGCATTTCCGCGCAGTGCCATCTTTGTCCAACAAGCACTCAGAAGATGCCTGCACTGAAGATGCCTGCGCAGAAGATGTAGGCTGGGGGTTTAAATCATCATCATTTTCACCTTTACTGGAATCTGAATCAATGTCTGTTTGCTGGTGATACCACTTCTTCGTCTCCAACAGCACCAGAATAAATCTCTTCTTCATCTGACAGCTCATCATCAGTATCCCATGATAAGATTGTGTCTGCAATTTTGTTAGCATTCATATCTATTATAAGGCTTGCTTTAGACTATAGGATAAACAAATTCTGCAAAAAAAACATTTTCATTGACTCTAAAGTTATACAAATGACCTAACAAATAATCACAAAACAGCTTTTGTTTACTCTAGTACGCTGTGGGCTATTTGTGTAATGTGTTTCATAAATGAAACTTTCCTGGCTAAGGCAAAAACTTTGTTATTATTGGCTAACGCAAATACCTTCTTGCTAGCGGTACTCACCTCATACTAACTACTGTAATGAATTGGAATCTAATACAAAAAAAATTTATAAAATCCTCTTAACCAGCGGTATTTATACTTTTCTTTTGATTGTTGTCATTTGCTTCCTTATCAATAAAATAATTAATATTTCAATTGCAGCTGATATTAATATTTCAATTGCAGCTAATTGCAGCACTACAAACAGAGCTTTGTCTCTAAAAAGATCTTTCTAAATGGACTTACAGAGTTAGAATATCAGTACCTGCTTTTCATTGTCATAAGTATTTACTTAGAAAGTTTTTTCAACGTTATTGTCACATTTTGCTGTTGTCACATATCACATTGTTGTTTTCCCGACCAGCTATTGTTTACCACTGCTAACAAGATGTTTTATAATACAGCTCTGTCTCCAATAATGCCTAGTCCCCGCTAAAACTAATTATATATATAAAAAGGGTCGAAAACGACCCCTCCGTAAAAGTAGGGGTAGCTTTTTTCCAGACGCAAAAACTCAAGTAGTAAGCAATTTTTTAAAAGTTTCAAAACCTGGAATATAATCTAGAGTAAGTTTTAGGAAAAGTCAAAGCAGTTTATTGACATTCGGTTACGCATTTAGAAGATATAAAGCAAATGAACAACATCCAGGGTCGAAAACGACCCCTCCGTAAAGCTAGTGTTAAGTGTATATGTTCATGTGATAGAAAATTCAAATCGATAAACCTAATTGCATTTATTGATAACCGATTTAAGTCTTTTGTTTTCTGAATTTTCTTGTAAATCGAATCTTTCAGACATCGATGGTTTGTTAAGATGGACGGTGATGAGTTTATTGTTAAATTTTTAGATTTTTTACTCGATTCTATATTCAACCAAAACTAATTCAGCAGTTTGCCGAACAATTACTTCTTGTGGCAATGAGCAAAATAATGTGATTGAAGATTTCGGGCAATATCATATTTTTGGAAAAAGGACAAAGGCAACTTTTGTCAAATAAATAAAACAGAGATCAACAAATTGAAAAGTAAAATGACAAGTTAATGGTTTTGCTTTATAGATAAATGTAAAATTTATTCTATTAGTAGCAACTATTTTTTTTTATTATAAAATATATCGGTTCATTATTTTAATAACACTATTTTGCATTATAAATGGCGCTCAGTTTTTAATTAAAAGAATTTAATGCTTTTAAAAAAACTGTGTTTCAAACATTAAGCAACAAAAAAACTCAAGACAAAACAGTTTTGAAAGTTTTTATTTGGTTCTGGCTCAATCATGAACTGTCAGCAAATGATAGCTTAAATTAAACCAATTAGCCTTGAAATGATCTAAAATTAATCTTCTAAGTAAAATGACTGGATTTACATCAAAATTTCAGCTTGTTAGAGTTAATGCAGTATTTCCACAATTGTTATTTACTTTTATTGTTTGCCTAGTCAACAATTAACAACAAGGATTTTTCCTTTCAGATGTTTAAATTTTCTATACATTTTTGAAAATAAAAAATACACTTATTTATGACGTCGACAGGAGGCTTGGACCAAAACTTTGTTGAACGAACCGTAATGGCGCCCTTGCTTTGTTTTCAATAATTGCCGAGAATCATCTTCTTGATTAAGTTTTTGAGTTAAAATTGTTTGTTTTGATTTGGTTTAAAAGCTACATTTAAAAAATTTAAGTTTTTATAGTTATTAATTATTATTAACTTCTTAACCGTGTCTCAAACGCGCAACCTTAATTATTGCAAATCATTTGGGAATTCATTAACTTGTCATTTTACCGAAAATCTTTAATACTTAGAATTGATTTAGCCAAATTTTCATAACCTCATTTTCTGTAAAGCGCTATTTATTTTAAGCTAAGCAATTTTTTAAGCTTTACTGCTTGATGATATAGGGCTGTATAGGCCAATCTCTTCATGTAAAATTACAGAAAAAAAACAAAAACAAGTTTTTAACTCAACAAGCCGTAAATGTTTGGTCTCAGAAATTACGCAACAAAATTCAATAAAACGTACGTCATTCAAGCTTTCTAACCAGTTTTTATTATTGTCGTAAAGATTCTTAGTGTTAAATGGTTGCTTAGTTGACGAAAATTAATCTCGTCAATATAAAGTTACAAATATTTACGCGCTAGATATGCGTAAATAAGTTTGTCATTTTATTTTGTAGAAATTAAGAACAAAACAACAGCAGCAATAGTTATCTCAGAAAAACTAATTGATTAATTAATAAATAACTTCAATCATATCCTAAGAGATCAGTTTAAGCTGAAAGCTTTGTATGAGCAGTTTTTGTTCAGATATGATGTGCTAAACAAAACGAATTTAGTTTACTGTTAATAACATAAATTTCGATCATTTTTCCTAATAAATACTTTAATAAAACTTATTACTACACTTAAAGTTGATACTAGTTTATTAAAATAATTTCAAGAAATATGTATATATGTAAAAAAAATACCAGAATTTTTATTGCCTTGATTTTTATGAATCTAATTTACAATAACAAAGACATTGTTTATTCGCAAAAACATACAAAAGTAAATCTTTTCTTTTTTTTATCAACTGTCATTTCGATCAAGTGTCGTTTCGATCAAGTGTCGTTCAATCAAAGGTAGTTCGATCAACTGTCTTAGCACCAAAATGAAGACGTTTTTATGAAAGATAAATTATTTTATATGATTGAAGGCTATTCCCCTCGCTTCAAAATTTGTATTGAGTATTGTAGAACTAGAACAACCGAGGGCGTGAATTGAGATATTTTGTATATTTAACTATGCGTATTTTTTGCAGAGATCGTTCTAATAAAGTGGTTTTTAACTTGATTGTCGCGACCGACGTGGGGGTTGTTTGGTGTTTTTCTGGGAGTTGCGATGGATTTTGATAAAAAATATAAAAATAACAACATTTAAGAAAAACATTATTGATAATTATTATTTTAAAATTTACTCAAATTATTAATTATATTTGATTTATGGCCATAGTCTTCTAAGGCCTGAGGAGATAAATATGTCCTGTTGGAAAAAAAACGTTATTACGTGTCTAATATGACAAAATTGTCATTTCTAAGCCAAGTACGACACTTTTGTTCTTTTTAAAGTTTAGAAAAAAACTTTTTTTTGCAACTCTTATTAAAGATTGGTTAATTTTTTTGTAGGCCACGTAACTTATTTTACACTTTCACACAATTGGTGAGAATTTTATATTTAAGCTGAAATTTGTACAACGTCTTCAAAGGTAAAGATTTTATTTTTTTTTAATGAGTAGATTGTAGTATTTTTTTGCATGGAAAACCAATTATTTTGTTAATTTTGAAATACAAATAAGATAAAACTTAATTAACTTAAAAAGAAGAAGTCGTCCAGCTGAGCCAACGGCATGAAAACTGACTTCTTTTTTAAATTCATGGTAAAGTATTTATAGTTAATATTTAAAAAGTTTCTAGTTTTTAAACGTAAAAAAGTTATAACAAGTTATAAAAAATATAATTTAATTAATAAAACAATAAAATTATGTTTTCAAATCGTAATCAGAAATATATGTAAATTGGTTTTTAATGCAAGAAAATATAACACTTTACTCAATAAAAATAAATAAAAAACTTATTTTTCAAAGAAATCGTGTACATTTTAGATGTATGATTTGCCCGGTTGCAAAGTTTAAATAATTTATTTTCGCATCATATGTTTATAACGATTTCCAATTGACATTGCGCATTGTCACTGCATTCATGCGTCCCACTTATCCATACTTTTAGCAAACATTCAGCTGAGCTTTGCCAACTAAGAGCGATATTCGTCTTTCTTAACCATGACACTTTGGATCATGACTATATACTTCATGATTTTTAAGTAAATTATCAGATGACCGCCAATTGAGACTAAGATTTAGATGCTGGTTTGTAACGGCTCCACGAAAATGCCAAACAACCTTGCGAACTAAGCGTTTGGATTGGCCAGTGGAAAAAAATAGTGAGAATAGACATAGAGTGTTGTGAGAATACATCCAGGTTCCTTGCTTTTATATCCATAACCAGTACCAGGCCTTTTGGATTGAGATTATACCGAACAGCTTGGGTTAAGTTCAATCGTCTGCGGACTGGTGTTGGGCTATTTTATTCGTTCATGCACAAATGGGGTCTCGCTTCTTCACCAAATTGCACCTGCAGCGTCCCTGAACAAACCACAGGCCAAATTGTTACGGTGTGCCCCGTTTATTCGACCCCACATGGATCCTGCGGTCTGGCGGTTTTGGATAAGAAAACCCGATGATGGCTCAAAATCATCACTGCCAGCATCCTGGGGTACCCTCGGCCCCAATTCTGTTTGTGTCTGATTCGGAGTGGATGTCCTAACAAACGACGACAAAGACAACGTTAAATCTTTAAAATGGTGAGGGAGTGGCCGAAGATGAGTAGACGTAGAGAGTCCATTGTAGGGTGGTCTAATACAAGATAAAAAATGTTCCGTGATTCACAATCACAGCTGCTACACAAAGAAGTGTGAACTTGACCAATCCTGTGGAGGTATGTAGCAAGAAAAGTGCTGTGCTCGTTGCAGCGTAAACGAGAAAGAGCACAGCAAGCGGAACGAGGAAGGGTAAGGTTCTCAGAAGATATTAAAGATATTTGGTGTTGGAAGAACCAGATTAAATATTGCATCTTCAACTGGTGTAGAGGAATAGGTGTTGGAAAAAATAAGAGGTGAAAGAGAGATAGAGTCATGGTAAAGGGGTCATGAGTAGCACCAACTTTAGCAAGATAATCAGCTAAGTAGTTGCCTGGAATACAAGAATCACTACGTTTTCATTGAAGATAGACTACCTGAGAGTTGGATAAGAAGTTGAGACAATATTGGGTGTCAGTGAAGGACTTGGTTATTAGGTATGCAAAGGGTCGGAAAGAGTTTTCAGGACATATTGAGAGTCAGAGAATAAACTGACGGATTTAAAGACACATGACCAGGAGTGAGAAATACACCACTTAAGAACGTTAAGAATAGCAAAATTCTCGGGTATGGTACTACGACAGTTGATTGAACAACACTGGATCAAACGACACTTGATGGAAACGACACTTGATTGAAAGATACTTGATCTAATTGATAGCTGATAAAAAAATATGTATTTTTGTATTATTATTTCTTTTTTGCCATTAAACAATATCTTTGTTACTGTAAATTACATTTATAAAAAGCAAAAGTAATCAGTAAGAAGACAGTTTCTTTTATTTTTTATAATTGCTGGCCAATGTCAAGGTCAGAGTTTCTCAACAAGGTCCCTGGGCGAAACATTTTTAGGGGGGTAACAAGTAGATTGGTTGTCGTGGTAATGTTTCCTTAGATGACTATTGCTACCATATTTTTACATTCTTTTTATATTGTATTTAGTAGCATATTTAGAGTGAGGCATTGTGCCATGGTTCCATGGAGAACCCTTGGAGACCCTTTAGGAAAATTAGAGACAGATTTAAATGGAAGACCTTTTTTTAGAAATTGCTATGGTTTTTGACAAAAAATTGACAAAATCGAATAAATTTAAAATAAAAAAAATTTTTTAGAGATCACACGCCAAAAATTTTTTTGGACAAAAAATTGACAAAATTGAGACAGATTCAAAATTGTAAATTTTCCTTTTATTTTTCGAATAATAGTTTCGAATAACATTTACCTTTTTTTGGAATTTACTCATTGTCCAGAGAATCGTACCTTCAAGTACAATTTGTTCAACATTTTTGAAGTAAAAATCTTCTTTGACTCAAAAATTCTATTCTAGGTTTACATTTTTGTAGACCAACTATCCACTTTATTTTAGACAAATTCAAAAAAAAGCAGAAGTTTTGATTCTTAGTGCGGTTGGAAAAGAATTTTGTAATGTTTCTAGTCACAGCAAATATTCATCAGGACACACCCTCAAGCATAAGTTTACAATATTGTTGTTAAACACAACAACACCACATAATCTATCTTCTTTTTTTAACCCAAGAAAATACTTAAAACTAAATGCAAGCAGTTACATTTGCAATGCAAAACATATTTATCATTTTAATAATTTTTTATGTCATCAATACTTTTACGTTTTTTAAATTTGCTCAAATTTATAATATTTTTTTTTGCTAGAAATCAAATTTTTCTCTTTATTCAAAAGCAATTGAAAATGTTTTAAATCATATTTTTTAGTTTTGTAGATGGATAGTACACTAAATTAATAAACTAAATTTCAATATTTGAAAAACATTTATTATAAAAATATATATAAAAGCTTTTCAAACCGATTTTTAGTAATCACCTTATAAGGCAAAGAGCTATTCATGTAAATTTTTTCAGAAATCGTTTATGTTAGGTTCGACGATGATGAGTTTATTGTGGTGTTTTTTAATACTTCATTTTTTTGGATTTTCAACGACAGATGATCTGGCAGTTTGCCAAACAATCACATCTCACAGAAATGAGCAATATAATGTGACTAACAATTCTGGGCAATATCAAGTTTTTGTCGAAAATGATTTTGGAAAAGGAAATAATGGAACAAAAGGAAAAAAAGGTGATAAAGGCAATGCTGGTAAACAAGGAGATAAAGGCAACACTGGTCAAATGAATAAAACAAAGATCAACGAATTGAAAAATGAATTAACAAGTTAGTGATTCGGCGTTTAGCTTACAGATGCATATTAAGTGTGTTTATATAGTGTATAATCATCTTAATTCAGCATTTAAATATTCAACTTTGGCTACTTAAATTCTACGGTCACGTTGCTTTGCATGATAAATAGGGTTTTTTTCTTCTTCAAGTAAATGTGGTGACTGTGAACAAAAAGCAGCGGTTATTCTATTTGAGTGTCCATAAATAAGGCACCAAAAAACTTAAACTTTGATTACTTTCAAAGTCTTTTTTTATTTTGGCTCGAATTTTGTCAGCAAAGGGTAGCAAAAAAATAATTCATTACTTTTTACTTTGTAACTAATATGAATTGCGGTCTTTTAAATTGCTTTATTAACTGGATTTACTTTAAAAATACAGTTTATTAGTTTTAATGCAGTGTTTGTGCATATATGTTTTCAGTTTAAATGCTTTCCAAGAATTTAATATCACAAGAGCAGTCTTTTTTACGTATGTAAACTTTCCCATATTTTTATTTAAAAATACGTTTCATCAATCAATCAAAGAAGTGGTTTCCAAATAGTGTCCCCATTTAAGTCTTGTGTTCTATATTCAGGACACGTAATAAACCAGGGCTGCAAACTCGAAGCATTTTAAATCGAGTTCAAGTTTGAGTTCAAGTTCACAAAAATTGCAAGTCCGAGTTCGAGTTCGAGTTCTTTAAATTTCAAATTTTCGAGTTCGAGTTCGAGTTCACAAAATAGAGTTAAAAAAATAAGAGGATAATTCAACCGCAAAAAACTGAGCACATGTTAAAAATGCTTTGTCAACAATGTTATCAATTTTAATCTATTATTAAACAAAATAAAAGAGGGTAGCAAATTATAATTTGGCACCATCGCTGAGAAATGTTATAGTCAAATTTACTCATTAAATGAACTCAAACTCCACAAACTTTTTTCAACTTTGAGTTCAAGTTCAAGTTCAGAAATTTTTATTTTTTCAAGTTCAAGTTCGAGTTCGGCCAAAATTGCCTAGTTCTTCGAGTTCGAGTTCGAGTTCGCAGCCCTGTAATAAACGCGCAAAAAAGCTCTTTGGTTCAACGTATATGACTTTTTTCATTCTGATATAAAATTTGAAATAAATTCGCAACAAGATTTATGCTTATTTTAGTTGTGTCTTTTTGTTTTATTGAAAATTGGACGATTTAAACTTGACCAATTTTTTGGCTTCAAAATTTCCTAAGGGTGTTTAGAAACAACAACCTTGTAATTGCTTGTCAATCTAGATATATTCCGACGGCACAGTTTATGTTGGAATTATCAATATTATGCATCTAGCCTTTAATAAGAACAGTTTTTAATTGCTGCGATTTCAAGCGCTTTGACAATTTTGTTGGAAGTTTTAGCGTCGTACATGTAAGACGCCAGGCATAAACTATAGCAAAATAGCAGAAAAAAGCGTCGGTTTACATAACCGATTTACCTATTCTTCTAGTGGACTGGTGTGGAAACCGTGTTATAGTAATACAAGATAGAAGTTGATTTTCAATTTTTGCATGGCGCAAGAAAGATTTTGTAAGTTTATAATAAGCACTTTTTTTGTTATTGCAGCCAGAGCAACTGCTATGTAATAATTGCTGTTTTTTAGGCAGGAAAATATTTATTTCAAAAATAGAAAGAATTGAGGCAATGAGATTTAGCAGAAGAATTTATTGAGGTTTCTACATTATTTTAGTATAGTGTTGTGAAAATTTTTAGAAAAAAATAAATGCTTTTGGTTTCCACGAAAATAAAAATAAGAACACAACCTTTGCAATTTGAGCTGAATTTTGCTGAAACGATGCTTTATAATATATTGATGAAGATTGTCACGCTACGATTAAATTTTATCAAATAAAGACTTTGCACCTTTTTAAATTAAGTGTTTAAATCGACACCTTTTTAAATTAATTGTTTAGATTGAAACCTTTTTGGATTAATTGTTTAGATTGAAACCTTTTTGGAATAATTATTCAGATCGTAACCTTTTTAAATCAATTGTTTAAATCGACACCTTTTTAATTTAATTATTTAAATCGTAACCTTTTTGGTTTGATGGTGTAAATCGCATTAACGTTGACGCAATTATTCAGAATTTATTTGTGACTATTTACCGTTGTTGCCCTGGACAGTGGACAGCTGCTTGGATTACGGATTTACGCCATGAAGTGGCTTTGTTCTCGTTGTTGAAAAGGAACGGGTGTAAAGCCTTCCTTCACATGTGGTCGCTACAAAAGGTGTATATATACGGGGCGGCAACGAGAAGACATTATTAAGTGAGATTCAATTGTAGATGCAGGATTCGAGATGATGAACGTATTCGGTGTATATTTTATGTATGTGAACGTATCTGTCGGGACAGCAAGTTGGTATTAAGCGTTAGAGGGAAAATTTATAAAATTCATTATATTCTTTTGCTACTCTGTAAATTCGGTTAGGTAATTTGTATGTGTTTAATCTATTAGTAAATTGTAGCATCTCGTGTATAATTTTGGCGCTTGTTCTTATTTTCATTTAATCTTTTTGTCTTCGTTGCTTCAATATAATTAATTCAGATTTTAATACCTGTCTGTCATTCTAATTCGCTAGGCCCCGCCAGTTCAACACTCGCATAAGCTCCTTTCAACAGGCTAGTGATTTTCTGCGATATTTACGTAGGGTTCGCCTCTAGTATCTTGCGGTTATTTTGGTACTAAGTAGGTTGAGCGTGACAAAGATGATCGTATTAAAATAACCACAATTCTATCTATCGTTGCTACTGGAGATGTTACAGGCCTCAGCGATGAAGGCGCTTAGGAAATAACAGAGGATAGCAGCATACTTTCTGGTAAATAATAAATAACTGGAAAGTATGCTGCTAATCTTTGCTCAACTTGATCATGAAAAAATTACAAACACAGAAGATGATGATATACCAGTTAAAACAAAACCAAACAAGAAAGGTGAAAAACCGAAGCAAAATTGGTTTGACATTAACTTAGCTAGAGACTAAGTTCCCTGGACACCTGCCAATGCTCCCATAAGTCAAATGATATAAGTAACTGGTTTCGTATGATGCTAGACATAGAAGTAAACAAGCAATTGCACAAAAACATGTACTAGTAGTAAGGGTTTCGAAGAAAAACCAATGGGTTTGTTGCAGTTCAACATTATTAAACCTTGTGTGGATGTATTTAACCCTGTGCAGATTTCAATTCAATTCAATTTTATTTTCAATCAAGATATTACGTTTTAAAGTTTTTATTGAAAAAGTGATTGCGAAATAGGAAACAGCGGCTAAACGATATACGTTATTACACACACAACGTCAATTGTGCGTGTTCGCCGTATCTTTAAAACAAAGTAGCTACTGTACGTTAATTATTTAAAAAAAAAAAAGAGAGAGAAAAAGAAAGCAATAAATATATATATATATATATATATAAATATACACTTTTATTTTATTTTTTAAAAAATAAAAAAATAAAAGTGTATATCAAAACCCAAAAGGTAGAAAAGATACTTTATAATAAAATATAATAATAACAACCTTTAACCACTTTTAAACACTCTTACACCGTCATTAACCTCATTCAAATAGAATCTTTTTTAAATAGAAGATGATTTTACTTTACCAAGCGGATCAACCTCAAAAGACTTTTTACGGCATACGCTTTAATATCTTGAGCATTGGATTGTTCTGCAAAACAAGCAGACTCACTGTTCGCATTACAACCAAAAACAACGACAAGATTTGAGAAATGCACTGACACTGGTCTTAATACAAAGCATTTCATACAATATCACATTTAGTAAAACACGGTTTCGTATTTCACCTGCACCATTAAAGCTCCAAAAAAAGTTAATAGTCTTTCAATAAGTATAAAAACATATGCAAAAGCATTGTATCAGCATTTAACTATATTGCTAGTCAAGTATTTGAAACAGTACGGCGTTCAGTAAAACGCTGCTCGGCACCTTACCTGCTTCATAAAAGCTTTAAAATAAAATTATTTTCCATTAAACATAAAAACATATACAAACGCATTTTATTGCATTAGAAAGTCATATCGCAAGCGAAAAATGAAAAAAACTATGCGACAACAAAAAGTGAGACAACAAAAGAGTTACGCAATAAACGCTAGTGAATGTGGCTGGCGTTCTTTATGTACGAGTACGACTGCTCATATTTTTTAAGACTAAAAAGCAAGAATTAAAAAAATTTTTGTCTAGTGTGTTGCTTGAACCTAACTAACATTAATTTATAAAAAGCATCTAACAATTTCAAAATTTGCAAACAGCTTTGGCATAAATAAATGAAGGAACTTTTAAAAGGTCTGCACAAACTTGGATGTAGTTTTGAAACTATAAAATAACTTGTTTTCAAGTTTATTAAGTTACAAATATGCTAAGTTGTTTTTACATTGAGGGCTTGACAAACATTGGTTACAATTTTTTTAGCTCTGTTGTACTTTTTTTTTGAGCACTTTTTTTGTTCCCAAAATTAATGGTATTAATCATTATTTCAAAGAAGCGAAAAGAGTTTGCCAGTTAAAAAAATTGAGTGGCACTGGTTTAGAAAATGTTAATTTATGGGCTGCTAACCTATGAATAAATTCAATATATAATTTTTTGGGTGCCGGTTTCGTATATGGCCTACCGATAGAATTATATAGAATTTCGTAGGCCACATTCGAAAGGTAGGCCATATACGAAACCGGCACCATTTTTTGTATTATTTGTCTTTGCCTAATTGTTTAATTGTTCTAATTGTTTATATTAAAAATTTTTTTAGAAATTGCTGAAAATAATCAAAAAAATTTCAATAACTTGGCGTTTGATTTGATTGAGCTCGACAAGAAATTTAAAGGTATTAAAAAAGTCATTAGTTATATTTCTTAAAAGTTACATGTGGTTTAATTGCAATAAAAAGATAGCCAAATCCGGTTTGATGTATGATGGATAGAAAATAAAAAAGCAAACGTTAATAAAAAAATAAGTACTAGTTCAAAATATTTTTGGACTGCATCTTTAATTATATAAATGTAGCGAAAACCCAAGGAAATAATTAATGTGCAGATTAGAATACCGCAAATTAACATCAACAACATAAATTTTTGTACACAAGTTGATTAAATGTATTACGAATTGTTAATTCTTATTGTCACAAACTTTGCTTCGGTATCCCGTTGAACTAGATAACTTAAATACCTGTGCTGAAGTAAAACTGCGTTTCATTTTTGTCTATTCCGGCTCAAGAAATAGTTTGCCGTGAGACTAAAGTCTTAATATAGTTAATCCCGACTAAATACCAATTGATTCCTCAGAAAACTTCTCTACGCTGAAAAAAAGAAATCAATGTTTCTAACAATAAAGAATATATAATTACAAAATTTACAAAGCTTGATCGACTCACAAAAACTTGGGTCCCAAGCTTCACCAATTTCAAAACAATTCCAGCGCCACAATTGGAATAATCGCTCTCAACAACTTGGTACTAGCAAGAAATAAGCATAAATTCAGACCATGGTGGCTAATATTAATCTTAATAATATGTCTGCAACAAAGGTTACAATTCTACTTCTCTATAGAACAATTAGATTCACACAAGCGCAAAACGATTTTAACCACTTAGCAATTAACTGGAATAACTTGATTGAAACTCTTTTGAAAACAAAATGCACACTTTTATATGATCATGTCACGTGACGCGAGATTACAAAAGAAATTACAAGAAAGAGAAAAACAATTGCCAATTAAGGATTAAATAGAATTTACCATCGGTCGTAGTTCGCGTTTCCCAAATCAGTCAATTAGAGAATCGCTACGGCAAAAGGTAATTAGAAGTGTCGCGTTAATCAAAAAAACATCATTGGTGATTGCAGAACACTCAAGAACAAAAAAAATGTTAGGCTTCATTATAGATCATGCGCTTTTAATTAAAACAACAAAACAAACATTTATAACAAATATAAAATAGCTTGCAAATAAATTGACTATATTATTTTAAGTAGGGGTTTACCAACTATGTAATCACTACTTAGAAATGAAAAGATTACTTCATAACAAAATGCTTAAACTTAAAACAATTATAAAGCTATAAAGTTAAAATTATATTGCAAAGGATGTTTGACAAAAATTAGTAACTAAAATGCATAGCAATTTAGTTATTGAACTATCAACCATTTTAACATCAAAATTTTTTCTAATTAATTTGTACAATTTTAAAATTAGAGCAAAGAATTGCAATTAGACAAAAATTACAAACCAAATTTTTCGCTCATACAAAAAACCTCTCACATCGTGCAAGTATTTAAAAACGGCCCCTTTTACCTTATTAAAGGGTGGTTTGAAGCGTCCGCTTTGTTTGCTTTGTATTATACCCATCACTGCCTTTGAGCATAAGTCTTTTGTAGGCCTACTTCTAAGCGCTTTGCAGCAAGATAAAATAAAAAAAAAACAAGAAAAAGTAAACATAATGTTTTTACTAATTAATAAGCAAGTCTGATCAATGTTTTGGTTATCATTATTGATTCCCTTACATAAACTGCTCTATATACATATTTTTACAATATTGAACTATTTCACCTAATTGTCTTTTTTTCTTATTGACAATTTGAAGGTTAACAGGAGTAGGCCTAAGAGAACGGATTGCAGAGGCAGATGAAATTATATAGAGTTTCTCTATTGCAATTATTTAATAGTTTTAATCTTTATCTTAACCTTAATCCAAACTTCTCCTTTGGAACTTAAAAAAAGAATAATCTTGTTATAGTATAATTTAAAAAATATATATTAAAGTTTTAATTCTGTAAGCGCCCAAATACTAAATTGTAGCAATATTGTAAAGTTATTTTACTCTTTTTTACGTTTAGTAAAAATTGTTTAAATGCATGTGTTGTGTAATTATATAACACATGTATATAAATTGTATAACACATGTATACAAATATTGCTTGTGTCCGGAGTTTCAGAAATAAAAAAGCAACCTTTTCGCATTTATAACAAAATCAAAATTATCATTTACATTGCTTTTTTTTATAAAATGATAGAATAGACTATAAGTTAGAAAATTAGTAAAAAAGATAGTGAAAATAACAATTAAAATATTTAAAGCTTTTCACTTTAGTGTAAAGAGGCAAAATTTTGTCTGAAAAAATGTCTTTTACAATATTTCTAGAATTTTTAAAAAGAAAGATTAGCAAAATCCAAAAAAATAGCCTAAGAAACAAAGCAGGCACAAAACATAAAAATGAGTTGTAGGTTAATCTGAAAAAAAATACAAATAAGGTTCAAAAAATTAAACATTTTACATAAATGGGTTAAAATTAAGGAATCAGTGCTAAAAAAGCACTTTTTTTAAAAAGGATAACTGTCGTGCTCCTGGTAGGCTAAATTCAGTATTTCTATTTTTGCAAAGAAAAAATGGTTGGCTGACTCGCCAAAGACACTTAAAAACAGAAGAAAGTACTGTGATCAGCAAGGCGATTACTGATTTAGGTACTGAACGGCCGCTTTGACTGAAATAATCGAAACATTTGTTAATAATTGTTCGAAATTTTTCCAAAAGTTTGGTTTATTATAATAGATTGTGAGCTTGCTACAAACATTTAAAGAAATTCAAATGCGTCAAACAATTCCACCTTTTTACGATTCTCAAATTCGACTCTTCCCTTCGTCTGGAGCATCACAAATCAAAGTAATTATATTAATTGGGTGATTGACGGTATAGAGAAATAATTAGTTAATTAATACTTGGAAGTGTATTAGTTAATTACTCCGCTCACTTCATGATTAGCATCTCTAACAGACAATTCGAGCCGATGATTGAAACAGCGCCAAACTATAATTCTGGAGTACTTTCCTACACCATACTTTTTTAATACATGATGCTTACTCTATCACTTGTAACCCAATATGATTGCGCTGAAGGTAACGGTCACTACACCCATAGTTGAACATAGGCTATACGGAAAGAAGGAGAGTTTTGTTGCCTCAGCTGTTGCATTAGGTAATTCCTGCAAATCAAGAAACAGAAAATAAGATTTTACTACAGCATTTCGAATAAGTTATAATAGTTGTCTTCCTACTTATTGTAACAACAATTTTATAAGCACATTAGGTTAAAAAACGAATTTTCCTTTTCTATGTTTTAACTAATTAACATTGTCTAAATACTTCATTTTAAGTTCATTAGGTATAGTGTCACAATATGTGGTGAACTACCAAAATTATATATAAGCAAGGAATAAAAATTAAAACTATTTCAATAGTTGCAATGCACGTTTCCGTGTTTCGTTTTGCCTCATCTTTTTTATGTTACATAAGAGGTCAAGCTACACTGTAATTAAAAATAAAAATAAATCTTCAAGTCAGGTTAAAGTAAAAATAGTGTGGAAAAGTCATTTCCATAAAAAAAGCAGTGTGGAAATGCCGTTCCCACGCGTTTCCGCCACGGTATCCCTGGTTAAAGTTTCATTTCTCTTTTGCTTTTTAACCTTTTTCTTGTTTTGCTTGATTTTTCAGCAATATGACACAGTTTATAATTTTTTATCTTGACTAAAAAAACTGAGCTCAGTGTTTTACTCACAAGAACCGCCTGCGTTAAATAAAGCGTTTCGTAATCCTAAATAGATCTATTTGCGAATCCCGATAATTCTAGTGTTAAAACTGTTTTTACATATAATTTTTTAAAAAGATTTGCTCTTGTAATACGGTTTTTGAAATATTTTGTTTTTAAAAGAACCGGCCAACAATTTTTTCATAAATTCTGATAATGAATAAAAAATAAAATTAATTTTTTTCAGAATTTGTTTACTGCAAAAACAAACCATGTATCCACGGTAATTGCTCTTATTCCAACTACAGTTACGTGTGTTCTTGCAATGTGGGATATATAGGAAGACACTGTGATACAGGTTTGTATGACTATTGCAAACATTGTTTCATATCAACTATATAAACGCCAAAGTGTTTTTAAAAACATTTTGGCTTTAGAATTTCAGCATAACTTGTAAGCGTAATCATTAACTTCTTCAACAAACGTTATCAACTAAAATGTTTACATTTATCCAGGACTACTAATATTTACATTGCAAAATTAATATTGTGTTTAATTAATTATAACTTACAAAAATCTAAACACTTAAATGAAATAAAATAAAAACTAAAAAACAGCAAATTGTACTTGAGAATAATCGATTTGTCTTTTTAAAACTCATTTAAAAAAATACTTTTAAGTAAACCCGATATCTTCAATCCAGACAGTTAAACACAGTCACACAATTTTCAAGTGTCGATCGTAAACGTTGATTGCTAGTTCACAATAAAATTCATCAGACTTTTACGCCAGCCCTTAAGTGCAGTTTTATTTATCGTTTGCACCTATCACAACTCGTAATATTCAAAATTTGGCTTTTACCACGTCTTGCTCCAAAGTTGCTCTGTTGTCGTTTCCTTTTCTTCAACCTGAACCATCCGAATAAGTTGAAAAGACAATCTGAGATGATCTTCTTAAATCTTTTCTTAATTTCCTGTATAATGTTGTTAAACACCTTTAAGCACATGTTAAAATTGATAAAAATGTGAAATCGAAAAATCAATCATGTTCAATTTAATATAATTTTCGGTAAAACAAAAGCACGTCTAAAATATGCGTAAACCTTAGAGTAAATCAGATTTTAAAAAATATTGATATGTTGATTCAAAAAGTCTTAATGCACATTTATTTAAGTTTCCCTGATTTAGGGCGCTAAGCGTAAATAGGTTGAACTACCATAAACAACACGTCAATTTTTTTATCTGTTTAAACTTTATTGTTTCTAGAAAACTTTTCTAACTGCTTAATTATAATTCAAGCTGGCTTTACCAAAAGCGGAATTTACAATATTGTATCACAAACAACAGGAAAACAACAAGTTTATTGTGATCTTGATACTGATGGAGGCGGTTGGATAGTAAGTTTATTTTTTGTTATTTTTTAGCTATCAATATCTATTTAGAAACAAGAGCAACAAAGAAAAATAGTAAACAGTAAAAAAAGTTTTCTTTTAGGTTATGGTTAAAACTTTATCTTTTGTGGCTATTTTTGTTTATAACTGAATGAATATAATTATTCCAAACCTCTACTTAAAATATTTACAACAGCTTATTTATAAAGAACTTTTTTCACTATCAATTTTTTTGTATAAATAGTTGTAATGCAATGTTTGATCAATTAGTTAACAAAAGCAGTTTGTTCATTGTCTCACATCATTGGCAATATAATTTTAACTTGGTAGCTTTGTTGTTAATTTCAAGTTAATGATTCTGTTATTTTGACGTAATCTTTTCATAATCAAGTAATACATGTCTAATCGGCATACCAACTCCAACTTAATTTAGTTTATTTGTAAGTTGTCTTATAAGTGTTAAAATGGTTCTTTTTATTGTTTTACATGTAAATTCTGAGCACGTGATAAGTAGATTAAGAGGACGTGACTTTTAAATGTGTAGCATCTTTTTTTTCTCTCTGGAATTGTTGATAAACGGTAAATAAAACTTTTTCAGTTAACGCGAGACTTTTAATTACGTAATTGTTTTTTAATCAATGATTTGCAAAGTCTCTATTCAGTTCAGCTTTCAATGAAACGTTTTTCAATTCATAAAACAGTTGATTTGCCAAGCTTGCATAATAATTTTCAAGTGGAACTTCATCAACTACATCACGAAAAGAAGTAGGGTATCGATGAACAACAGCTTAAGCTATCTTAATTTTTCTATTCTACCAGAATTTTTAATGTCAGTAACCAAATTAAATATTTTTTTTGGTTTTTAGTTTAATTAAAGATGTAAATAAAATTTAAAGCTGCTTTTTAAGACCACCAAACATAAGAAAGTGCTATAAAGTGTCTTTTTCTAGGACACAACAGAATGAAGCAAGTAAGTATTGAATATTGACTGTGTCGATTGCCTTTGTCATTAGTACGGTGCTGCTATCTAACTCGGTCATTCTGCCAACTACACCTGAACAAACCAAAGATTGTCAGCGTAAAAAAGCAAAATATCACAAATTGTATTAATTTTATAAATCTCTGATAAATTTTAACACATAACATTTATTTTATCTAAATATTATTTTAAATTTGTTTAAGGTTCAAACCGCAGAAAATTATTGTTTCAATTACAATGGAATTAACTGTTTAACAAAAATATTTTATTAACTAATTCACGCATATTCTGATTTTAGATCTTGTTCACCAGCTAATTATAACAAAACGCAACTTGATATACATTTATTCTTTAAAATTCAACTTGTTGAAGTTTAACTGCAATCAGATTCAAGCAGAAAGCCGTTGCTCAACAACAAATAATGTCGTTAACTTTATCATTACGACGCATTTACTAAATTCAAACTTTTCCTTTTTTAATTTAAATAGATGAGTCAGTCAAATTTTTATATTTAACTATTTACAGCTCTAGCTAAAAACTTTTACAACTTCGAGAAGAAAAAAGCAATAATTAATCAGATGAATAATTCTGATTGAGTGGAACTTAATAACACTCGGTTTTTACGGAAAATCAATGTTAATTATCTAAAAGAAAATATCAGGAAAGAGGTTTTATAATGAAAAATTATAAATAATTTTTAACAGTCAAAGGTTCATTAAAAGTAACAAGCTTAATATGAAATTGTGAATAAAATACAAAGTCCATGTACTTTTTCCTTTAGTTGTGCTTAAAATTATTTTGCATAGAATCTTTTGTATAAACATTTGGTGGTACAGAATTTGAAGATTGCTTGAAGTAAAAGATTTTTCTTCCCAAAGCTTTTCATCTGACACTCTTCAGGGGAAATCGTCAGAATGAAGCAGAATTGAAACCGAACTAATTTATAAAGGAAGAAAGTAGAGTTCTCATTGGCTGAAAGAGCCAACCAATGAGAGAAAAGATTAAGAAATTTTCAAAGAGTATACGAATTCTTTTTGCTTACACAGAAGGGGATTGAGAGGTTTAATGAAAGTCGCTTCAAGAGCAGAAAGGTGAAAGGAAGAGCGACCTCGAGCGAGAATAGAAAATTTTTCGTTGCTGTAATGGAGGGCACATTGGGCGTTATCAAGAAGATGTTGACCAATGGCGGATTCGTGAAATTGTTGTGGGCGAATGTTGTTCTTGCAAGAGCGGGAAAGACTTTGGCGGTTGGCCGAGGTACGAGAATTGGTGATGGATTTAGGAACGTGTTGTTTAATTCGCTCTTCTAGCCGTTGAGACGTGCGACCAACGTACCGACTATCGCAGTGGCACAAAAACTGGTAAATAACATTGCTGTGATGATGGGAAGGTAACACGTCTTTCTTAATCGCTGGAAGGAGCTGTCGGGTGTTGAAAATAACACGTGGTTCGACGGAGAAAAAGCAGCGTTTCACAGCAGACGTAATCTGCTTTTCAAACCTCATCGAGACGTTTCCAATCCATGGGATGTGTAGGTAGACAGGGCACTTTTTTACTGTGTGGACCGGGTTAGAATTTATTTGTTGAAGTTTTCGCTTGAAAGCCGAATTGATTACACGTTCCGGGTAGCCATTTTCCAAAAGAATTGAACGAATTTTGCCAAGCTCTTGGTTCAGTTTGCTTTTAGAACAAATCATAAAAGCTCTGTGAACGAGAGTACCAATTAGATTGATTTTCCGTTTCTGGGGACTGAAAGAGTTCCAACGTAGATATTGGCCAGTGAAGGTAGGTTTCCTATATACTGAAGTTAGAAATTCTGAATCATGCCTTTCTACTAACACGTCAAGGAAAGGGAGAGAGTGATTAGATTCCTTTTCATAGGTGAAGCGAAGTGAGGGATGAAGAGAGTTGAGCTGGACGAAGAAATTGTTGCAGTCTTCTTCATTGTTGAATACGGCGAAAGTATCATCAACGTACCGGAAGTACACCAACGGTCTTTTGGCGATGTTGAAAAGTTTCGCTTCTTGGTAGCCAACAAAAATGCTTTTTACTACGTTGCAATAACAGTGATCCTTCAAAGTATCCCATTTTTCTCAAAAAGAAGAAGCTTCACGAAAGTCTTTGTTATCAACGTCCAAAACGTTCGTTCCTTCAAAATGCAGGAAAACACTTTAGCAGTAATTGAAGCAAACTTTAAAATTTCTCAACCTCCAGATCAAAAAAAATCAACAAAATTATTTCGGTACTTTTACCACCTCCTCTACTGTATCACTACATAAATGAGTATTGCTTATGTAAATGTTTTGCATCAACCAATCTTGGTGAAAGGTGCCGTATTGATAAACTATTATCAGAAAGAAAATGACACAAAACAGATTAAATGGCAAGAACGGGCTGAAAGTCACCCTAAACACCAATCTTTCTATCGCAAAAACCTTTCATTGAACATTCGAATAGAAATCTTAACAGAGGTACAACTGATATCACTGATGACGAAAAATGACAGGGTTTTAACAGAAAATTTTCCAAAAATCTCAGTTTAGATCAAATTTTCCCATTCGAAATCTCAGAAAAATAGCGGTAATATTTGGAAAAAGTTTAAATCTTTAAGCAAAAAATATCCAGAGAGTTTCCACTGAGACTTTTAGCACTGGCATAGAAAACAAATCTGACTTTTACCAAAGAACTAAACTCTTTAGGAACAAAATGATGATGAGGAACATAATATCTTAGTTTTCCTTTCACAACCTTAAACTCTTCTTTTGTTAATTTTCTAGCAAACTCATACGTAACAAAACTTTAATTGTCGCTTTACAGGCAGCACGTTTCAACTTGTCTTGTTTTAAGCTTCTTACAAAAAATTAAATGTGTGTTTGGTTGTGAGTAGTCGGAGAGCAATTCTGGGGTAAGGTAAGGCAACAACGCACCTATTGTTACTAAATACAATAGACCTTTTTAAGGAACTTACAGCGTCTTTGTAGCGATGCCGTTTTTGCAACAACTGGATCGACAACGCTTCCTTGCATGTAGTGAAAGTAGTATCTGCCCCCATGCAGCATGTTAAGTTTTGCTGTTTGTTTCGGAAATGATTGGTCAAATTCAAATTTTTTAAATGAGAAAACTACAAAATTCAAATTACTATAAAGGGGAACAGATTAAACTGTTCTGGACCTGTGCTTTTTAACAAGAAATTTTTTTACATTTTCATATTTAGTTGAAGAGAATATTGGAACTACCTCCAAAGCCTTTAATGTTTAAAACATTCGGTTCTGGTGGAATCCATTACCAACTAATCAATCTTTTTTGTCCCAAAATTAAAAAAAAAAAAAGAATTAAACCTAATTTTTACCAGTTTTTCTTTTTTTCGATTTTTTATTTTGCAAGAGCAGTTGGCAAAAACAATTTTTGGGCGAAACAGTAAAAAATATTTAAGAAACTATTTGAAAAACAAAAATTAACTTTGTTTAATCAACAAATTAAAAAACTTATTAAAATAGGATATTAAAATAATAAAGTAAATTGAAACTGATCTAATATCTTTAATGAAAAAAAATCCAAATTAAGCTATGTATTTGGTATTGCAGCTGCAGCGCAGTCATGTAAAATTTTTTGATAAAAAAGTTATTAAGAACAAATTACGCGCCGCAAGACAACAAAGAAAAAGCAAAACAACTATTATGATTTTAGATTATATTAAAAAAAAAGGCTGAACGACACGGGTTCTAAACTTAAAAGAAATAGTTAGTAAATCAAAATTAGAAATCAAAATAATAAAATAGTCTTTTGTCAAGCGAGAGGTTTTGCAGTTTGCAGTCTGAAAGGAACTTAACAACTTGGCGCTATCGCACTTATACGTGCATCGTCCGTCTCAACAAAGTTAATTAATAACATTACAAAATATATCAGCCCGTTAAATCACATAATATTTTATGAAGGTTTTTCAACGGAGAATGGACGGAAGTGTTGATTTTTATCGCAACTGGACTGAATATGAACATGGATTCGGAAATTTAAGCGGAGAGTTTTGGCTTGGTGAGAGATTTACCAAAACAATTAATTTTTAACACTTTTCCTTTAAAAGTTTATAATATTATAGCAGAGCAGTAATTCCCAAACTGGGTGCCGGGTAAAATTAGTGAAAACTGTTGCAATTACTATATTATTATTATATGCAAGAATGTGAATTTAAGAATTAAGTCAGCTTATTTAAAAAAACATTAATTATACTCTGTGCTTTTATATGATTTCTAAGAATATGAATTTTCCTGCTTTGTTATAAAACGACGGCAGATCACAAAAGTAATCACATAATGGTCAAACTTAAAACGATTTTCTACGAAAAACATTAATAGCAATTAAGTTTAGCTTTCGCAATGCAGAAATTTGTTTCGATTCTTTCGTCAAAAAAGTCGTGTGAAAATTGATTTAAATAAAATATATTTATAACAGAAAATTAGATGCAGAGTTACGTACTTCAATTTTGGTATTTGTTGAAGAAGGTGTTGAGTATCCTCAATGTGTGATTTGTTGCAAAATTTAAACTGTATAATTCAAAACATCTAGCGAACTAAAAAGCCATCCAACAACAAATTCCAACAGCTTAACCCTTAGAAGACCAGAATCAACGATAGTTGATTAACGACGCGAAACTATTATCATTCCAGGAATATACCAGTTTCGCTTGACGCATGAATGTTGCAAGAGCGAGAATGTAGCAAGTACGTGAATGTCACGTGAGCGACAGCTGATCCGACATGTACAGTGTGCGCTTTCAGAGCACATTGATTCGTTAGTTTATTTGTTATCCTATTTACATGTACTTTATTCTGCTTATAAAACAATATCCCTCTAAGGTGTAATTCCCCATTTTCAGCCCTATCTAGCTGTTGCAATCAGCTAAAATTGACTACAACGTGGCCCGGGTGAACTCCAAGGCCTTCACCAACTGCACTTCCAAGAAACAATACCAATGAAAACAAAACTAAAATCTTTATTCGAAATCAACTTTAAACATAAATCCAAGAACATGGCAGAGCTAAGATATACGTAGTACAGTATGGCAAATTCAAAAAGTGATGGCTCTTCCAGGCAACCAAAACGACAACTGAAGTTAATAATAGGAAGTCAAAGTCCAAAGCAATAACCAAGGAAAAAATCACTTGTTTTACCGAAAACCAAATGTAACAAACCAAAATGTAAGCGCAAACTATCATAACCTAAATCAAAGGCCGGGATGAAAACGAGTTCAAATCTTGTGAAAGTTATGACTTAAAAAGTTGATTCGCCAACATAGCGGCCCCTTAAAACCAGAACAAAAGGTGAAGTTTCAAACACACAAAAACAAAAACGGCAGGAGAATCAAAAGGAACGATATTACTAAATCTTTAAACACAAGATAAATTATAAAGCGTATACTTACAGTATAATACAATATATTAAATTAAATATAAACACTGCAGATAAAATTTATTTATTAAAATTCGCAACAGTCTGTTTCACCATAAAAACAGGTCATCAGGCGATTATCTAAAATTAAAAGCAAAAACAAATAACCAAAATAAATAACCTGGAATAAATACTAATAGAATAAAAATAAAAAGTAAAAATAAAAATATAATAGAAACGGGAAATTATACAAATTTTGTACAACTTAAAAAACTATAAACAGCTATACCGTATACAAATAAAATAATAATAAGCGCAACTGTGCAAAAGTAAGAGGATTTTTAGTCATTGACAAGGGACGCGGTATAAATTTACAGAAATCGTGACTAATCAAAAATGAAAAAAGTTGCAAATGATAAAAACCCAGTTTGATGCCTGGTGAAGATTACGTGAAGTTTTTTTAGTTTAAATTTATTTTTATGGCGACACTTGCCGGTGAGTTCCGTTCTTTTGTTAAATGTGCTAGGTGGGTCTGCCAGGAGAATGGCTAGCTTTTCATTGAGGCAGAGATTACACCTGGCGGCACCGGGTTGGTAGATACTAGATTTGGCTGAAATGCTCCATTCAACATGAGGTTCTCTCCCATTGTCTACGGCTTCCCAGAAGGCTTTCGATAGCTCGGTGGTATATCTTTTTTTTTTGTTTTGAAAGTCTGGCGATGGTTGTGAAAACGGGATTTAAATTCCGTTTCGCAGCATCCATAGTACGATTTGGGAGGATCGTTGCTATCTGTTGATATGCTAGCTTTATAAACAATAGCTTTCTTGCGACAATCGCCATTTAGAGGGCATTCCGCCTTACGTCGACAGTTGCAAGGAGGATGCACATTGGTGTTTTTTGATGCTAAGATGGTCTTGTTGTGCCTTGATAGAATCGCTGCCATGTTCAGCATACAACTGTAGCTGATCTTTACAGTGTTTTTGTTGCAGATTTTGTGGAGGCGATGGCGGGAAAGAAAAGTGGTTTTCGAGTAAATTAAGAAAAGTTCTTCCAATATTAGTTTTAACATGTTCACTGAAAGGAAGGTTGAACCATAAAATTTTCTGTTTTTTTTTCGTTTTGGCCGTTATGGTAGGACTGCTTGAATGCTGGTACTTTAATTCGTTGTGGTATCCGCTTTTCTGCATCGCCTCTTGATAAACAACAGTTGCATTGTTACACATGTGCTCGTTGTGTGATAGTTGTGATAATCGTTCAGCCAACATTGATGGTAGTTGCTTTTTGATAGAGAGATGGTGGTTCAATCTTGAATGAATATAGAGCGGGTGGTAGTTTGGTTTCCGGTATGGCCAATATTTATCAGATTGCAAATTAAATGTGACCTGAAGAAAATTTGCTTGTACAACGTTAACATCAATAGTAATTTTCAAACCGTTTTGCTAAAAAAACATAATAATTTTCTTTTTGATACGTTCGGTATCAGGTCCTGGGGTGTTTTCTAAAATGGCTAAACCTTCGTCCCTGTACAAGCCGACATTGCTTTTGCCAATAATAGATGCTAATCCGGAGAGGAGAAATAGACCAACAAGCTCTCATAATTCTGCTCCATTAAATGAACCCATTGTGACATCAAACAGCCATCCGTTATTCTTTATCCATGTACTATTTTTTCCAAAGAGAACAGACTTTCTGCAGTGAAAAATAATATCAGATGCATCGGAGTCAATAGTGGAGTATTGTTTTCCAAAATTAATAGCATCGGTAAGTAATTTTTTGGATATTGATGGATAGAAATCAACGATGTCAAATACGAGAAATTTACGTTTATTTTTGTTGGAAAAATTTCTAAACCATGATATTACTGCTGATGAATTGCGCCATTTTAAGAGACCGGATTTTCTTCGTATTTCTGAATTTATGAAATCTAAGAGCTTTTTACTAACTTTGCCTATATTAGATTTGGCAGGGTTGATAAGTTGGTATTTCGGGTTATTGATGAAATTAGGTTTATGGTCTTTAAATGTGATAAACGCTTGAAAGAAAGTGTTTCAAGAACATATATTACCATCACATTTAAAGACTATAAACCTAATTTTATTAATAACCCGAAATTTATAAACCTAATTTTATCAATAATTTCATCAATACACTTAATTTTATCAATAACCCGAAATAAGATTCAAAATCATCACATTTAAAGACCATAAACATAATTTCATCAATAACCCGAAATGCCGATTTCTCAACCCTGCCAAATCTAATATAGGCAAAGTTAGTAAAAAGCTCTTAGATGTCATAAATTTATACCGCGTCCCTTGTCAATGACTAAAAATCCTCTTACTTTTGCACAGTTGCGCTTATTATTATTTTATTTGTATACGGTATAGCTGTTTATAGTTTTTTAAGTCGTTCGAAATTTGTATAATTTCCCGTTTCTATTATATTTTTATTTTTACTTTTTATTTTTATTTTTATTCTATTAGTATTTATTCCGGGTTATTTATTTTGGTTATTGTATTTGTTTTTGCTTTTAATTTTAGATAATCGCCTGATGACCGGTTTTTACGGTGAAACAGACTGTTGCGAATTTTAATAAATAAATTTTATCTGCAGTGTTTATATTTAATTTGATAATTTTGCTCTGATTTTCAAATCATTGAGCACTGTCAAAAGTGAATTGACTGCACTGTCCCTTGTACAATACAATATAAATAAATAACAGGAATGCAATACAATATAATGGCACAGAAAATTATAAGGCACAATAAATAGCAAGCTGGGAAAGATAAAAAATATCACAAAGGTACAGTTTTGGAAACATCTCTAAGGATATGTTCCACATTAAGGTAGAGTGAAAAAAGCTTTTTCGTTATTAACACCACATCACCCATCTAGAAACCTGGAAAATCACCCAAAACTAACTTTTGGAAACTTTGGCAGGGTTGGCATTTGAATCCAGTCACTTACCGGAGATCAAAAGTCACAAAAAGATCAAATTTTGAAAAATTGACATATCTTAAAAACTACACATGGTAGAAAGTTGGTATTAATCTTAAAAGTTGCAGAATCACCATGTGTTATATTTGTCTTAAACAAAACTGTTTTTTGTAAACCCACTGGTTTTGGAGCAAATTTGAAAAAACTACTTTTTTTGTCAAAAAGTGACATTTTATTGTGGTTTTTGAGGAATGCAGTATAGCTTGTAACTAAACAATTGTCTTATTACAAATATAGCTAATTTTTCTCAAGATTGAACACCATTATATAAGCATCTGTTTCATAAATTTTTTACCTGTATTTCAAAATGAAATCAAGCAAAAATTTATGTAGATGATCAAAAACTTTATGCGATTTTGCATGAAAATGATATGAAAACGACCGGTAAAAAAAACTAGTGCCTACGAAACAGAACAGTATCAATGAACATTATCATGTATTTGTATTTCTGTGTTATCATAATTACATGTTGAAGGTACTTTTGCAATAATTTACATAATGCATTTCTGCAAAATTAGAGTGAAGATAACCAAATAATAAGATACTGCAATAGAATAAACAATATGCAATCTATTGCAAAAATCGTTGTTGCTGTTGTTACACCAATACACCCAAGAAAAAAACATATTGCAAAATTTTCGTTGTTGCTGTTGCACTGTTTTTGTTTAGCCTGCATCTGACATTTTAGTTAACTGTTTTTTTTTCATATTTATCTTTACATCACCAAATGCGGCAGATGCAGCTCACATATCATATATGACGATTCGACAAATATACAGTACTTAGTTGCTTAAAACAGAATGCAAAATTTGTAAGTCTGCCACTTGAGTAAATTGCAAATCAAAAAGATGAAAAGCTTAGATGCACAACTAAAATATAAGTTGCACCCTAAACTTGAGCATAATTTAGCCCAAAGTATGTTTTTTTTTCAATGTAATTGTGCTTAATTGATTATTTACATTGTAAAACAAAAGCAACTTGAGCGTATAGGAAGGTCCCGCATGGGCAGCCTTAAAGTGTTTATGAAGTACAACCAATATGGTCAACGCATGTCGACTAGGCAAAATTATTGGAAATTTAGCATCCAAAGGAATTCAGCATTCTCGAGTCTACCTTCAACTCGTAAAATCGATCCTGCATCTATACACGTTTGTAAAAGGCGCAATGTTTTCAACTCAGAAATTCTACGCAAATCTTCAACGTCCACCGCTTTCTCGCTCATACGTTTCAAAAAACTGTCAAATTCATCAGGCAAGTTATTCTTCAAACAATTCACAGCAGCACCAAAGTAATTCTAATGAACATATTTCACCACATCAAGAAGAGAATCATCTAAATACTTAGCATCTAACTTGAGTCTACAAAAGACAGCTTTTCTCGCCTTCACTAGAATAAATTGTTTAAAAGCAACAAGATAAGCCACTCTCTTACTAAAGTATAAAGATTAGAAGCTATTTAAATAAGATATTGCAAGGTAATATCAGTACTGGCTGAAGGTTCCGAATTAAGCAATAATTTACGAGCAGTCACTGGAACAGGACAACGCACTTCTTCCCCTCCCTCATACAAAAAGCTTGGACCCTTAATCCAGATAGGATGGCTTAAAACCCTTTTAAAGAATCATCTCTAGTCCCAAGATTGGCAGGATTAAAAGACAAACACACATAGTTCCAATTATCAACAAATCCGACTCGATGAATCTTATCTACGCGACGTTTCACAAAGCGCACCAAGCAAAGTGCAGGATTCACTATTCAGTTTAAAACTACCTGAGAATCTGTCCAAAAGTAAAGACTACAACCAAGGTACTTCAACGAATTCGATATATTCCCCATTAACTCTGCACACAACTTAGCACCTTCCAATTCTTTACGCGAAATTATCCAAATATGTCTAATGAAGTGAAATATTTTAGTTACACCGGGGTCAATATCATTTTTTTCAACAAATTAAGTGAAATTGGTCACGCTGGTCTTAAGGCAAAGAAATTTGAAAAAAGCATTTACTCAGATCAGCCATACAAGCATACTTTTCTAATCCAAAGCGTTTAAAAATGTCCACCAATCCGTTCAACAAATTAATTCCTGGGTAAACAGCATCATTTAATAAAAATTCTTTATACGAAGCGGCACCACCAAATACAACTCTAGGTTTCTTTTGTTTAGTTAGAAAGGCAAATACCAACAAGAATTCTTTTTTAACGCATTATCAACAGATGCCAACCAACCGGCCGAAATCAATTCATCAAAAGTTTCGATCAGGGTGCATTTCATTTTTGAATTTTTTAAGGCTTGACGGCGTAACAAAGCGGTGCGTTCCAAAGCGTAGTTAAAATTATTTGGCAAAACATTAATCACATTTTTTCTCATAGGAACCGGGATTTCGTAACGATTATCGATAACTTTAATATTTGGCTCTACCAGCAGACGTGTGATTTGATCATTATGTGGCGGTTGAATTAACTCATCTTCTACCTCATAAGATCTTTCGGTACTCACTGGCTTGGCGGCTCGAAGGTTAAGCGAGGTTGATTTACAGGGTGCGAATTATGTATGCGAACATAGAAAAGTTGAAATTAATTTTCAGTCAAAGGACTAATTGATTTGATGTTCTCAAATTTTATAGACATATATATAGACATAATAAAAAACATAGAATCATTCAATGTGAGATCCTGTATTTTTCACAACTTCACGTAGACGGCGTTGAAAGTCGGAGCATGCTGACATTATAGTCTCGGGGGGTATTGAAGCCCAAGCTTTCTTCAGGGACTGCTTCAGTTGGACAACATTTCAATGGGGCTTAGCACAGGCCTTGCTCTCTAAAATGGACCATATGGAGTAGTCCATTACGTTTAAGTCTGGACTGTATGGGGGGCCAAATCGACTTGTCCCAGAATCCCGGAAAATTGACCGTGAGCCACTCTTGTGTCTTTCGGGCTGTGTGGCTGGGTGCCCCGTCTTGCTGGAACACAAACGGTCCATAGATGGAAAGGACCCAGGGATAAATTTTATCCTTTAAAATTTCAATGTAAATGTCTGAATTCATTTTTGCATTGGTTTCAACAAAAATAATCGGGCTTTTGTGTCCATCTGTGCTGACGGCTGCGAAAACCATGACCGACTACGGTTTTTGACTTTTGAAGATCATTTTATGGTCTATAGGAACAGCGGAGAGATCACCGAAGAGGATGCAATCATTCTGCCTATTTACAGCTGCCTCCATCATAAAATTTTTTTCATCAGAAAAGATGATAGGTGGATGGTGATGGAACTTGACCCGATCGAGAATTGCTTTTGCCTTTTTGCGTCTATTCTCCTTAGCTGTAATAGATACGAAATGGCGTTTCTGGAGCTTATAACTGCGGAAGTTAAGGTCCTTGTAAACCAGGTTTTGAATAGTCTTTTCGCTTACTTTGGCTTCTTGAGCCATCTTTCTCATGCTTCGTCGAGGATTGCGTTTGATCTTGCGTTTCACTTGCTTTATCAGTTCCGGTGTGCGGGCATTTCGGGGACGTCCACTTTTCGGGAGGTCGACTGTCCTACCTGTTACCTTGAATCGTCGTAGGGTCAACCAGACCAGTTTTTGAGAGACGTTAAGTGATCGAACAATTTCTTAGGTACATCTTCCTGCTAAGTGAAGCGCCACTATTTTTTTGCGACACGCAATTCGAGGATTATCCATCTTCTTTTTCTTCTTCTTTCGGCTTCTCCCTACTCGGGGTCACCACAGCGCGACATTAATCTCCATTTCACTCGGTCTACTTCGTCTCCTTCCCTAGCTCCAACCCTTTCCATGTCTTCTCTCACCAAATCCATCCACCTTCTCCTTGGCCTTCCTCTTTTCCTTCTGCCTGGCACCGCCATCTCCATCATCCTTTTCCCCACGTAGTCTTCTTTTCTCCTTTTTACATGTCCATACCAACGTAGCCTTGCATTCCAAAGTTTGCCTCCCAGTTTTGCAATTTTCGCAGTCCTTCTTACGTATTCGTTTCTTATCTTGTCCTTTCTTGTCACTTCCGGTGCCCATCCCACCATTTTCAACTCTGCAACTTCCATTTTTCCCATTTGTCTTTCAGTCACTGCCACCGTTTCCATTCCATAAAGCATGGTTGGTCTAACAACACTCTTGTACATGTTACCCTTAACCTTTGACCTTTGAGGAGTATCCATCAATAGTATTAATTAAATCAATAATGTATAATAATAGTGCATTAATTCTAAATTATTATCAGTAAATTACATGACATAAATTAAAATACTCATGAAATAATAGTCGTTTAAATTATGTTTCCATACATAATTCGCACCCTGTACTGTAAAATTCGTGCAAAACGACAGAATTCTTGTTCTTACATTTAGGTCATTGTTTGGTCTTAGTCTGATCTTGCTCAAAGGTCAAATGCGGTTTTGCTTCCTAATACTTCCAATTTTCAGAACTGAAGGGGATTGACACCTCAGGACACACATCCAATACTGTAACTCCACCGTCATAGAACTCTCGACTATCACGATTCACGGAGAAAGAAATGTGAGGAACAGCGCCTATCGCGGAACCTTTATTCGAATCTTTCATCGAACGAATTCTTCTTAAAGCCGATTTACTTGCCACAGATGAACCACGTTCAGACAACTCCAGTAATTTCGCTTCAGCTTCCAATTTGGCTTCCTCAATACTGAAACGAGCCTTAGCTTTAGCTAAATCTCGAGCAACACGAAGAGCTGAGCGTTTACATTCTAACTCGATCAAACGAGCTGTACTACTCGCCTTTGAGGTAGAACTGCTAGTGCCTCTAGACACTTGCGAAACCTGTCCGTAACCTTTACTTCAGCCGTCTGGTCGCAGCTATCTTCTAAACGATAAAAATAGCGCTGTTTACAAAATTTATGCGAATTGGAGCATTTCTCAAAAAGATCAGCAACATTATCACTCAATTCGGCTGCAATTTCAATGTCAGTGACTTCATCAAGTGCCTTACAAAAATTACTGTAAGAAACACTAATCTCTTCAAACTTAAACGTTATTTTAAAAAAACTCTTATTTTGATTTACATATCTTCAAACTAGAGGACAAAGTCTTTATATCAAGCACAAGTAAACGTTTAGTAGCTAACAATTTACGGGGCATTAGGCCTGTCAAGGACTCCTTAACAAGATGGCCAGAGGAAGTAGGAGCACTTAGCGCTTGCGTAGCTTGAATCTTATCAAAACTAACCCCAACATTGCACCTATCCCCTTTATCTCTAGGCTCGGGCAATGTGGAGGCCATAATAAATGCACAAAAATTATTACAGCAATAAAGTGTATACAAAAAATTAAGTAATACAATAAATAATATATTCTAACCACCGATGAGAAGTTCTCAAAAATTTGTCCACACGACGGGAATGAACGGCAAGAAGACGAAGTCAATAACTCTCGTAAAGATCAAGGTTGCGACGGAGACGAGGCCAATGACTGTTGAGCCTGACTCGACGAAGAATAGCAGTGGTAGATCGACGGGTTCTCGATACACAAATCAGCAGGAGGACAAAGTTGATGACTCTCCAACTCAAAGGAAAAGATCACTAATAGAAGCTTTGAAAACAATCCTTCTTCAACAACAAAGAGCTGGAAGCAAGTCGACAGGGCACCAGTAGGAAATCACAGAAACGGAAAGAACGAAGTCGCGGACTTTCGAACAAGACAAAAAGGAAGTTGTGAATTCCAACAGCTTTACCTCAAGAAGCAATACAAAACTCGTATCAACTGCTAACTTAGCTTATTCCAAGCATTCTAAGAAAGATTCCAAATATATTCACGTACACCGAGATCGTAGCAAATTGCTTCCAGCACTTAATTCTTACAGATCACCTTTTGAATTCTTATGATCACTTTTTGAATTCTTATAATCACCTTTTGAATTCTTATTATCTCTTTTTGAATTCTTATGATCACTTTTTGAATTCTTATGTTTACTATTTTAATTCTTATAATCACTTTTTAAATTCTTATGTTGCAATCAGCTAAAATTGACTACAACGTGGCCCGGGTGAACTCCAAGGCCTTCACCAACTGCACTTCCAAGAAACAATACCAATGAAAACAAAACTAAAATCTTTATTCGAAATCAACTTTAAACATAAATCCAAGAACATGGCAGAGCTAAGATATACGTAGTACAGTATGGCAAATTCAAAAAGTGATGGCTCTTCCAGGCAACCAAAACGACAACTGAAGTTAATAATAGGAAGTCAAAGTCCAAAGCAATAACCAAGGAAAAAATCACTTGTTTTACCGAAAACCAAATGTAACAAACCAAAATGAAGCGCGGACTAATTATAACCTAAATCAAAGGCCGAGATGAAACCGAGTTCAAATCTTGTGAAAATTATGATTTTGAAAGCTGATTCTCCAACACTAGCATACACCAAACTTATGTAAAATGTTAGGATATATAAATCAATGTAGTTAATTTTTTTAAGTTTTAAATTAATTCTAAAAAAATGGGCTTAAAACAATTTTTTAAAGTGTTAAATTAATTGCTCATTATTTCAGAAATCTAAATTTCAAATAACCGATAGTGTTTGTCAAAAACTATATTTTTCACCCAAACATTGTAGAATCAAAAGATTAAAAGACAAATATAAATAAAAGAGAAAAAACTATTTGTTTTCACGCGCCTTGTGAAAACAAACGACGTCACAGTGAGAGCAAGCGAGTGACTCCATTTGTCTTACGTCACAGCGCGAGCACGCACATATAATTTTGGCTGCGCACATACGGCTTTCTGGTTACCGTAGAAAACTGAGACCCTGCTAGTTTGTTGCCGATCTTGCAATAGTATGTTCATAGCCTTCATAGCCGTACCTGCCAAGAGGCAGGAGGGGAAAGGGGCAATTTTCCCACAAGTTTCCGAAATTTGGGCAAAATCAGAAATTACAATGATCAAATGCAAAAAATCGTTAACAAATTTAGGTAAAGATCTTTTTTTAAAGAAGATCTTTTTTTTGGGACAAAAATCACAAAATCAGAAAGTGATTTAAAGTGAAGACCTTTTTTTAAAGAACATCTTTTTTTAGGACGAAAATTATGAAATTGGAGGCTCTTTTGGGTCGAATTGCAAACTTTGTTGCCCCCCAAATTTTTTGGGTTGGTACGCCTGTGAGGATGTTCTCCCTGAAACAAACGTGACTTCCGATTTTTGGGGGTTTATAATACAATCAGTAACATGGAATATCAACATTTCAGAGTTAACCATCAAATCCATTTTGTAGATTTGGTTAGTTACGCAACCATGAATCATGTTGAGTTGATGTGGTCCAGGCCCAAACAAAAAAAACAAACGTGAATGCGTAACTCATTGCACGTTTGTGTCGATCTATTTTATTGAATTTATGTTGAGGCAGAAGTTTGGAGATGACCCATTTAAAAAATATTTTAAGCATATAGACAAAGTTTATCCTTTGCAATAAAATTATTTGCCTTGAATTTGTTTTTGCTTGCTTTAGAAAAATAAAAAAACAGAAAATGATCGGAGTACAGTCATCAACTTTACTTTAGCTCAGAAATATAACACAAAACTATATCTATCTTATAATAAACAAATCAAAGTAATCAATCGCGATAAGAAAGAGAAACGTTGCGTTACAAGAGAAAATTAAAAACGAGAGTGTGTCAAGAAGTACATAAAGCCAATAATTTCTCAAAACACCATATGTGTTACAGCTAAAATCTAACATATGCACTTGTACTCCTGCTGTGCCATATGTGTCACAACATAAAATACAACCTGAGTGCACTTTGTGCCGTATATGACACACTAATATTTTTGGAGTTTTGAACTATGAGTGTATTATTTTTCTAAATTATAATACAGCGTTCTTGTAATAAGTATATTCAACAACATATATTTTTTTCATAAAAAAATTTTACCTGGTATAGAATTCATGGGGCTGTAAAGAAGTTGTTATAATCAGCAAATAAAACTACGTCCGCCCACAACAATAAGCAAGCACTCACTGACAGCCGGCATCAGCAAACTAAATGATATTTGTTTCAACAAACAAACGAACGTAATAGAACAAACAGATGCTGAAGTTTCACTCTGGGTATCATTCAAAAGTTAGTTTATGGTTGTTTTAATATGGTGTGTCATATATGGCACAATGGGCAGTTAAGGGTTAAAGCTAAAAAAACAAGTGATGATAAAAAAGGCTTTTAAATTAAATATTAGTTAAATTTGGGCGTTGGATGGAATGATGCAAAATTAAGATTCAAACAATTGTGGCAAAACATTTAAAAAAATTTTTGACCCCCAAAATGTACAAAATCGTTTGCAAGGTGGCAATTGCCTTCATTTTCTGTAATGGTTTTAAGATATTACTCTTTGAAATTTTTAAGAAAAAGGCACAATGGATTTGCACAATTTCAACCAAAATTAAATCCATCAAACTTTTTAAAATATCGATTTAATTAAGAGGATACACAAGAAATAACAGTAATTGAACACGGAAAAAAATTCAAAAAAGGATACTTTTTTGTTGAAAAGACAGTTTTAACAAACGTAAATTTTAGATTAGGCCTATTAAAAAAATTTACTGAATAACTTAGTGAAGAGTAAAAAATATTTTTACTTGAGTAAAATAAAAAATTTTTTAGTGCAAAGCGGAAACTAAAAAATGAAAAAGAATTATTAAAACCGTGTAACCTTTGTAAAGACCATCTGGCTTAAAAGTACTTAAAAACATTACTGCCCAATTTTACAAGAGAAAACTTTTTTTTTGGTCTTTACTGCTGTTTAAAATTTTTTTTTCAAATACGCTAACATTTACGTTTTATGAGAGTCTTTTTTAACTAAAAAGTGCCGTTGTTTAATTTTGGCTCTTGCTTTAAAAATTTTTTCGGCGTCCTTTGTTGCCTTTGGTTGCCTTTGCAAATGATTAACCTTGTTAATTAGAAAATCAAATTATCCTTGCTGTGTACTTTCGATTGTTTGAATAAATAAACTCTGGGAATGATTACGTTTATATATTTTAAAGCGTAGCAGAGTTAGCCAGTAATTTTCTGATCACTTTTTATAATAGTTTTTATAATTGTAGAGTGCTTGCTAAAATTATTTTTAAAATAATGATTAAACAATAATTGCAAATTGGAATTCTTATATTCATTGATTAAAACACCAAATTAGAATCTTGTTTTACACTAATTAATTTAAAAAGTTTTTTGTTGGTAGAAAACTTTAAAATAGTTTTTAAAAGCAAAAGTTTTATTTAAAGCTCTTTTGTTGATTGAGTAGCCTTCAAAAAGGCTGTTTTGAAAAACTTGAACGTTTTCGTCTAGCTCTCTTCAGGAGGTTTCGCTGGAATGAATTGCAGAACTGAATATAGTACTTCAAAAGTTTTAAGACTGATTCTGATTTGATCAAAAATTAATCGAATTAATCGAAAACCTAATTTGTGTAGACAGAAAGAATTTTTTTATAAACATAAATTGTTAGTATAATTGTAAAAAATTTTCTTTTTAGTTCCAAATTTTAGCACAAAACTTGTATAATTTTGTTCTTTTTTTTTTTTTTGCCAAAAAATTTTTTACGCTGACGAAACGTGGTTTTATTTACGTATTAAATACTTTTCAATTATTATGATAACTATTACTAACCTTAATTTTTAGCCAATCAGAATCAGTCTTAAAACTTTTGAAATACTACATTCAGTTCTGCAATTCATTCTAGTGAAACCTCCTGAAGAGAGCTAGACGAAAACGTTCGAGTTTTTCAAACCAGCCTTTTTGAAGGCTACTCAATTAACAAAAGAGCTTTATATAAAAATTTTGCTTTTAAAAGCTACTAATTTATATGTTTTCTCAGTTATTTAAGGCTTAGGAATCGAATTTTCTAATTATAATTTTGTTGCTGCATAGGGTTGAATTTGTTACATACAATTACATCGTCAAAGTCGTATCAACTTCGTGTGGACCTGGAATATTGGGACGGAAACACATCTTACGCTATTTACAGGTTGGTAATTTGAATTTGAGGAGTTAATTTGAAACATTTTTGTGCCAAACAAGTTTAATCAAACGTGTCTAACTTTTTTTCTGATTGATTTTTAATTGGGTCAAGCCATGGCTTACAATAATACAGACCAGGACAACACACAATATTACTGAAGAACGGGGGATGTTGTGGCGTTACCGTTCGATTGTTTTCAAGAGATTACTGGTATATACTGTGAGATTTAATTTTATAATTTTTGTCGCTCTTCTTTATCAAATCACAGCAAAATTAGAAGATCCTTATAAAATATTTTGGTTTCATATGAAGAAATTGGTAAACAAAACAATGCGCTTTTAATTTGTATAAAGCTGACTTAGATCTTATTTTCTCTTTTAATTACATAAATATAGATTACAGTGGCGGCAAATTTCTCACGTGTATTTGATTAGTGTTCCAGCCAAAACGGTTACGTTACCAAAACGCTTACACTTACGTAATAAGCAAATACAATGCTAATTTGCAATTTTTCCGTCAAAAATCTTTTGTCAATTTAAAGGTTTTTTGTCTACGCTGTATTTCATGAGTGCCCAATCTTTTACTCGTCGTGGGCAAAATATTCGTCTGCAATTTACCTTGCGCCGCAATCGGTATAGTAATCGAAAGTGATGCGAATTCAAGCTGCTATGAAAGTTAATTCAAAAATTTTGCGTTAAAGTCAAAGTGATAATTTTTTGGTCGTTTTGCGCACATTGATTTTAACGTTTAATTTGAAGTAATTTCTATAATAAATAGAATTTCATTCCAAAATTTAGTTAAAGACAAAAAAAGCCATTTGTTCTTTTTCTAAGCCAAGCGAAAAACCTATTACTGAGACAAAAATAATTGTATTCCGAGTTATCTGCGCACCATTGAATTGGTGCAGAGACATTGCGATAATAATTCAAAACGTTTGAGCATCTGATTATAAATTTTTCGGTGGGCTGCACCAAAAAACTTCTCGGGCCATATACGGCTTGAGGGCCGAGGGTTGGGCAGCCTTGCTATACATAAACGGAATTAAATAAACATTTTGATTATTGTACAACGAATCGAATAATTGTGATTGAAAAATATCTTTACTTTTTGTGATTATTACATTAATTATCAAAACTTAAAAATAATCTTCCGAAAGATTTCTTTTTAATGTATTTGATTTAGAAAATTTTCAGTTGGAAACTCTCAATCAAACTATATTCTGAATGTGCAAGGTTACAATGGGAGTGCAGGTGAAATTCGTTTTAAACTATTCAATCGCATCCAGATTATTTTGTGCAGTAATCATTAAAACTTTTTTAAAATTAATAATACGACTATATTATAATGTAATACAGTTTTCTTTGGAAGAAATTTTGTATTGTTACATAAATTAAAATCATATTTTTTCATTATTGTTGTTTCTAGATTTAACTGGCTTTTGTATATTAAACCTGACTTCGAGCTAAGACCAAAAAATTATTTAAATTCGACTTTTGATAAAATCATATCAGCAAGTTTTTCTCAAATCTACAAACTGTGCGAACGAAAACAAAGTAAAACAATAAAATAATTTGTAAATTAGAATTTTTTACTTGAAATGATTTGCTGCATTCGGAGCGTGGTCGAGTCGTTAAGAGCGCCGTGATTGTGATCGACCTGGTCTGATTTGATGGTGAATAAATTTTTCAACTGTCCTAACTTTTTTCTGAAATTTATTAAAGCGTCATTGACTTTTAAAAGTCGGATCGAATTTTGTTCAATTTTTGTATCTCAATGTGTTTGTGACCGATACCTTAAATTTTTTTACATTTTTGAAAACTAGTTTTTAACTAATTAAACAAAAATTTACTTTTTATCACGCTTTCCGAAGATAACTACCACCAAAAGCTAAAAATATAAAAAATGCATTAGGCGTGAATAAATGACTGACAAAACAAACAAAGCGAAATTATTTCGTTTTAAGTCGTCGTCGTCGTCGTCGTCGTCGTCATCGTTTGAAGGGCATCCACTCCAGGCCAGACACAAACAGAACTGGGGCCGAGGGTTTATCCTTTTACTACCCCAGACTGCTGCACTGCCTGGATCAGATGCTGGCAGTGATGTTATTAAGCCAGCATCGAGTTTCGTCATCCAAAACCGTCAGACCACGTGCTCCATGTGGTGCCCGATGTATGGGGCACATTGTTAGTACATGGTCTGCGGTTTGCTCTGAGGCGCCGCACTCGCAATTCGGTGAAGGAGCGAGACCCCATTTGTGCATGGACGAATGGAATCGCCCAACACCAGTCCGCAGGCGGTTGAGCTTAACCCAAGCTGCTCGGGGTAAGCCCATCCCAACAGGCCTGACACTGGTCCCGGGCACAAAAGCACGGAGCCTGGAAGCATTTTCACAGTACTCCGCGTTCCATTTGTGATTCGTCCATTCAGAGGCGCGGATGCCAAGTCTGGCAAGATTGTCCAAGAGATTCCGCGCACCTGGCACAAACGGGCGTCTGGATCTTAGTCTCACTTGGCCAGTATCTGAGGACCCATTTAACAGACCATGCAAAATATGATCGGGGTCCAGAGATCCACGGTAAGCCAAGGAGAGTGTCGCTCCCAGTCGGCGAAGCTCAGCTGGCTGGATGCCTGAAAGTACAGGTAGGTGGTCCGTTGGAGTGGGACGCAGGCATCCAGTAACTATGCGCAAGGCGTCATTCAAGACACTGTCAATGAGGCGAGTGTGAGCACTGCGACACCAGACTGGCGCACAGTACTCAGCTGTTGAGTAGACTAGAGACAAGGTGGCTATGCGTAGTGTTTTAGCACCAGCACCCCATCCCGAGCCCACGAGTCGCCTCAACAGTGTGACGCGCGAAGATAATTTTTTGCGCAATGCCACTAAATGGTGACGAAACGTGAGCGATCTGTCCAGTTTTGGCCCAGATGGTAGGTGCTTTCACGCAGCCTGGGCCGTGAGTAAGTCTGTTCATTGATTTTAAAATGACAGACCGAAACCGAACCTACCAAAACGGAAGGGTATCCACCCATTCCGATGTTCAGTGTGGGTCTGTTAATCGGCAAACGTCCTTTTCAGGACGGGGCAATGTCAGGATAAAACTGCCCTTTTCAGGGCACATTGCCAACAAGTTCCGAAGACCCACTATTCTTCAGCTGAACATCGAAGGCCTCACTGCAAGCAAGATGAATGTTCTTCATCACCTTGCTATGCAGTCTGAGGCACTCGTCGTTTTAAGTGTAAATGATCAATAAATTAAAACTAAAATTCCAAATAATAAATCTAATAAAAAGACCAAAATTGTAGTTTTTTCTATTTTTTTAAGATAAAAAACTACAATTTATTTAAAAAAACTTATTTCTTGTTCAAATTGTTTAGAGATACAAGGGTTTATGGTTTGTTAAAATTTACACTCCCAAGTCGGTAGAGCCCATTAAAAACCCCAATTTGTATAGAGTTAGACAAATAAAATCTGTTATCTGTTTCAATATTTGCAATGAGATAGAGTGCTTTTTACGTTGCTTATGATAAGTTGTTATAGCTCATAAATAGAAAAAAAACTAGTTAAAAAATTAATAACTTTTAATTTTATCTATTGTAGTCATAAACTTTATTTAGTTTGTAATTAGTGTATTTGTGAACAACTGTAACTCCAGTGATTTGTATCAATCTTGTTGGCAGTATGACAAAATGGTACAGAACTCATATTATAATGTACTTTTAATGATCCACACTGTTTCCATTCAAATTCTAACCTCGTCATATTTTATTTCCTTGTTTTGTGTTATACTTTTTTCTTCCATGTTTTCTTAAGAAAAATTTCTAAAAGGATAAAAATTAAGCAAAACTGAAATTTTTTGTTTTTCTTCATAAATTTGCAAATTCTTGTTTATGAAAATTATATTGAAGTTTGAAAATCTAAAGTTTTTAATTGTTCTAAAAACTTAAATAAATAAATAAACTTACTAGCATCAAAAGCGTTGGTTTAGGCCTCTTTAAAAAAATTCTTTTTCATAAACAAGAACACAAAACAAAAAATTTTCAATTTACATTTTGAAAAGAACTTTTGATCCAAGATAGACAAAATACCTGAAAATAAAATACTTGGAATGAACTTTTGGTGGCAGCGTGGTCGAGTCATTGAAAGCGTCGTGATTGTGATCGACATAGTTTTGATTCAAAACCTACTTGTGCCATTCTGTTGTATCCTTGGAAAAGACACTTTACCGCACTTGGCGTTCTTAACAAGCAGTTCTAAATTTATCGTATTTCCATAAGGCAAAAAATCCAAAGAGAATTTTCAACTGGACAGCAATATCTTTTAATCTACGGATGAAGGTCGAGGTAATTGCTTGATAGTTGCCTTATGCATAGCACCTCCGTTGCTTTCCTTCATTGCTTTCGATCAAGTCAGGAGGATAAATATAAAGAAGAGATGATATAAACTATTTGAAAATTTTATCAAAGTATCATCAATTTGATAAAACGAAATAAGATACTTTCATTGGATACAAAACAAAATTTTGCACAAAAATATTACAAGCAACAACAAAATAGCATTTGTATTTCCCTGTAGTTTTATCTTAATTTTATTGTTTTATGAGAATTAAGTAAAATTAGCTATGGGCAAACGTTTTTGGATAAAAAAACATTTTTTTGCCCAGATCAGTGCTCCGTAACTTTTTCACATTCACGGCACACTTATAAACCTTTCATAATTTTGCAGCACACATCGAACAAAATAAAATTTTTTTTGTCTTTACTAAATTTCAAACACTTTTTTTATGTTAACTGTCAAGATGCGAAGATTTAGTACAAAACAAGATGGGAAAATAAGTTACAAAAATAAGAAATTTAAGAAATTTTCATTCATTAAAAAAGTCCAGAAAAAGTTTTTTCAGTCAAAAAAGGTTGAACAGGCTTGGTGTATCAGTTGTAAAGGTCAAATTCTAAAATAATTTTTTTTTTAAATATATATAGATTACTGTTGTTTCGTCGCACACCGGTTGTAGATCACTGGCTTAGAGAAGCGAAAATATGTAAAAATCACTTGTTAATTATTAGCAGTGATGAAGCCTCTCGAGACCGATTTTTTGTGGTCTCCGTCTCGTGTCGGTCTCGACGTTTTGTTAATGTTCTCTGTCTCGGTCTCGAGGTCATGTGGTCTCAGTATCGTGTTTATTGCATTGGTTAAGAAACCGAAAGTTTTTTCATCTATTTTTGTTACTTAATGTTATTGTAACGAGTTTTGCAATTTATTTAATAACAACACATAATTAACCAGTTTTGCCACAATTTCAAATGGTCTTTGTCGTCGTTTGTTCTTCATCTAAAGTGGTAAAAAACTTAGAATCAAACTTCTTTAATCTTTAGTTTTGCAATTTTCTTACGTTTATTCCAATGAAAATTTTTTATTGTGGTCAGGGCTATCCATTACAAGCTAATTCCATTACGAAAATATTTTATTTAAATTTTTTTCTTTCGGCAACAAATAAATCTGGTAGTGCTTTGAATGTTTTTACCCACACCCTAGACTGTTAAAACATTCACATCAAATTAATCCGATTTTAGAAATATCAAGTAACTTGATTACGTAAATGTTTTTTAAAGTTAGTTTTTTTTTAGTTAGAACACAAACTTTAACAGCAGAACGAAAGAAATAATACAGAAAAACTAGATCGAGTATAACAGCAAAATAGATAAACTTAGCTTTAATTTAGCCTAAATACAGCAGTAGACCCAGATAGTGGACATGGACTTTTAAATGTTGTTGTTTGTTACAGTTAATGTACAGCTAGTTACCTACCTTAAAATTTAGTACACCTGCCAAAAGTTGCTTTAAAAATGTGTTTTAAAGCAGATTAAATATGATAAAAAAATGACTTTAACGTCAACTGGAAGCTAAAGTTTCTAAATATTTAGCTTGAAAACGTCTTAAGATAGATTTAGAATTAGACTCTAATACTGATAGCACTATGGCAACGATAAAGTTGCCCGGTTACTTAAATCGGGCAATGCAATAGAATATAATAGTAAGTTCAGACTTGTGCAATATATGGCCCGCGAATGTTCAAATTATTGCCCGCGAGCCGATAAATAAAATTTTTATTTCGACTGTTTTTAGTTCGATATGGTAGGAGTGCAGTTACACAAGATGATGCAATTCTTAAATTGCTAACAGTTGGGATTCCATCTTTTACAAGCTGGGAGCCAATTTTTTTTTAAACTTATCTTCTGGGCGGCAATCGGTACAGAATGGCAGTGATAAAACTTGAACGCCATTGTACAAATCTAACTGCTTATAACAAAATACCAAATTGCTAATATGACAAAGTTGAAAAGGAGAATAATAACTAAAAACTACTCTGATTAACCTACCCAAAGATAGACAGAAAATAAATAGGGTAACAGAAAGAAAAATCAACAAGTTGTTAAGCAGTTTTTACTCGTTTGCATAAATTGTCATTATTTTTAATCTTTTTGAGGTGACTAATTCTATTCTATGTAAGCCAAACATAGTCAACTAATCCAACGAATCCAACACGCCAACACAGATAGCTGAGCTCATCAAATAATTAAATAAAGTTTTTCCGTTTACGTGATGAGGGTGTCTTTAGCATTTTTCAGTTTTGAAAAAAATGTTTGATGAATATCGATCGAAAATTTTTATATTGCTTTTTTCAATATTGTTAATCAGCGTGCCTTGTTTGTTTTGGTTTTCTTCTGCTCTAGTTGAGAGAGTTTTAAAGCGGTTTTGTTATGATGCAACCACACAAAGTAAAGCTTTTTTCAACATGATATAGATGCTTGTTTCATTAAAATGTAATCTTAGATTATTTAAAAATTATACATTGGTTGTTTGTCGAATAATTAAAACTGGACTTTATTTTTATTAAATTTTTCGGTCTCTGTCTCCATTGTTTACAGTCTCGGTCTTAAACCTTAGGTTTTAGAATTTCCTGGTCTCGATCTCGGTCTTGGTCTGGAAAAAACTATTGGGTCTCGGTCTCGATATTTGTGGTCTCGACTACCTCATTGACTTTTAGTTTCGTAATTTGTAAAAATTCATTTATAAACTTTTTTAATGTGAATATATTTAAAACGATTTTACTTAGAAAATTAATGAACCAACAAAATGTTATCAAGTTTATAAGTTTACTGAAGACAGAAAAAAAAAAATTAAATAAAATAACCAATAAGTTTATCCCTTTGATTGAAAATGAATTATTTTTTTAAATCTTTTAATGAAAATCCCGCAAAATCGTCTTGGTTCGAAACAACAACTAATCTGCTCTTTGAAAATGAATGATATAAATACCGAAATCTAACAATGCGGTCAGAGTTAATTTATTTTGTCTAATCACAAACATATTATTTACAGTTGATGCTTTGAGTCAGCACAAGAATCTACCATTTTCAACGAAAGATCGAGATAATGATCAATGGCCATCACATAACTGTGCTGAATCAAGGCACGGGGCTTTTTGGTACGGAGCTTGTACCTATGCAAACTTGAACGGAGAATATCTGGGTAAGGAAGTGCACCACGTCACAGGTGTTTGGTGGTTTCAATATAAGTCATTAAAGCGAGTGGAAATGAAAATCAAACCAAATTAATATCATTAGATTGAGTCAATATATTATCACGTCATAATGTAATAAACTCATTTGTAATTCATTGCTGTTCTTTGTTGATTAATTTATTAATAGTTTGATAATTTTGATAAAAAAATTTTGATTTGTTTAAACCATTAATTTTATTTTAAATTTTTAAATGAAAATTTGTTCCTACAACCGATGTATCATTAAAAAACTTCAATTGTATATTTTCATTTTACACCAGCCACAATATAATGATAATTTGCTCATACGATGATATGATAACATTTACGCCTTTTTCTGTTTTGTCTTTGTTATCTCGACGCTGTTTTGTCTTTCGGAATGTTCCAGTTTAATGGTTCTGAACCGGAAGGGAATTCCCCACTAGAAGAAAATTTTTGTATTTTCAGGAAAGGAATTTTTTAATGTACTTGAACATTTTTGATATTAAGTGTAATACTTTATAAATTTTTATATGAAGAACATTTCGAAAGTTTGATTTATTTTGGTAAATTTGACTTTTATGTAAGCGTTTGTATTGAGTAAATTGTTTTTTTGTTTTGCTACTTCAAAATAGAAATTGTTGCTTTTTGGTTAATAATGCTGTTATTAATTTTTTGATAATAGCTATGGTTTTTGTGTTACATGAAACTGTTATTCTTGAGCTTTTTTTCATTTGCTAATACTAATAATTTTGCAGTAATGAACATTTGTCTAAAAAGCTTATCCAATTTTGGTTAGATTTTAAGAACTTAGTTTCTCTTTTTTGCATGCTGATATAAATATACTAATTGGACTGCCAACTGAAGTTCCGATGGGGGAATTTAGTTTTAAATATCGCTTAAGGGGGTCCATAAAATTAAAAAGGGTCAAAACTACTGTTCTAATTAATTTGACGTTAGGTAATTGTTCGAAGGTACGTCCCTGATTGACTGTTGTAAAGAGTGGTCTTAATTTAATTGCTATTTCAGAAAATTCGCTTATAATCTGCCACGTGACGTGATCTTATATAAGCGCGCGTATGTTTTTATTCCATTCCACATGAGATTCCAGTTAGTGATGTGAGTTGTTGTATTGCAATTGAGTTGTTCGTGTTTTTGTGGCTGTGTGACCGCTATAGAGAGATAGAATTTTTAAGTTTGGCATCGTTGAAAGAGCTACTACAGCTCAATAAAGCGAGTAGAAATAAAAATCAAACCGAATTAATATCATTAAATTGAAACAATATATTATTACGTCATAATATAATAAACTCATTGTAATTAACTGCTATTCTTTGTTTATTAATATTTTGATAATTTTGATAAAATATTTTGATTTGTTCAAACGATTAATTTTATTTCAAATTGTGAATAAATTTTTAAGTAAAAAAAAATAAATAAATTTTTAAGTAAAAAATTTATTCCTACAACAGATGTATAATTAAAAAAAACTTTAATTATATATTTTCATCTGACACTAGTTATATAGTGATAATTGTAAAGAATATTAAAAAAGTTATTTCTTGTCGAAATTTTATCTTCAACGTTACAAAAATATAAGTAAAAATGATTGAAGTTTTTTCGCGTAAAATTATTTGAATCAAAAAGCTATTTTAAATAAAAAACCAAAAAAACTTTAAAAGCTAACTAAAGCTTTAGGCCTAAAAATTTCATTTAAACAAGTGGTTTTGTGGTGCAGAATTTAACTATTGTCAGCAAAAATTTATATCTAAACTTTTTGACTTTACAAAAACTTAACTATTTTTTCATTTGGCCGTTCGTTTTTTCATTTATCTGTTTTAGAAGCCTTTTTTAAGACAAAATCAAGTTTTTTTTTTGATTCCAACGTTTATCTCATTACGAGTGTCGGACGATATGCTTAGATATCAGTGTTTTGCAGGCTACATTTAAAAAGTTTATTGTGACAATATTCAAAGTTTTTTTAAAAGTAGAACCTAATTGTAATTTTTTTAAAGGCTAAACTTTGCAAAAATTTAAAAAATGTTTCTTATTTATTAGACGATATTTTCTTAAAACATGATAACATATTTTAACCTTATTCCAACTCGACTTTTTTCTAAATTTTGTCCAATTAGGGCAAGCATAAAATACCAGGGCTGTTTTGTTCAGTTAAAAGTTATTCTAAAAAATTGCGCACGAATCTCATTCAAGTTTTTGCAAAAAACAAATTTATAATCTCTCGTGTTAAATACACAAATATAATCGGATTTCAAAAAAGTAAAATTCACCGTTGTTTGTTTAAATAAATTTGAATGAAAATAATTTTTAATTTTATTGAAAACCAGAACGGATAATTAAACCAGAATTCATTTTTGGGGACAAAATCACTTTTCCGGGCGTTTTTTTTCTGGCACAATATTTAAATTCAATGTTAGATAATTAACTTGCAGACCACAAAATTTTTTAATTTAACATTAATTTTATTTGCCCCTACAGACTGTTTCGCCTGCCTGGGCTCGTCAGGGGGCGGTTAAAAATCTTATTCTATTTGAATCTATTCTATTTAAATAAGATTTTTAACTGCCCCCTGACGAGCCCAGGCAGGCAAAACAGTCTGTTGGGGCAAATAAAATTAATGTTAAATTAAAAAATTTTGTGATCTCTAAGTTAATTATCTAACCGCTCTGACTCGACGTCATTGAGCACTTTCCTGACGAGCACCGACCAAAAAAATTTTGAAAAATTTCTAAATTCAATGTTAGATATACAATAAAAATATTCACACTTAACGATGTTTATACTGGCATACATCAATGAAAGCCACAATGGTAAAAGTAGTATTAGGTTCTAGGAAACAACGTCGATTGAAATTGAAGACAAAAAGAAGATTATTGCTTTGATTCCAAATATATTTTTCTTTTTTTTTGTCTTCAATTTAACCAAGTTACAGACTTATATCTGTAAGCGCATTGTTTAAGAACGCCTCGGATATACAAGACCCAAAAAAATTTTGTTTATTTTTAGAATGAAGCAAATATATCCGTGCATTGTGTAGCATTTTGAGAAAAAATTCGGATCTTTCAACTATTTTTTTGGATGAAGATTTAAAAAAGAAAATATTCTTTGATTTTTATTTTTTCTAGATTGTATATTTTTTATTTAAAGCATAAAAAATATACCTCAAAAATGAACGTTGATGTTTGATAAAAAAACTGATCCTTTAAACGGTTAAATCGACTGGTTTTCTTAATTGTTCACCGTATAAAGTCTGGAGCTGGTATATTATTAATTTACAAAACTTGACTTCAAACAATTTGGCGTCTACAAAAAAAAGCTGCGCCATGCCTGGTCTAGTACATATGATTCTTTAAACTCTCTTTTACGGCTCCAAGTGATTTTTAGAAATGAATATTTAATTTTCTCTCTAGCGCCAAAGTCATCTAAGGTTTTACGTTTCAAGCAGCAGCGAGAGTATTTGAGATGTAGTTTTCTAAAAAGTTTACGGAAACGCTTCCGCCGCGAAATTATTTTACCCATAATCAAATCTAAAGTGCAAGTTCAAACTGGCACGTAATTCGTTTTGCTTTTTGTTCAGAAAAGCGATTTTTTAAACTTACCCTTGTTATAGCACCGAGTTATATAATAGGTTTTCTGAATTACTGTAAGATAATACAGCCACATATTGATGAAAAAATATCAAATATTTCAAGCAAATTGTTTTAAAACTTTTGATTGATTTGATTTTTTGCTCTTTGCCAAAGGCTTAAGTAGATAAAAACTTATGTGTTCTTTGGCCTGCGGGGAAGATTACTATAGTTTTTTAAATGAACTAATGGCGATTTGCCCAAACGCCGACTACACCGTCGGTGTGACTCTATTCGAATAAGCAATAACAATCAACACAAACTGCGGCTGACCTTTTTGTTGAAGCACACGTACGATCGCACAGTTCACACAATGAATAAAAGAATGGTTCTTACGCACGATATAGCACGATGCGGACGGTCCTTCTGTAAGCTTTCTAAGTGATTCAATAAGTCAGACAGTAAGTCCTTCTGCTTTCTAAGTGAACAAATTACATGTGAGTTTCTTAAATTTCCACGTTTAAAAATAAAGGTTAAACAATGGGGCTTGTGATTTAATTACGAAAAATCGTCTGAAATTAAGTTGCCGCGTGGAAAAACGAAAAGGCAAACGAGAAAAAAAAACATTGAACTTAAAATCTTACATTCCCCGCCAAAAATGTGGGGACACATTTTACACACACAATACAAAAAGATTTTAAGCATTGCCATGCTGCCGATTAGCTGGGAGTCGACGGCCCATTACTGATCAGAAACAGAGAGACCATTGATTGATGCTTGACTTGATTCACAAATCAAGCACAACTTCACAATTGGTCTTCAAAGGACGCTGGCACCAATTTTTACTTCGACTTGACGTACAACGCCGTTGGGATCAGGAAAGGTAGAGATCAACTGGCGCATTCGCCATTTTTCTCTTGGGACCCCATCATCGACAACAAGTACTAGATCACCAATCTGAAAGTTTCTTTCCCTATCTGGCCACTTTTGACGCAGGCTATTGTAGGCAAATACTCTCTACGCCAGCGCTTCCAGAAGGAATCAGCCAAGTATTGGACTCGGCGCCATCTTCGACGACCATAACAGTCTCGGGATTCGAACACCCCGGGTGGATCATTGCAACTTCGGCGCAACAGAAGGAGATGGTTGGGGTCAGCGGTTCATTACCATGGGGATCTAAGGTGATTAGACAAAGAGGCCTTGAATTAAGGATGCTTTCCACTTCAAGTAAAAGAGTATGAAGTACGTCATCTGTAACTACCTGAGACTTCAAAAGAATGTCTAAAATTCAATTTTATTGATCTTATCATTCTTTCCCAGGCACCACCCATGTGGCTGGGAGCTGGAGGATTGAAGTTCCATTTAATACCTGTCTGTTTAAAATATCCATCCATCTTGCTCTGGTTTAGCCGAAACAGTTCTTTTCTGTGAATACTTTCTGCTCCTTTAAAGTTGGTGCCGTTATCAGAAAACACTTCTTTTGGCTGTCCTCTGCGAGCTATACATGTAAATCGGCGGAAGGCGTTTATAAAGCAGTTCGTTGTCATGTCATCCGCGACCTCGATATGTTCGGCCCTCGTAGTCAAGCAAGAAAAGACGCATCCATATTTCTTAAGTTGACTCCGAGCTCTTTTCACCAGGATGGGCCCAAAATAGTCAATCCCCACATAAAGAAACGGTGGCTCGTTCGAAACTAGGCGGGAGCGGGGCAAGTCAGCCATCTGTTGCTGACCGCGGGACACACTTCTCTTGCGGCATATAACATACTGATTCAATTCTTTACGAATGGCTGCTCCTCCTTTTAAAAACTAATATTTTTGACGTATTGAAGTCCAGGTAAAGGAAGTTCCAGAATGACCACATTTAACGTGGTGATAACTGTTCTAAAATCACCCAAAACACTACGGGATTTAGATTTTAATCAACTAAGAACGTAGTTATCTAAATAGAAATGCACGTAAACAGAGAAACAAGCAACACAACTTAAGAAAACAACACACCTAAACAACCGCGCGTCGCTCTTACAGTGTTCTGCAGCAACCATGAGTGAGATAAAACGCACAGTACAAAAACTCAAAGCAGGAATGTGCTTCTGGCTTGACCACGCACAATTACAATTACACAACAATAACGAATCAACAGGTTTGTAAGATGATGTTGATACGGCAGAATTGTAGGATGTTTTGCCAAAAAATCAATTGTAGCATACTCTAGTCGTCCTCCTACTCTAAGGAGTCCTTCGAATAAGATTGGGCTTGTTTTGTACAAGCAGCGTAATTGAGAATTTCCTTTGATCTCTCTTTTTATTAATTTATTTGGCGGTTGGACTTCGCTTTCTAATATTTTGAATACAGGAGCGAAAACTTGGCGCTGCACATACGCACAAGTCGCAATTCGGCGGCTTCTAATTCGTCTACTGTTATGCCACCTTTGCGCACAGAAATGAAAAGATTACTTTGTAACAAAACGCTTCGTAAAAAAAATACTTTGTAACAAAAATGAAAAGATTACTTCGTAAAAAAACGCTTAAACTTAAAACAATTTTAAAGCTATGAAGTTAAGATTATATTGCGAATGAAGTTTGACAACTATTAGTAACTAAAATGCATAGCAATTTAGTTATTGAACTATCAACCATTTTAATATCAAAACTTTTTCTAATTAATTTACACAATTTTAAAATTAGAGCAAAGAATTGCAATTAGACAAAAATTACAAACCAAATTTTTTGCTCATACAAAAAACCTGTCACATCGTGCAAGTATTTAAAAACGGCCCCTTTTACCTTATTAAAGGGTGGTTTGAAGCGTCCGCTTTGTTCATTTTGTACTATAGCCATCACTGCTTTTGAGCATAAGTCTTTTGTAGGCCTACTGCCAAGCGCTTTGCAGCAAGATAAATTTAAAAGAATACAAGAAAAAGTAAACATAATGTTTTTATCACGTTGTATTAATAAGCAATGTACGAATGTATTAATAAGCAAGTCTCATCAATGTTTTTGTTATCATTATTTACTCCCTTACATAAAACTGGTCTATATATTTTTACAATATTGAGCTATTTCACTTAATTGTTTTTTATCTTTTTGACAATTTGAAGGTTAACAGGAGTAGGCCTTAGAGAACGGATTGCAGAAGCAGATAAAATTATATAGAGTTTGTCGATTGCAATTATTTGATATTTTTAATTTTTGTCTTAACCTTAATCCGAATTTTCCTTTGGAACTTAAAAAAAACATAATCTTGTTACAGTATAATTTTAAAAAAAATTATATATATGAAGATTCAACCCTGTAAGCGTCAAAATACTAAACTGCAGTAATATTGTAAAGTTAATTTTACTCTTTTTTACATTTAGTAAAAATTGTTTAGATATACTGTATATAACTTACTATCCACAACAAACCAAGTTACGAAACCGGGCAGTATTGCTTGTGTCCGGAGTTTCAGAAATAAAAAAGCAAACTTTTCGCATTAATAACAAAATCAAAATTATCATTTACATTACTTTATTTTTATAAAATGATAGAATAGAATATAAGTTAGAAAATTAGTAAAAAAAATTGTAATAATAACATCTAAAATATTTAAAGTTTTTCACTTTAGTGTAAAGAGGCAAAATTTTGTCTGAAAAAACGTCTTTTACAATATTAATCAAGAATTTCTAAAAAGAAAGATTAGCAAAATAATATCCAAAAAAATAGCTTAAGAAACAAAGCAGGCACACAACATAAAAATGAGTTGTAGATTAATCTGAAAAAAAATACAAATAAGGTTGAAAAAATTAAACACTTAACATAAATGGGTTAAAACCAAGGATTCAGTGCTAAAAAAGCAGTATGAGAACGCTCATTTTTAAAAAATAATAACTGTCGTGCTCCTTGTAGGCTAAATTCAATATTTCTATTCTTAAAAAGAAAAGGCGGTTGGCTAACTCGCCAAAAACACTTAAAAACAAAAGAAAGTACTGTGATCAGCAAGGTGATTACTGATTTGACTGAATTGATACTGAACGGCCGTTTTGACTGAAATAACTGAAACATTTGTTAATAATTGTTCGAATTTTTTCCAATAGTTTGATTTATTATAATAAATTGTGAGCTTGCTGCAAACATTTGAAGAAATTCAAATGCGTTAAACAATTCCACGTTTTTACGATTCTCAAATTCGACTCCTCCTTCGTCTCGGGCATCAAAAATCAAAGTAATTATATTAATTGGGTGATTGACTGTGCAGAGAGTATAATTAGTCAATTAATATTTGGAAGTGGTCGGCTCCGCTCACCTCATCAATAGCATCTCCAACAGACAATTCGAGCCGATGATTGAAACAGCGCCAAACTATAATTCTGGAGTACTTTCCTACACCATATTTTTTAAATACATGATGCTTACTCTATTACTTGTAACCCAACAAGATTGCGCTGAAGGTAAGGGTCACTACATCCATACTACATCCTTACTCTATTACTTGCAACCCAACAAGATTGCGCTGAAAGTAAGGGTCACTACATCCATACTACACGAAACCAAGGAGATTTTTGTTGCCTCAGCTGTTGCATTAGGTAATTCCTGTAAATCAAGAAACAGAAAATAATTTTTATTACAGCATTTCGAATATCTTATCATGGTTGTCTTCCTACTTATTGTAACAACAATTTTATCAGCACATTAGGTTAAAACAAATTTTCCTTTACTATGTTTTAACTAATTAACATTGTCTAAATATTTCGTTTTAAGTTCAACAGGTATAGTGTCACAATATGTGGTGACATACCAAAATTATATATAAGCAAGGAATAAAAATTAAAACTATTTCAATAGTTGCAATGCACGTTTCCGTGTTTCGTTTTGCCTCATCTTTTTTATGTTACATAAGAGGTCAAGCTACACTGTAATTAAAAATAAAAATAAATCTTCAAGTCAGGTTAAAGTAAAAATAGTGTGAAAAAGTCATTTCCATAAAAAAAGCAGTGTGGAAATGCCGTTCCCACGCGTTTCCACCACGGTATCCCAGGTTAAAGTTTCATTTCTCTTTTGTTTTTTAACATTTTTCTTGTTTTGCTTGACTTTTTAGCAGTATGACACAGTTTATAATTTTTTATCACGACTAAAAAAACTGAGCTCAGTGTTTTACTCACAAGAACCGCCTGCGTTAAATAAAGCATTTCGTAATCCTAGATAGACCTATTTGCGAATCCCAATAATTCTAGTGTTAAAATTGTTTTTACATATACGTATTTCTTTGAATAAGATTTGCTCTTGTAATTCGGTCCCTAAAATATCTTGTTTTGAAAGGAACCAGCTAATAATTTTTTCATAAATTCTGATAATGAATAAAAAATAAAACTTATTTTTTTCAGAATTTGTTTTATGCAAAAGCAAACCATGTATCCACGGTAATTACTCTTATTCCAACTACAGTTACATGTGTTCTTGCAATGTGGGATACATAGGAAGACACTGTGATACAGATTTGAATGACTACTACAAATATTGTTTTATATTAACTTTATAAACGTCAATGTGTTTTATAAAATCATTTTTTGGCTTTAGAATTTCAGCATAACTTGTAAGCGTAATCATTAACTTCTTCAAAAAACATTATCAACTAAAATATTTACATTTATCTAGGACTACTAATATTTACATTGCAAAATTAATATTGTGTTTAATTAATTATAACTTACAAAAATCTAAACACTTAAATGAAATAAAAGAAAAACTAAAAAACAGCAAATTGTACTTGAGAATAATCGATTTGTCTTTTTAAAACTCATTTAAAAAAAAATACTTTTACGTAAACCCGATATCTTCAACCCATGCAGTTAAGCACAGTTACACAATTTTCAAGTGTCGATAGAAAGCGTCGATAGCTAGTTCACAATAAAATTCATTAGACTTTTACGCCAGCCCTTTAGTGCAATTCTATTTATCGTTTGTACCTATCACGACTCGTAATGTTCAAAATTTGGCTTTTACCACGTCTTGCTCCAAAGTTGCTCTGTTTTCGTTTCCTTTTCTTCAACCTGAGCTATCTGAATAAGTTGAAAATCTGAGATGATCTTCTTAACTCTTTTCTTTTTAATTTCCTGTATAATGTTGTTAAACACCTTTAAGCATATATTAAAAATGTGAAATCGAAAAATCAATCATGTTTAATTCAACATAATTTTTGGTAAACAAAAGCACGTCCAAAATATGAGTAGACTTTAAAGTAAATCAGATTTTAAAAAATATTAATATGTTGATTCAAAAAGTCTTAATGCACATTTATTTAAGTTTTCTAGATGTAGGGCGCTAAGCGTAAATAGGTTGAACTACCAAAACACGTCATTTTTTTATCGATTTAAATATTATTATTTTTAGAAAACTTTTCTAACTGCTTAATTATAATTCAAGCTGGCTTTACCAAAAGCGGAATTTACAATATTGTATCACAAACAACAGGAAAACAACAAGTTTATTGTGATCTTGATAATGATGGAGGCGGTTGGATCGTAAGTTTATTATTTGTTATTCTTTAGCTATCAATATCTATTTAGAAACAAGAACAACAAAAAAAATAATAAACGGTAAAAGAAGTTTTCTTTTAGGTTATGGTTAAAACTCTACCTCTTGTGGCTCTTTTTTGTTCATAACTTAATTAATATGTTTATTGCAAACCCATACTTAAAATATTTACAACAGCTTATTTATAAAGAACTTTTTCCACTATAAATTTTTTTATATAAATAGTTCAATCAATCAATTAATAAAAGCAGTTTGTTTATTGTTTCACCTCATTGGCAATATAATTTTAACTTGGTAGCTTGGTTGTTTATTTAAAGTTAATTATTTTATATTGTGATGTAATCTTTTCATAATCAAGTAATACATGTCTAATCGGCATACCAATCCCAACTTAATTTATTTTATTTGCAAGTTGTCTTATGAGTGTTATAATGGTTCGTTTTATTGTTTTAAATTCTGAGCACGTGATAAGTAGATTAAGAGGACGTGACTTTTAAATGTGTAGCATCTTCTTTTTTCTCTGGAACTGTCGATAAAGGGTGAATAAAACTTTTTCAGTTAACGCGAGACTTTTAATTAAGTAATTGTTTTTTAATCAATGATTTGCAGATAAAGTCTCTATTCAGTTCAGTTTTTTAGGAAACGTTTTTCAATCGATAAAACAGTTGATTTGCCAAGCTTGCATAATAATTTTCAAGTGGACTTCATCAACTACATCACAAAAAGAAGTAAAGTATTGATGAACAACAGCTTAAGCTATCTTAATTTTTCTATTCTACCAGAATTTTTAGCGTCAGTAACCAAAATTAAATATTTTACTTGGTTTTTAGTTGAATTAGAGATATGAATAAAATTTAAAGCTGTTTCTTAGGACCACCAAACATAAGAAAGTGCTATAAAGTGTCTTTTTCAAGGACACAACAGAATGAAGCGGGTAAGTATTGAATCTTGACTGTGTTCATTGCCTTTGTCATTAGTACGGTGCTCCTATCTAACTCGGTCATTCTGCCAACTACACCTGAACAACGCAAAGATTATCACCGTAAAAAAGCAAAATATCACAAATTGTATTAATTTTGTATATCTCTAATAAATGTCAACACATAACATTTATTTTATCTAAATATTATTTTAAATTTGTTTAAGGTTCAACCCACAGAAAATTATTGTTTCAATTACAATGGAATTAACTGTTTAACAAACAACTGATACACGTTTATTCTTTAAAATTCAATTTGTTGAAACTTAACTGCAATCAGATTCAAGCAGAAAGCCGTTGCTCAATAACAAATAATGTCGTTAACTTAATCATTACGACAAATTTACAAAACTAAAACTTTTCATTTTTTAACATAAACAAATGAGTCATTCAAATTTGCATATTTAACTGCTTACAGCTCTAGCTAAAAAAACTTTTAAAAATTCGAGAAGAAAAAAGCAATAATCACATGAATAATTCTGATTGAGTGGAATTTTATAACGCTTGGTTTTTACGAAAAATCAACGTTAATTATCTAAAGGAAAATATCAGTAAAGAGCTTTTATAATGAAAAATTATAAATAATTTTTAACAGTCAAAGGTCCAATTTCATTAAAAGTAACAAGCTTAATATGAAATTATGAATAAAATACAGAGTCCATGGTCACAGACTTTGTTCGGGAATCCTAAAGACCAATTGAGCTAGGTAACCCGAATACCTGCGCTGAAACAAAACTGTGTCTGATTTTATTTTATTCCAGCTCTAGAAGTAGTCTTGCTATGAGCCCGAAGCTTTTATACAGTTGATTTGGACGAAATCTCGTATTGGTTCGTTGAAGACTCTTTTTCACATACAACTAGAGACCACTGTCTCTCTAATTAAAACAAATGTATTATAAAATTCACGACCAACAAAAATTCTCTTCCACGCTTTGCCAACAAAAATTCTCTTCCACGCTTTACAAAATCAATGCTATAACTTGATTCAGCCAACAAAAATAAGTCTACCTCCGTGGAACACAACTCCAAAACACTGGCGCCAAATAAAATTCAACATTTGCCAAATGATACAAAATCTAACGGTCCACGTCCTGCGCCCAAATCAAATTACTTTTACTCGAGCCGTCTCTCGAGTCGTCTAAAAATTACATTTCGTCTCGCTACGCATCGCCTTTATATAGAAAAAGATCACGAGGCAAATTTGCTGGTAAACGCTAGACCATTCTCCAACTTTCTAGGGAAGGCGTCTTTTCTCGAGCCAAGTAGCATTTACGCGAAGATTCTACAAGTAGCGAGCTATAGTGGCGCTTGGACAAAAACATACTACGTCATTACTGTCGGACAAAAAAGAAAAAAGATATATGCATTGTGCAATAGAAAGCAAATCGGACGTTATATCACATAGTACGAGAGCAGCACTCCAAGGCGATGCAATTATTATCTTATAATAAAACTACGAATTACTTTTAACGGGAATAAATAACATCGTTATGATTAAAATTATTAGTAATAAAGTGTCACATCCATGTACTTTTTCCTTTAGTTGTGCTTAAAATTATTTTGTATAGCATCTTTTTGTCTTTTGATTTAAGTTTGATTTGAAGTAAAAGCTTTTTTTTGGTTTTTACTTCTCTTACAACAGTAAAGGTTTATTTTTTTGCTTCAATTTAAAGAAAAGACTTTTTTTCTTTTCTCAGTCCTGGATTGTAACAATTACAGTTTTTTAAATAAATTAGTCTGGTAAAATCAACGCCAACGTCAAAAAATTCAAAAGCCGGAAAAAATCGCTCATTGGAAAGAATTTCTATTTTTGTTGCTATAGTTTTGTTGTATCAAGTCTACACGCTATACACAGTTTACATTTTCTTTTCACCTGTTTACGAAAATTCAAGATTTGAAACTTCTTCAAAATAGCGATGATGTGTCTTAAGGAGATTGGTCATTCTTTTGATGGATGTCAAAGACCAATAGTTCCAGCAAGAAATCTTTATTTGGAAAAATAATAGGATACGTGATATATTCGGACAATTCGAAAAGCTGAAATCGGTCTTCTGGAATAATCAAATTTTTTTCAAAATCAAATCAAGGGTCCATACTTTTAATCGAAAGGGCAAAGGAGGTTTTTCCAAACTCTGCAATTCAAAAAAACTTATCGGGAAAATTTTATTTTTGAACTAAAAAGTATATAATATATTTCGCAATTTCATACCCCTTTGAACCTACGAGATCCGGTTTGCAAATATGGTCAAGTTGCTTGTTAACAGAACGCCTCCATTGTAAAATTCTGGCCACCAGACGCATTTCTTAGAATAGTTTAAACATTCTCAAAAAACTCATTGTAAGACAAAGTAGTAGAAAAAGCAAATGGCTTCATTTTAGAAGCTTTCTTGACACAAGCATCACTTGTGGAAGCTTTCAATAACCAATAATCAGCTTGCTCCGAGGACCACTCAAATTTATACTTACTAAGCCAAGGTGGACCTTGCCAGTAAAATTGGTCATCTTTCAAATCGGAAAACTTTATTTCTCGGCTGTGCAGATTGGCAGGATTTTTCATTCCGACACGATAAGCCCATACAGAGTAATGAGTCCTGAATACCTTGTACCTTATTTTTAACAAAGATTTTCCTACAAGAACAAGCTTCCAAGCCAGCACAATTTTTATTCCGACCACAAGTATACTTTGCCACTATTGAGTAGCCATAGCAGAAGAAAAACTAATTCAGCAAGACTATGAGCAGCCATCAATTCAAGTCGTGGGATTAATACCGGTTCTACAGATTCAAACCTCATCCTGGCCATCAAATATGATACTTTAGTAGCCATAGCAGATTTTATTCTGAGATAAGTGACGGCTGAATACGCAATCTTTGATGCATCACAATATCCATGAATCTGAATGTTATGTAGAGATTCTACATTTAGGAGAGGACATCTAGGGATTCATATATAAAATTTCTGCAAATTCATTTAACCACTCTCAATAATCATGTGCATTGTCTTCTGGTAAAAGCTCATTTCAAGAAAGTATTTTTTTCTAGAGCTTTTGATTAAGATATTCAAAATAGTAAAACCACCAAGAAACTAAATAAATTAAATACTTGACCAACTTTTATTGCAGCAAATTTTATTACTTTTTTACGCACGTTGCAATAACAGTGATCCTTCAAAATATCCCATTTTTCTCCAAAAGAAGAAGCTTCACCAAAATTTTTATTATCAACGTCCAAAGCTAGATTAGGCAACTTTTGTTCTTTCAAAATGCAGGAAAACACCTTAGCAGTTATTGAAGCAAACTTCTAAATTTCTCAACCTCCAGATCAAAAAAAATCAACAAAATTATTTCGGCACTTTTACCACCTCCTCTACTGTATCACCACATAAATGAGTATTGTTCATGCAAATGTTTTGCACCAAAAAATCTTAAGAAAGGTGCTGTATTGATAAACTATTATCAGAAAGAATATGACACAAAACAGATTGAATGGCAAGAAATGGGCTGAAAGTCACCCCAAATACCAATCTTTCCATTGCAAAAACCTTTGATTGAACATTCGAATTGAAATCTCGACAGAGGTATAACTGGTATCGCTTATGACGAGGAATGACAGGAGTTTGACAGAAAATTTGCCAAAGATCTCAGTTTAGAGCAAATTTGTGGATTCAAAATCTCAGAAAATAGCAATAATAGTTGGAAAAAGTTTAAGACCTTTAAGCAAAAAATCATCCAGAGCACTGAGATTTTTAGCACTGGCATAAAAAACAAATCTGACTTTTGTCAAAGAACTTAACCCTTTAGGAATAAAATGATGAGGAACATAACATCTTAGTTTGCCTTTAATAACCTTAAACTCTTCTTTTGTTAATTTTCTAGCAAACTTACACGTAACAAAATTTTAATTGCCGCTTTATAGGCAGCACGTTTCAACTTGTATCGTTTTAAGCTTCTTACAAAAAATTAAACGTATTTTTGATTGTGAGTAGTCGGAGAGCAACTCTGGGGTAAGGTAAGGCAACAACGTACCAATTGTTACTAAATACAACAAACCTTTTCAAAGAACTTACAGCGTCTTTGCAACGATGCCGTTTTTGCAACAACTGGATCGACAACGCTTGTTTGCATTAAGTGAAAGTAGTATTTGCCCCCCTGCAGCATGTTAATTTTTGCTGTTTGTTTCGGAAATGAATCAGTCAAATTCAAATCTTTTAGCCCTTAACTACTCGCGTTGGTGTACTTTGTACACCATTCATACTAATTCGGCTTCAATTTCTTTTTGTGAAATCGTGCAGGCAGCAAGCGCCATCTATCCTCTAATTAACTCCACAGACGTGCTTTGACGCATTGGTGTAATTCAAGAAAGCACGTGGCGGTTGGCATGCTTAGATCTGTGGGTAAAGGTGCTGTTTTGGTGTACAAAGTACGCCGCGCGAGTAGTAATGTAAAATTAATTTCTTGTGCATTTTAAAAACATTGTTTTTGTTTTATTGTTTTGTTGCAGGCTTAGCTGTTTCTTGTGTAGAAATAGCCTAATATAGAATGGCTCAACGGATTAGGGCTTTAGATGATGATACAATTAGGGCAATGCGGCTGAACCAGAAGGTGAATCTGATGAGGAAAAGGAAGTGAGGAAAATGATGACGAAGAAAGAGTTGCGAACGAAAGCGATCATAGTACAGAATTCTGATATGTATACTGATTTTGAAAGCTCAGATGAAGACGATGAAAACTATTATCTTTGCAAAGATAAAGTAACTAAGTGGTGTAAAAATTCTTGTCTCAGTAAATTTGCAAAAACTCCTACACAAAACATTGTGAAACTTTTTCCTGACCCAAGAAACAATGACAGACATATTGAAGACGAACTACAAGCTTTTCTATTATTAATTACAGATGAGATAATTGAGGAAATTGTTTGATGCACCAATATGTATATCACAACTGTACAGTCAAGCTATGACAGGGAAAAAGATACAAAAATTCTTGACATTTCTTGGATTATTGTTTTTGTCAGGTGTAAAGAGAGCTGGGCATATGAGTTTTCTTAAATTGTGGGCCACAGATGGTAGTGGAATAGAAATCTTTCGAGCATGCATATCGTACAACCGCTTTCTGTTCCTGTTGTTGGCAATACGGTTTGATGATAAAATGACGCGGAATTAAAGAAAAGAAACAGATAAATTGCTTTCTATTTGGTATATTATAGATAAGTTTGTACAAAATTGCAAAAACGCCTACTGTCTTAGTGAGTTCTTTACGATCGATGAAATATTAGTGACTTTCTGAGGAAGATGCAACTTCATCCAATACATTCCAAGTAAGCCGGCAAAGTATGGTGTGAAGATATTCGAACTTTGTGATGCCAAGACATTTTTCACAGGAAACTTGAAAGTTTACTGCGGTAAACAACTAACTAGGCCATATGAAGTCTCCAACAGTCCTGCTGACATAGTTGAAAGACTGATAAATTACTTGAAAGGTACATGCCGTGATCTAACAACGGATAATTGGTATACCAGTTACACACTTGCTAAGTCACTTTTGCAAGATAAAATAACTGTGATTGGGACTTTGAAGAAAAAAAAAAGAGAAATTCCAGCCAAATTTTTGCCAAACAAACAAAAGCCGATCTCTTCATCAATGTTTGGCTTTCGAAAGCATGCTAATTTGTTTTCCTTTACACCAAAAAAGAACAAATCAGTTGTTTTACTTTCCACTGTGCACCGGAATACTGCAGTTGACGCCGAAACTATAAAGCCAGAGATCATTCACTTCAATAATTCTACGAAAGGATGGGTAGAGACTGTCGACCAAATCTGTGGCAATTATTTTGTATCAAGGAGATCCTGCCGGTGGCCTTTATGTATCTTTTTCCATCTTGTAAACATTTCAGGCGTGAATGGACAAATCTTGTACAATAAGACTCGTAATTCGGTAGATGCAGTACAAAACAAGAGTCAGTTCCTCAAGAATCTTGCCATGAGTTTGATGAAGCCTCATCTTCAGAACAGAGTACAGCTACAAAGTCTTCCAGCTGACATTCAATCCATCTTGTCAAAATATAAGCCACAATCACAAGCTGACACCCATGAACCACCTCCTTCAAAATCTCGAGAAAGATGCCATCCCTGTGGAAGAGCTAAAAACAGGGTGACAACTATGAGATGTTCTTCGTGCAATGATTTTGCCTGCAAGGATCATTCAAAAACTGATGTGAATTGTGACACTGTGCATATCCTGCGACTGATGAATCTTCCTAAAGCACATTTTTGTAGTTTTTGAGCGTAATTTCATTTGTTTCGCAAAATAAATTCTGTCTATCAACATTGGTGTATAAAGTACACCACATGAGTAGTTACATCTAGAGACAGGGCGCGAGAAGTTAAGGGTTAAATGAGAAAATTATAAAATTCAACTTATACCAAAGGGGAATAGATCAAACTGTTCTGGATCTGAGATTTTCAACAAGGAATTTTTTTTATTTTTAGATTTAGTTGGACAAAGTAAAAAATGCACAAGATTCATGTAGAGAATATTGGAGCTACCTCCAAAGCCTTTAGTGTTTAAAACATTCGGTTCTGGTAGAATCCATTGCCAACTTATCAACCATCTTCTTTGTAACAAAACTTTTTGAAAAAAGATTAAACCTAACTTTTATCAAGTTTTATTTTTTTCAATTTTTCATTTTGCAAGAGCAGTTGGCAAGTTATCCAAAAATTTGGAAGGTACTCCAGCTACAAATGAAATCGTATTAATCAGAACGTTTGCCATCATTGGTTCTTTTTTTGACTTAAAATCCATATGCAAGAGAGAATGGTGAGGTTTTTCACAATTTAGTACATTGTATTTGGCGGCACATTTCAAAAAATTGATGGATCAGAAGTGCTTTACTCTCAAGGCATTTAAAACAAATCATATCTGGTTTCCTCATCAATTTGTTAATCTTTTGGAAGTAAAAATCTTTTGAATTCCCGGCAAACAATCAATTCGTGATCTTGCAAACACAGAACACAAACTTAAAAACTGGCTCAGGTTAGTAAAGTTTGCGCAGGAAAAGGCAAAGGCTTTGTTGAATTTAAAGGTTTGGTCGCTTTGTAATTTATTAATAGCTTTGAATCACTTTAATTAGTTACAGCTTCTAAAGCGACAAGTTCGGTGGTGGAAAATTCAATAAATTTTTTAAAACTTCGTCGTTTTCAATTAATGGGAAAATATGGCGAATCCATCTTTCTTCCAGAGACTTAAAAAGTTGATTTGCATTAAGTTTGCATTGGTCCCAACTTACTTCATGTCTTTCCAGAATCGCCTTCTTTGCACCAACCGTATGAAGAAGTGCACGCAACTGCTTAGCTTCATGATTGATTTTTTTCCGTTTAACAATTCCTGAATGTGACTGCAAATGACAGTGTGTTCACGTACAAAGTGCTTCTTAACTGCAGTGGCGGCAGTGTCATAACTTTCAGTTGTAGTAGGTTAACTGTCTAAAGTGCTTGCAGCGATTTCTTTTAAGGTACTTTTGAGTAAAATTTACTTACCCAGCATTTTTATGAATTAGGAGAGAAGGCATCCCAAAACGTCGGAAGCAACAAAGGTTCTCCAATATAAGTCGGCAAAATGGTTCCACTCGGAAGACAAGCGTTTCTTGTTTTAGTTGAGCAACTTTCTCAGAAATGAAGTTGCGTAAATTGTTTTTTTCTTTTTTGGCCCTATGACAAATAGTCTCAAAGTCTAATTTAAACAGTCGCTCAGCAGCTTCTTGATACTGCCAATGTTTTTCTTGCATCGTCTGAAACATCAAGAAAATTCGCTTTTATAAGAAGTTTCAGCTCTATCTTTATTTTCTGAACTGACTTTAGCAGAATGCATAACAAACAAATGAATTATAAATTTGAATTTGTTTTGTATTGTTTTTGCAAAACGAAGAGGAATGGAATCGTTTATTATTGACCTGTGCTGATCTAGGCTTCAAAAATTTTGTTTGTATTGGACCTTCAAAAATTATTGAGTGAGACACAAAACAAATTTTGCGTGAAACAGTAAAAAATATTCAAGAAACTATTTGAAAGACAAAAATTAACTTTGTTTAATCAACAAATTAAAAAACTTATTAAAATAGGATGTTAATAGAAACCAAACTGCTTAAAATGAGAAGCACCAGACTCGAGTTTCGCTCTTATTAGAGCTCGTCAGTGATGCATATCTCATTGCGAAACGAACTCGCTACGTGTTGTCTTCCAAACAGGAGACAACACCACTAGACCACGCGAGCCCGACAACAACTCGATCAAAAGCAGCTGGAAATGATTCCCGGCTTTGCCGCGCAAGGAATACACAGAATCCACTGTGTGGTAAGACCAAGGCCGCACCTCATGACCCGGACTTACCCGACAAGCGTTAAGCATCGCGCTTACACTCCTAGAGCTTGGCGGGCGAAGAAGTGGTTCAGCGATTCGCAGTGAGATATGCATCACTGACGAGCTCTAATAAGAGCGAAACTCGAGTCTGGTGCTTCTCATTTTAAGCAGTTTGGTTTCTATTAATATTCCTAAATACCTCATGTTGTTTAAAATAGGATGCTAAAATCAAATAACGAAGCGCATTAGCAAAAAATTAAAAATTCAACAATATAGTAAATTAAAATTGATCTAATATCTTTAATGAAAAAAAATCCAAATTAAGCTATGTATTGGTATTGCAATTGCAATGCAGTCAATTAAAAAATTTTTTGATAAAAATATTATTAAGAACAAATTACGCGCCGCAAGAGAACAAAAAGAAAAAACAAAAAAAATGGCTAAACCTTCGTCCCTGTACGAGCCGACATTGCTTTTGCCAATAATAGATGCTAATCCGGAGAGAAAGAATAGACCAACAAGCTCGAATAATTCTGCTCCATTAAATGAACCCATTGTGACATGAAACAGCCATCCGTTATTCTTTATCTATGTACTATTTTTCCCAAAGAGAACAGACTTTCTGCAGTGAAAAATAATATCAGATGCATCGGAGTCAATAGTGGAGTATTGTTTTCCAAAATTAAGTAATTTTTTGGATATTGATGAATAGAAATCAACGATGTCAAATACGAGAAATTTACGTTTATTTTTGTTGGAAAAATTTCTAAACCATGATATTACTGCTGATGAATTGCGCCATTGTAAGAGACCGGATTTTCTTCGTATTTCTGTATTTATGGCATCTAAAAGCTTTTTACTAACTTTGCCTAATATAGGCAAAGTTAGTAAAAAGCTTTTAGATGCCATATTTGGCAGGGTTGATAAGTTGGTATTTCGGGTTATTGATGAAATTAGGTTTATGGACTTTAAATGTGATAAAGCTTCTTTCTTTATAAGTGTTTTTATCCTGTTCTAAAATTTCAATTTTTTTGCAATTGCTTTGGCTTCATTATTAATCTTCTTTGCTGTATTGGAGTCGGTTTTTTCGTACGAAGCGGTTATATTGTCTTGCTGCAATTGGTCATATGTACGACTGTCGATTTTGTACAGGTTGGTTGTTTTATCAGCAGGCACGAATAAAGACGCTCATGTATTTATCATCTTGGCATCACTGGCTAATTGCCTTTGAAAGGGGTTGTTCACCCGTTTGAATTTTGCAGATCGGGCCATTTCATAAAGGTCAGATTCAAAGCCCAGGAGATCGCGGCATTGCTTTTCAGATTTAAATAAAGAAGAATTTTGGATTTAGGAATTTTGAATTCAGATTTAAATAAAAGAAAATTTTCGTAATTCAGCATTCTCGAGTCTACCTTCAACTTGTAAAATTGATCCTGCATCTATACACGGTCGTAAAGGGTGCAATGTTTTCAACTGAGAAATCCTACGCAAATCATCAACGTCAACCACTTTCTAAAAACTGTCAAATTCATCAGGCGAGTTATTCTTCAAACAATCCACAGCAGCACCAAAGTAATTCGACTGAACATATTTCACCACATCAAGAAGAGAATCATCTAAATACGTAGCATCTAACTTGGATCTACAAAAGGCAGCTTTTCTTGCCTTTGCTAGAATAAATTGTTTAAAAGCAACAATATAAGCCGCTATCTTACTTAAAGTATAAAGATTAGGAGCTGTTTCAATAAGATATTGCAAGATAATATTAGTACTGGCTGAAGGTTTCGAATTAAGCAATAATTTACGAGAGTAGTTAGAAATGGTCCATTTGACGTGAATTGCGGCGGCTAAACCAGCAGCGGCTAAATCCTCGATGGAGGCTAAGTCGGCAAAGGCTAAGTCCAAGTCGGCAGAGGCTAAGTCCAAGTTGTCAAAAGCTAAGTCCAAGTTTGTAAAGGCTAAGTCCAAGTCAGCAAAGGCTAAGTCTAAGTTGGTAATGGCTAAGTCCAAGTTGGTAAAGCTAAACCCAAGTTGGTAAAGGCTAAGTCCAAGTTGGTAAAGGCTAAGTCCAAGTTAATAAAAGCAAAGTCCAAGTTGGTAAAGGCTAAGTCCAAGTCGGTGAAGGCTAAGTTCAAGTCGACGGAGGCTAAGTCCAAGTTGGCAAAGGCCAAGTCCAAGTTTGTAAAGGCTAAGTCCAAGTCGGCAGAGGCAAAGTCCAAGTTGGTACAGGCTAAGTTCAAGTTGGTAAAGCTAAGTCAAAGTTGGTAAAGCTAAGTCCAAGTTGGTAAAGGCTAAGTCCAAGTTGGTAAAACTTAGTCCAAGTCAGCGGAGGCTAAGTCCAAGTCGGCGGAGGCTAAATCCAAGGAGGTAAAATAAAAAAAGGTCCATTCCAAAGAGGTGAAAAGTGGAAGACTATAATCAATATACTTGATAAAAATCAAAGTTATTATTTTGATAGCTCCTTAGTACCATCTAGCGGTGGTTAAAGATCTAGATGAAATTAGGTAATCAACTTTGATTTAAGTAAAACAGGTTCGGTCCCCGAACGTAAGGAATCAAATATTGTTCAATAAAACCTAAAATCAAACTAATGGATTTGTGGTCAATTAATTTTCGATGGAAGTATATTAGATAATATAGTTGAAAAGCAGTCAAAGCAATAGACCAAGAACATACTAGTATGATAATTAACCTTATATTGAACCTGTCAAGGAATTATTTAACTCTATGTTATAACTTCAGTAAAAAAACAGCTTTCTAGCAGATGCTTTTTCAAAGTCTTATAAAAGATATAATTATATTTAAAGACACATTGCTAAACAACAATAAACTTTCTAACGAATTTGTAACTAATTTAGAGTTTAAAAAAACAAAGAGTGACCATGTTAATAAAAACAATTAGCTTTGCAGCAAAGACAAACAAAGTCTTGTAAAAATAGAAGCATATATTTTTAAACCGAAATTAGCTTTCTAACCAACAAATTTTTAACAAGTTCATAAGCAATTATCCTGAAAGAACTATCTCTAAAAAATAATTGGATTTTTAACCACTGAATTTCTATCAAACAAACATAAACAAGGATCACAAAAAACACTTGACCTTCTAACAAACGTTGTACTTATCGAAAGTCAAACGAGTTCAAAGTCTTGTAAAAGTATAATCTGTTATTTTAAAACAACTTTCTAATGATTTTTATCAAGTTCACAGGTATAAACAAGGGTCTGGAACGACACGTCACTGACAACACTTGACCTTCTGACAAAAATGTTACTTATCGAAAGTCAAACGAGTTCAAAGTCTTGTTAAACTTTAATCTGTTATTTTAAAACGACTTTCTAATGCTTTTTATCAAGTTTACAAGTATAAACAAGGATCACATCACTAACAACAAATAACTTTCTCGCAAAGGTGTTACTTATCGGAAGTCAAACGAGTTCAAAGTCTATTAAAAGTATAATCCGTTATTTTAAAACGACTTTCTAATGGTTTTTACCAAGTTCACAAGTATATACAAGGCTCTGGAGAGACAGGTCCCTAACAACAGCTAACTTTCTAACAAAGGTGTTACTTATGGAAAGTCAAACAAGTTCAAAGTCTTGTAAAAGTATAATTCGTTATTTTAAAACGACTTTCTAATGGTTTTTATCAAGTTCACAAATATAAACAAGGGTCTGGAAAGACAGACCACTAAAAAACACTTAATCTTCTAACAAAGGTGTTACTTATCGAAAGTCAAACAAAACAACTTTCTAATAATTTTTTTCAAGTTCACAAATATAAACAATGAAAAAGTCTCCTGGAGAATGGTTACAAAACATGATGCAATGCATGACGTCATTCGAAGTGGTGTATATGAGACAGCGTAATTTGGTTTCGTTATTGAAATATGTCACAAGATTCTGTCTCTCAAGAGTTAGAAGCTAAAATGTTTCACTGCTTAAACCCGCAAAAACCACATATGTGTGACAAAGAGGATCGTATGCGAACCTTTCTCAACTCTTGGTATGATAAGGAAAGTCCAACGCCACATGAACTGGTTGACGCAGGATTTTATTGTATGGGTTCTGGTGACCGTGTCAGCTGTTTCTATTGTGGAGGAAAATTATTTCACTGAAAACTGCGTGACAACCCGTGGTACAAACAAGCATTGAAAATAGTTTCCTTTACGCGAATTTGTTCTGAAGAAACAAGGTGTGAAATATGTGGAAAAAGTATGCCAAAAACATCCAGGTTTACATCGACCAAATATAGAAAATCCAATTCGATCCGCTGCAACAAATCAGCTACGTACCATGTTGACCAATCAAACGCAAAGCACAATTACAGCCAAAAAAAGAAGTCGAAGATTAGAAGCAATGATGCTGCTTGACCCTCACGTGAAATATGCAAAAAGCATAGGCATTGAAGACACCAAGATCCGTTATGTTCTTTTGCAACAAATGGAAAAAAATAACTGCAATTTCTCCAATTGCCAAGAGCTACTCAACCTTGTTTTGGACATAGAGAAAGAAGACAAATGCATGAAATGTAAAAGCAAAGAAAAAAACGCAGTTTGCATGCCTTGTGGACACATGATATTTTGCTGGACCTGCATGCAAGACATTTATTCTTGTTGGTTGTGCACTCAAAACTTGTCCGAAACAATCCGCGTCAAACAATGGTAATTGCACAAGAGCTTAAGACATGCTTTTGTTCTTCGAGTGAGAAATATCAAAATAGAAAACGCATCTCAAACAATGTGTTTCTAACAAAACCAGAATCGTCAAATGTGTTATGGTTCTATTTTTAAAAATGTTTTGACCGTGTAAAATAAAGTATATTGACAGTAAATATATGTTTACACATTTTTCACACTGGTATTTGTGCTAAGTTCTTAAAACTATGGTGTAAAAGATTTAAATCGTATCTGTTTGACAATCAAAGTCTGACATTCTGTAGCTTTTAATCGGGAAGCTGCAAAATATCCAAACAAAAAACCGTGAACGAGTTTCTAAAACATTAACTGTGGATAGAGTTTGCAAGAAAATCAAAAATTTTTATATTGCTCATACATTTGACTTTCGATAAGTAACATTTTTGTCAGAAGGTCAAGTGTTGTCAGTGACGTGTCGTTCCAGACCCTTGTTTATACCTGTGAACTTGATAAAAATCATTAGAAAGTTGTTTTAAAATAACAGATTATACTTTTACAAGACTTTGAACTCGTTTGACTTTCGATAAGTACAACGTTTGTTAGAAGGTCAAGTGTTTTTTGTGATCCTTGTTTATGTTTGTTTGATAGAAATTCAGTGGTTAAAAATCCAATTATTTTTTAGAGATAGTTCTTTCAGGATAATTGCTTATGAACTTGTTAAAAATTTGTTGGTTAGAAAGCTAATTTCGGTTTAAAAATATATGCTTCTATTTTTACAAGACTTTGTTTGTCTTTGCTGCAAAGCTAATTGTTTTTATTAACATGGTCACTCTTTGTTTTTTTAAACTCTAAATTAGTTACAAATTCGTTAGAAAGTTTATTGTTGTTTAGCAATGTGTCTTTAAATATAATTATATCTTTTATAAGACTTTGAAAAAGCATCTGCTAGAAAGCTGTTTTTTTACTGAAGTTATAACATAGAGTTAAATAATTCCTTGACAGGTTCAATATAAGGTTAATTATCATACTAGTATGTTCTTGGTCTATTGCTTTGACTGCTTTTCAACTATATTATCTAATATACTTCCATCGAAAATTAATTGACCACAAATCCATTAGTTTGATTTTAGGTTTTATTGAACAATATTTGATTCCTTACGTTCGGGGACCGAACCTGTTTTACTTAAATCAAAGTTGATTACCTAATTTCATCTAGATCTTTAACCACCGCTAGATGGTACTAAGGAGCTATCCAAATAATAACAAGCAGTTTCAAATTACAGTCATATCTCTATTAAATTACAAGCGGACAGCAATATCTTGGTAGCTCCAGAAGCAAGTCCGGGTAATTGCTTACCCTATGTATTAGCGTCTCCGTCGCTTTCCTGCGAGTCAGGAGGATAAATATGGAGATAAAATAAAAAAAATAAATAAAACCGGCCGAAATCAATTCATCAAAAGTTTCGATCAGGGTGCATTTCATTTTTGAATTTTTTAACGCTTGGCGGCGTAACAAAGCGGTGCGTTCCAAAGCGTAGTTAAAATTATTTGGCAAAACATTAATCACATCTTTTCTCATAGGAACCGGGATTTCGTAACGATTATCGATAACTTTAATATTTGGCTCTACTAGCAGACGTGTGATTTGATCATTATGTGGCGGTTAAATTAACTCATCTTCTACCTCATAAGATCTTTCGGTACTCACTGGCTTGGCGGCTCGAAGGTTAACCGAGGTTGATTTACAGGGTGCGGATTATATATAGGAACATAGAAAAGTTGAAATTAATTTTCAGTCAAAGGACCAATTCTCAATTAAATTAATATTAATTTGATATTCTCAAATTTTATAAACATATATATAGACATTACAAAAAACATAGAATCATTCAATGTGAGATCCTGTATTTTTCACAACTTCACATAGACGGCGTTGAAAGTCGGAGTATACTGACACTATGGTCTCGGGGGGTATTGAAGCCCAAGCTTTCTTCAGGAACTCCTTCAGTTGGACAACATTTCGATGGGGCTTAGCACAGGCCTTGCTCTCTAAAATGGACCATATGGAGTAGTCCATTACGTTTAAGTCTGGAATGTATGGGGACCAAATCGACTTGTCCCAGAATCCAGGAAAATTGACCGTGAGCCACTCTTGTGTCTTTCAGGCTGTATCGCTGAGTGCCCCGTCTTCTTGGAACACAAACGGCCCTTTTCCATAGATGGAAAAAACCCAGGGATAAATTTTATCCTTTAAAATTTCATGTAAATTGACAGGAAAATTGACCGTGAGCCACTCTTGTGTCTTTTAGGCTGTGTGGCTGGGTGCCCCGTCTTGCTGGAACACAAACGGCCCTTTTCCATAGATGGAAAGGACCCAGGGATAAATTTTATCCTTTAAAATTTCAATGTAAATGTCTAAATTTATTTTTGTATTGGCTTCAACAAAAATAATCGAGCTTTTGTGTCCATCTGTGGTGACGGCTGCGACAACCATAACCGACTGCGGTTTTTGACTTTTGAAGATCATTTTATGGTCTATAGGAACAGCGGAGAGATCACCGGAGAGGATGCGATCATTCTGCCTATTTACAGCTGCCTCCACCGTAAAATTTTTTCATCAGAAAAGATGATAGGTGGATGGTGATGGAACTTGACCAGATTGAGAATTGCTTTTGCCTTTTTGCGTCTATTCTCCTTAGCTGTAATAGATACGAAATGGGGTTTTTGGAGTTTACAACTTCGGAAGTTAAGGTCCTTGTAAACCAGGTTTCGAATAGTCTTTTTGCTTACTTTGGCTTCTTGAGCCATCTTTCTCATGCTTCGTCGAGGATTGCGTTTGATCTTGCGTTTCACTTGCTTTATCAGTTTTGGTGTGCGGGCATTTCAGGCACGTCCACTTTTCGGGAGGTCGACTGTCCTACCTGTTACCTTGAATCGTCGTAGGGTCAACCAGACCAGTTTTCGAGAGATGTTAAGTGATCGAACAATTTCTTAGGTACATCTTCCTGCTAAGTGAAGCGTCACTATTTTTTCGCGACACGCAATTCGAGGAGTATCCATCAATATTAATTAAATCAATAATGTATAATAATAGTGCATTAACTCTAAATTATTATCAGTAAATTACATGACATAAATTAAAATACTCATGAAATAATAGTCGTTTAAATTATGTTCTCATACATAATTCGCACCCTGTACTGTAAAATTCGTGCAAAACGACAGAATTCTTGTTCTTGCATTTAAGCCGTTGTTTGGTCTCAGTTGATCTTGCTCAAAGGTCAAGTGCGGTTTCGTTTCCTGATACTTCCAATTTTCAGAACTGAAGGGGATTGACACCTCAGGACACACATCCAATACTGTAACTCCACCGTCATAGAACTCTCGACTATCACGATTCACGGAGAAAGAAATGTGAGGAACAGCGCCAATCGCGGAACCTTTATTCGAATCTTTCATCGAACGAATTCTTCTTAAAGCCGATTTACTTGCCACAGATGAACCACGTTTAGACAACTCCAGTAATTTCGCTTCAGCTTCCAATTTGGCTTTCTCGATATTGAAACGAGCTTTAGCTTTAGCTAAATCTCGAGCAACACGAAGAGCTGAGCGTTTACATTCTAACTCGATCAAACGAGCTGTACTACTCGCCTTTGAGGTAGAACTGCTAGTGCCTCTGGACACTTGCGAAACACTGTCTGTAACCTTTACTTCAGCCATCTGGTCGCAGCTATTTTTTAAACAATAAAAATAGCGCTGTTTACAAAATTTATGCGAATTGGAGCATTCCTCAAAAAGATCAGCAAAATGATCACTCAATTCGGCTGCAATTTCAATGTCAGTGACTTCATCAAATGACTTAAAAATTATTGTAAGAAACACTAATCTCTTCAAACTTATACGTTATTTTAAAAAATTATTCTTTCGATTTACATATCTTCAAACTAGAGGACAAAGCCTTCATATCAAGCACAAGTAAACGTTTAGTAGTTAACAATATTTACGGGGCATTAGAGCTGTCAAGGTCTCCTTAACAACAGTGCCAGAGGAAGTAGGAGGATTTAGCGCTTGCGTAGCTTGAATCTTATCAAAACTAACCCCAACATTGCACCTATCCCGTTTATCCCTAGGCTCAGGCGATGTGGAGGCCATAATAAATGCACGAAAATTATTATAACAATAACTACAGCAATACAGTGTATACAAAAAATTAAGTAATACAATAAATAATATATTCTAACCACCGATGAGAAGTTCTCGAAAATTTCTCCACACGACGGAAATGAACGGCAAGAAGACGAAGTCAATAACTCTCGTAAAGATCAAGGTTGCGACGGAGACGAGGCCAATGACTGTTGAGCCTGACTCGACGAAGAATAGCAGTGGTAGATCGACGGGTTCTCGATGCACGAATCAGCAGGAGGACAAAGTTGATGGCTCTCGAACTTAAAGGAAAAGATCACTAATAGAAGCTTCGAAAACAATCCGTTTTCAACAACAAAGAGCTGAAAGCAAGTCGACAGGCACTAGTAGGGAATCACAGAAACGGAAAGAACGAAGTTGCTGACTTTCGAACAAGACAAAAGGCAGTTGTGAATTCCAAAAGCTTTACCTCAAGAAGCAATACAAAACTCGTATCAATTGCTAACTTAGCTTATTCCAAGCACTCGAAGAAAGATTCCAAAGATATCTACGTACACCGAGATCGTAGCAAATTGCTTCCAGCACTTAATTCTTACAGATCACCTTTTGAATTCTTATGATCACTTTTTGAATTCTTATGATCACTTTTTGAATTCTTATGTTTACTATTTTAATTCTTATAATCACTTTTTGAATTCTTTATGTTGCAATCAGCTAAAATCGACTACAACGTGGCCCGGGTGAACTCCAAGGCCTTCACCAACTGCACTTCCAAGAAACAATACCAATGAAAGCTAAACTAAAATCTTTATTCGAAATCAACTTTAAACATAAATCCAAGAACATGGCAGAGCTAAGATATACGTAGTACAGTATGGCAAATTCAAAAAGTGATAACTCTTCCAGGCAACCAAAACGACAACTGAAGTTAATAATAGGAAGTCAAAGTCCAAAGCAATAACCAAGGAAAAAATCACTTGTTTTACCGAAAACCAAATGTAACAAATCCATACGTAAACTAATTAATAAAATTAGTCAAAGTCAATAGGCCAAATGTTTAATATAGAAATTAAATCATTATCAACCATATTGTAGCGATACTAAGCAGCACAACTAAATTCATAAAACTTTTATTTTCAAACGTTTTCGGCTTCTTAAGCCCTTTTCAAGAAAAACTTAAACTTAAATGAAATTAACAATAATGCGTCAAAACAAAAAAGATTAATTATTTATGCATGAATGATTTACATTGAGACGAATAAGTTAAAGCAAATAGAATTATTAAGCCAATATTTGGTCCATTGATTTTTGACTGATTTTATTAATTTATTTATGTATCGCAAGTTGACCAGCTAAATAAAATTATCAATTTGACTTTCCCAAAAAGAGTAATGGATTTTTGTTATAAAGCTTTCAACATTTTTGGCCATATTTCAAAAAAAATTTTTAATAACTCAAAATCTTGACATTATACAAAAAAGTTCAGATTTGGATTCACTGCCCCTACCCAAAAAAAAACATCCAAAATATATGGAGTGATTTGAGTAAACAAAATGAACATTTTTTTGCGACCCAGTGTTATCAATATAAGCTAATCTTATAGCTACAAGAATAAATAGGCGGTTGTGCGGTCACAGACACTTCCGTAAACTTTCCAGTTTTTTTAAGAATTTTCCCGCTACTTAAGTAAAATCCTTAAAATATTTAGTCTTAACTTGACTTACAAAGGCAAAACAATGTTAACTTCAATTTTTTCGCAATATGCTCTAGTCTTATATCTTTCATGCCTTAATGATTACTGCCTGTTAAAATGAGCTGGGCCCAAACAACATGAGTTCAGTTCAATTCAATTGCCTGCAGACTGGTGTTGTGCAATTCCATTTGTCCATGTACAAATGAAGTCTTGCTTTTTCACCGAATTGCAAGTACGGCGCCGCTGAACAAATCGCAGACCATGTTCTAATAGCGTGCCCCATACCAGCCGCAATTTCAAGTAGCAAAAAGCTTGGAGTCAGGCTAATTATTAGTTTTGCAATTTTTTTACATTTATTTCAATGGAGATTTTTATTGTGATTAGGGCCATCTGTTACTAGATAATTTGGTTACGAAAAAACTTTATTTAATTTTTCTTTCGGCAACAAACAAATCTTGTTATGCTTTAAATGTTTGTATTCATACCCTTGCCCGCAATCGGCACAGTATTACAGAAATAAGAATTTTTGATTATTTTGAATTATTTTTCATGTAAACTTGGATAAAACTCACTCTTCCCTCCTAAAAAGCGATTACTGTGATTCTATGTATTTTTTCTTAAACAGAGCGAACAAATTCTTCTAATAACAAAATTTATATAAACAATAATTTGAACAACATATTTAAGTATTTATTTATTAATTATAACCAGCGTTTTTTCTGCAAAAAATGTAAAGTTAGTGGCTTTCACAGTCACAATCTTTTCCCATTCTTTTAGTTTTTTTTCATCTTTATATTCATCCTTCCGCCTCGCAGAAAAGCATCGGAGACGATATACTTAGGACAAGCAATTACCCCAACCTGTTTCCAAAGATACAAAAATAATGTTGTCCAGTTAAAACTTTTTATTTTGATATCTTAATTTTTTTAAGAGATATGACTGAAATTTGAAACTGCTTATTTAGATCGCCAAGCAAGAGAAATGTGCCGAAAAATGGGTTTTCCAAGAACACAACAGAATGGTGCGAAAAGATTTTAAACCGAGATGTTTTTGGTCACAATCACTACGGTTGAATGGTTAAGAACGCTGTGACTGATGTCAAACGTGATCCACATCTTCGCGGTTCAAAGACTTTTCTCGCCATTCTTTTGTGTCCTTGAAGAAACACTTTACGCCACTTTCTCCTGCTTGGCAGTTTTTGCAACCAGTCTAATTTTTAAACATACCTCTAAATATTAACTGATAATAAGATAAAAAATTTTAACTAAACAGCCATTTGACTTTTCCTAAAGCAGGTCAATGTAATAGATTGATAGTTGCTCTGTGTAAAGCAGCTCCGATAACTTTTTGTGTCAGAGAATCAGGAGAATAAAAGTTTAAGATTAAATAATTAATATCAAAAATACACAAATAATTTTATTAATTTTTTACGTAAATGTTTAAAAGTGGCTCTCGTTATTTTTTCGTTGCACCAGACCTGCCTTTTGTAAAAAGCATCACAAATTATAGACATCGTGTTTTTGACTTGCGACCGGTCCTTCCCCAATAACAAATTTCTGCATACGCCATTGTATGAATCTATGAATAATTTCTTAAAACAGAATACCAAATTGCCTTAAAGTTAAACTAAAAATGTGTTAATATGACGAAGTAGAAAATTCTAAAAGACATCCCAAAAACAGCTCCAAATAACCTACCTAAAAGATACACAGAAAATAAACCGGAATAATACTGGTTTGCATAATTCGTCATTATTTTAAATCTTTTATGGTGATTAATTAGACAAGTTCTATTCTATGTAAGCCAAACAAATCCAACAAAACAAACAAACCCAACAACTGTAACACGACAACACAAATAGCCGAAGTAATCAAATATTTGAATGAAATTTTAGCCATTACCGTGATGACCGTGCCTTTAGCAATTTGCGATTTGAAAAAATCTTCTATAAATGACCTGCTCTTTTCAACATTGTTTACCAGCATGTTTTACCAGCATGTTTACGTAAAACTTGCTTTGACTATCTTTTGCTCTAGTTGAGAATTTTTTTAAAGCAAAGGTGGGCAAACTACGGCCTGCGGGCCGCATGCTTCCCGCCATGATTTTCTGTACGGCCCGTGAAAAAACCTGAAGCAAATTACTTTACTCTCTCTTTGCCTTCAGCTGTGGTGATCTCTAAAAAAAGTCATCACATTTGATCAATATCTAAAACTTGGGATTATTTCGTTTTTGGGATGAAGATAGAGATTTTAAAAATTGATTGAAAGTAATGACTTTTTTTAGAGATCACTATAGTGCGGCCCTCAAACAAACTCAATTTATAAATGCGGACCTTGAACTAAAAATTTGCCCATCCTTGTTTTAAAACGAATTGTTTAATGATGTAACCACGCAGAACAAAACGCTTTTTAACATGTTAAAAATGCTTGGTAATATTATTAATAAATGTAATCTTAATGTCACAATCTTTGTTGGGGAATCCCAAAGGACTAGTTGAGCTAGGTAACCCGAATACCTGCGCTGAAACAAAACTGTGTCTAAATTTTATTTTATTCCGGCTCAAGAAGTAGTCTTGCTATGAGCCTGACGGTTTATACAGTTAGTCTAACAAAAGCTCGGATTGGTTTCGTTGACGACTCTTCTTCACAACAAACAGAGACCACTGTCTCTAATAAGAACGAATGTATTACAAAAATTACGTCCGACAAAACTTCTATTCCACGCTTTGCCAAACTGCAAAGCGAAATCAACACTATAACTCGACTCAATCAACACAAATAATTCTACCTCTGTAGAACAAAACTGCCAACCACTGGCACAAAATAAATTCAACACTCGACGACCAATACAAAAACTAACGGGCCTCCCGTGCCCAACCAATTACTTCCACTCGAGTCGTCTCCAAATCACATCTAATTATAATAACAATCTCTCGCTACGCAGGGGCTTTATATAGAAAAAAGATTACGTGACGCAAATTTGCTCGTAAATTCGAGATTTAGCCAGAACTCCCTAAAGAGATCGCTGAGCTCGAGTGCGCAGAATATTCTACAATATGTGAGCTGTAGTAAAGCTTGAAAAACATATTACGTCATACTGTCAAGCGAAAGATAAAAAAGATACATGTATCGAGCAATAGAGAGCGAATCGGATTATACGAAATCAGCGCTCAAAAAGACGCAATTATTCTCTTATAATAACACTATGAATTACTTTTAACGGGAATAAATTACATCGTTATGATTAAAATTATTATGAAGTGCGACACTTAAGTATTTTAAAACTATTGTTTTGAGAGTAAATAAAATAAACTAAATTTTTGTGAAATATCTTAGTTTCGGTCTGGAATTTTAGGTTTTGAAATTTTCCGGTCTCTATCTCGGTCTTGGTCCCGGAAAATTATTGATTCTAGGTCTCGGTATTGGTCTTGACGTTTGTGGTCTCGACTACATCACTGTATTGCTACAATTATATAACTTTGATCAAAATTAAATTCAATAAAGTTTGTAAAATATCGGTTCAAAGAAGAGATTACACAGGAAATAAAAATACTTTAGCAAGGAAACAAACTTCTTAAAAGCACCTTTTTCGTTTTTAGTGTTAAAAAAGCAGTCTTAACAAACGTAAATTTTAGTAAAGTCCTGGAAAAAAATTTTACTAAAAACTTTATAAAGGATCAAAAAACTTTTCTAGCAAGTTTGAAGGTAAAATAATATTCATGCGAAAATGAAACAACCAAAAAGAAAAGGAATTGCATCAGAACTTTTTAATCTTGCCAAAGAATATTTCGGCTTTAAATTTTTTGGTTCAAATAAACAACATTGCTGCCGAATTTATAGAAAAAAATTTTTTTTGTCTTCACTAAGTTTTTAAATAAAAATTTTTACTAATACATTAAAATTTGCATTTGTTGAGAGTCTTTTTAACTAAAAAAAATTTTTGTGTTTAAATATCGCACCTCCCACCAAAAATGTTTTCGATATCCTTGCTTTTTGCAAAAGGTTTAACCTTGTTAAGAAATGATCAAATTTGCCATAGTGTGCATTTTTTCGATCTGTAGAATGTATTAACCCTTATTTACCAAGGCTGTTTTTTCTGTTGACTACCTAAGGGGGGTCCTCGGGGACCCTAAGTTTATATGTCCAATACTCTTAATAGAAAATAGCTGCGCAGCTGATTTTTTGATATGTTGGAGAAAATTTATTCTAGTTTAGTCAACTGTCTTTACTTTTAATATATTTGCTATTAGTCTTTTTTTATTTTGCATAAAGTTGAAGGTTCTCAAATTTTTGTTGATTGCTTTATTTTGCGACATAATCGGATTAGTCGCAGTCTGTTGCAAAAATGAATAACTACTACGTGAGGCAGTAATCTTGACAAACACAGCAAGACGTTCTCATGATTTTTGCATACAAAAAGTATACGAAAATTAAGAGGTAAGTCAAAAATAGCCTGCTACACTAAAACTACCCATTGGATTTGCTCAAGTAAAATACCAAAATATTCAGGAATAAATTTTAGGAAAAGTTATAAAATTTTAGGTTTTTATCATTCAAACTTTACGAGTTATATCGTTTTTATATAACGGGGGATCCTTTGAGGACACTCTCCTTAGATAAGTTAGAGTTAAACGTCAAGAATGATTAAGATAACAATTTTTAAACCGTATAGAGTTAGTATCCCCTGTTCACCTTTTCATAATAATTTTAAAAAGTCGTTGTCAAAATTGTTTGTGAATTAATGATTAAAGAACAATTATAAATTGAAATTGTTATACTGTATTTTGTTATTTAAAATAACATATTTTTTTGTTTTTACTATTAATTTGTTGTCTTAGGTATTTAAGGCTTAGGAATTAAAGTTATTAATAATAATTTTGTTGCTGCATAGAGTTGGATTTGTTGCATGCAATTACATCGTCAAATTCGTATCAACTTCGTGTGGATCTTGAAGATTGGGACGGAAACACAGTTTACGCTACTTACAGGTTGGTGATTTGAATTTGAGGAATTACGTAATTTGAAAACATTTTTGTATCAAAAACACTGAATCATGCATGTTATAAATTTTTCCTCAGTTGATTTTTAATTGTGTCTAGCTAGGCTTATCATACGTCTGGGTTTAGCCGGGGCAGTCCCAATTTTTAGGGCCTTGTCCCGGTTTGCCACCCGGTTACCCAATATATACCGGTATTTAAGTGAAGTCTTTTTTTGGAAAACACTGCTTTTTAGCAACTCAGATCAAGAAATCTGAAAGAGACTCAAAGCGAAGATCTTATTTTTTTTAGAGAACACTGCTTTATAGGGACGAATTTTTTTCTTTTAAAGATCGTCCCAGTTTATCATTTCAGAAATATGGTATGCCTATGTCTAGTCATGGATTACTAAAGCATAGACCTAGATATTGCATATTGCTGTTGAAAAACTGGAAACATATTGTGATGTCACCTTTCGGTTGCTCTCTATAATATGACTGGTAAATAATGTGAGACGTACAACCTTTATGAAATTAATTTTATTATTTTTGTTTCGGTTCTTCATCAAATCACAGTAAAAAAGATTATCGTAATTATTGAAATAAATACTTTTCGAAATACGAGAGTGACTCATAATCATGCCCAAGTAAAAATAATCAGAATCATATAAAAAATACGAGTACTATTAAGTGACGACAAACAAACGATTGAGCATGTTTGTAGAAAATGATACAACAAAAAGCGACCATAGACATACAGAGTTTTCAAAAATTTGCAACTTTTCTCGGGTCACGTCTTTAAAATATAGAGCATACCTATGGTAAATATCATCAAAAACACTTTTATTTTTTTATTTTTTTATTAAATACTTAGAAATACTAAGGACCATTTATATCATCACCTCTGACAAACTTACTTCAATAAACGGAATTTCATTTACAAGATTACACAAAATTTCTGGTAGTACAAAATAATATTTTTCGCATTTATGACTTAATAGTTGGTTTTACAAACCCAACATTCAGTGTAAATATCTTGGCATCTCTAAAAACAGGTTTGAGTAATTACTTGCCCAACGTATAATACCTCCATCGCATTCCTGCGAGTCAGGAGGATAAATATATCGATGAAATGAAATAAAAACTAATTCTTATCCAGAGTCTGAGCAAACAGATACAAAAGCCTCCAAATTTTGTCTCAATTTGCTGAACTCCTTTTGTGATTGGGTCTGTTGTATAATTTTCCAAAGCAACATTCTAACAATTAAGTCACTAAAAAATTTGACTTAATTTATCAATTTAAAGCAAGTATGAACTAAGTCAGCACAAGTGTTTTTGTCAGGGTTTTAATTTGTGGTACGACTGCAGCTAAAGCCATGCTTCTAGAAAGTTTGCCAACTTTAATAAAATAATTTGAGTTGTCATCACTTGCTGTTTTTATAACAGAAACTTAAATATCATTTTAATCAGTGATTCTCAACCTGTTGTCGCAGTGCACTTGTGTGAAAGATTTTCAAGTATCCCGCTAAACGCTTTATAAAGCATTAGTCTACTGTAAGTCTCAAATATTATTTCAAAATTTCAAACGTTTCCATTTCTTTAAATATATTGTGTAGCGTTTTGCACCTGTGTTTTTATCAGAGGTGGAGTTGAGACACAGTGCTTTGAGAACGAGACAGACAAAATTTCGGGGTACCGAGACCAAGACAAGACACGAGACTTGGTTTAAGTCAGGGTTGTAAAGTCAGAGTCCGAAGTCGGAGTTGCATATTTTTGGTTGGAGTTGGAACCGAAGTAGTTTTTTCTATGTTGAAGCCGGAGTCGCTTTTTTAGATGTGATGTAGTTGGTATGGGATTCGTATTTTTCTTTGGTCATTCCAACTCCAACTTTCAATTAATTGCTAAAAACTATCATAGTCATATTTATCATCTGAATGATTCAAAAATAAATAAGCAAAAATAGGGCGAGTATGTGGATAGTTCACTTTTTGGACTTTAATTTGAAGTAAAAACTAAAAACAATTTTGACTTGATATTGACAGTCAACTTTGCTTTTTACTTGCAAAATTAAACTTAAGTTTCGGTTTTCGAGTTGTTTTGAAAAATTCAACTAAAAATTAAACAAAGATTTTTATTTAAAAAAATGCGTCTAAATTTGCTTAATTGCTTATCGGTTTTGAAGATCAAGTGACGAATTTAAAGAAACCCTTTATTCAAATTCAGCACTCTCTAATATCTCGAGATTCTTTAAGAATTGTGGGCACTTGCCTAAAGCTATCGCTTGTAATCTCTTATCATTTCCGATACTTAGAATATGCATTAACTTAACAAGAAATTCTCTGGTCAGCGGTTGAGTGTAACCAGAGTAAGAATAAAAGTTTTTCGTTTTAATCCACTTATAATTGCAAACAAGAAAAACTATCATGAAATGCTGACTCTGAAATTACTAAAAGCTATTTTTATATAAGGATGTGTCGCTCCTTGTTTGCTTGTGAAGTTAAAAAATAATTTCTCTGGCTCCACAACCGTGGTTTAAACAATTAGCACAAAAATATATAAACTCCTTTCCAAACCAAAATCTTCATTATAAATCACAAGAAAGTTTCCCAAGTTAAATATTGACTCTCGCCTACAAGGCTCCCATTATTAAGTATTGTTTTGCCAGTGCTAGACATGTCAGTTAAATGACATATTTTTTTGAAAATAGCTAACCAGAAACTTATTTCTAAGCTTTTGGTCCGACACTCGTCAGGAGACCAATGTTGGAATGAAGGAAAGAAAAATTCAATTGATTTTGTAATAAAGCTGAACGAAGATGATTGGATGTTTGAGAAAAGCGTCACAAAACGTGATAAACACAAGAGTTTCAAGTAGTAAACAAGCTTTTTTGGCAGCATAAATTTGGCTTGCATGATTTGATGTAAACAGCTTCTAAAGCAAATAACATCTAAAAGGCTTTAAAAGCAAATAAAATTACATCAAATTACGTCATACCGTTTATTTTTTTTTGATTTTATTTATACTTGTTATGATATTTATATATGTTTTTTTTCAACTCCATCAACTTCGACTAGCATAATAGTTTTTTTATGTTATGTTATGTTATTTTTTATATCGTTAATATTTGCTTATTATTTGATTTACAATTCCGTAATTTTTTTGTATATACTCTTTGCATAATTCACAATTCCATTATTGTATAGTCACCAAATGCATTCAGAAAAGGTTTCCGAACCTGGTCAGGTTTCTTTTTATAGGTTGTTTTTCTTTACTCACCTTGCTCAGTGTCACAGACTTTGCTCGGGAATCCCAAAGGACCAGTTGGGCTAGGTAACCCTAATACCTGCGCTGAAACAAAGCTGTGTCTAAATTTTATTATATATCTTATATTTTTATCTGATTAAGGTATCGCGCCCATGCTTTCTATTGTTTTGTATTTTGATTTTCTGATTATTTTATACATGTTTTAACCTTGGGCTGCTTCTTTCTTTTTTTGATCTTTTTAATATTTATAATTTCTTCGTAAAACTGTTTAATAATCATCGAGAGTAAATGAAATGAATGATTGAACAGAGGTTTGAGATCGAGAAGGAGACCGAGACTTTGTTGTTACTAGACCGCGACTTCGAAAAACGTGTTTCGGGATATCGTAGATACTTGTAGTAAAATCAACTTAAATTATTAAATTGAAAATGAATTCAAGACACGTTACAAGACCAACTTACACATGACTTGCATCATACGTAATACACACTGAATAGCGAAACAACTTTTTATTGTGTTTTTGAAAAAATTAAAAAATTGGAAAATTATATCGATTTCATTGTGATTGCAGTACATTTGTGCTGTTGTGGTCAAAATTTTTAAGTTCTTTGACTTTCGAAAAAAAGAAATTAAAACGCTTTTTTCAGTTAAAAGCTGGAGCTTTTTCCTTTATAAAAACTAGTTTATACTCAAGATGAATTTTTGTGGCTGAAAATTTTGCTTTTATTTTATTTGTTTGATAAGTTAAACATTATAAATACCACTCTCGATAAACCATCAGCAATTATAATAACGGTCGCAACAGCAAAACCTAATTCAATTGAGGAAAGTTTCACTTTACGTTTTAAACAAAAATTAAAGAAAATCTTTAATTTGTTTCCCGTTGTTAATAAATCTGTAGCAAATTCATCTACTTCAAGCAGTCCTTAAAGAGTTTAGTCGTGTTTATTGTGTAATACTATAAAATATTGCACAAATTTTACTCACTGCATTACGTATTTCGTGCTTAGTTTTCAAGCAATCGCAAAACTTGGTTTTCCAGACTTTTCAATAGTAAATTGTTATTCCTTTAAAGTTTAATTTGTTAAAATTTCTCTCATTCTACTCGTTGGCTGGTTGTAAAGTCTGATTCGTTGGCTTTTATTGCTTAGTTTAGTGCTTCTTAAAGTTTTTTGGTTTCGTTCACTCCTACTATCATGTTTCGAGTTTCATTAATTCTGAATCATGTTTTGATTACTCAAAGCATCAACATACAAAAGTTTTGAACCTTAAGTAAAGACATTGTTTGTATTTTAGTCTTTATTTTACGGTGTTAGTATTTCAAACAACCAGTGTTGTGCGCATCAACAAAAAATCTTGACGGCGCTAGCGTCAGCGTCACCTCTTCAAATTTTTATCGGCGTCATGTACGCCAATAACGCTCAAAAATGTTACCGGGGTCAGCGTCAAGATTAGCGTCAATCCCACAAATTAAAGCACTGTTACCAAAAAATCATGAATTATGTAGTAGGGCAGAAAAATTAGGAATTTTTGAATTGTCATAAAATGCTTTAATTTCAAAACAAAAGCGTCACAAGATGATTGTTACACTTGTTTTATTCATTTATTTACTTCAGGTTTAGAGCCCGTACAAACAAGGAACACAAAACATTAATAACAACTAAGCACAACAATAAAAGAAAAAAAGTTGCATTGAAGTAAATACTATTTCACAATCTACTGTACAACATGGGCTAAATAATTTAAATACACAGCAGATTTTTATAAAAGCCATAAAAATTGGATTTAAAAAGAACATCTAAGTTTACAAGACTATCAATGAAATTTTTATTTGACTGAAAACTACTATTTATGAAAGTGAACGTATATTTTTTCTTAAAATAGCATCAAAAAGTAATAGCCTAATATTATGATAGACCTGAGATTTAATTAATTTTACAGCACGTCACAAACTCCATATTCACTTGCGAAATGCGCCGGGAAGACCAATTTTTTGGGAGGGAGGGGCAAAAACGCGCTAGTCATGATAAAGGTAGAAATCAATAGCTAATAAAAAAGTTCTGAAATTTTGAGAAAATAAAATTCTTCTCTAAAAATCTTTCACATTCTAATCGCCCATTTTTTCACCAAATTTTAAGGTGAGGACTGTTTAAAAAGGTCATGGTGTAACGAAAGATACATGGTGTAACGAAAGTGTAACGAAAGATACAAAAGGACTTTCTACAGTGATTCTATCTGAATAAAGGTGTCCTCAATTTAATGGCAATTCGTACCTGCGCTAAAATTATCAATCCACCTGTGCCTGCCACCAGATAAAGCAGCCACCCCAACCATTGGCTATTGATATAATTTAATGCAGAAAACTACAAATTTTCAATTGAATAGTTTTTAAATATTTACATTATAAGTTAAAACAAAAATTACAATATGGTATCGATTCGCTATTATTGATTCGCTATTATTGATCGCTATTACCGCAAAAACTTAATTAGATAAAGATGTAAGAAATAAAAAAGAAAAAAACACATTATAATAATATTATCAAACAAACTGATCGATTAAATTACCAGTACATGATTAGGCTGCGTAATGATGATGGGTGGCACAGCTATCCAAGATGGAAATTTAGCGTGTATTGTGGTAATCGATTGAATCATTGTAGTAATATATTTAATAAGAAAGACCAATCCTAATTTAAATCGCCAATTATATGCCAATGAACATCATTTTTACTAAAAATAAAAAAAATCTGCGTAAGTAATTTTATTCACCGCCACTGTGTTTGCAGTCTTTAAAATCCACTTGTTTTTTTCTGCTTCGTTTAACTACCGCTAATGTGTTTACAGTTCCGAAAAAATCTGTCTTCGTCGTGTATAAAATTACTTTGTCAGCGTTAACAAATAATTTCTCTTTTTAAATCGAAATAAACTCAAAAAAGACTATATTCAATATGAAAGCTGAAGAAGGCTGAAGTTAGCAGAAAATGTTCATTTAGTTATTTTTGTTTTCTTTTTAATATGTAAATAAATAAATCAATTAAAAAAGGTGTTAAATCCAATATGGCTGCTTTCAATAGCAATTTTATGGTACAAAAAAAATAACCTCTCTACCGAAACTATATTTTCTTTCTTCGTAAACGCCTGGGTCTCTTAAAGTTTGATTGTACGTGTCATGTCTCAATTGTCATTTTAGAAAGATCCGTTGGCCGCATTTTGTCCTTTATCTCGTCGCCTATGTCTGTAATAGCAAGTAAATTTATATCTTTTTATTATTTTTTATTTATTTTTATCTCTATTTATTCTCCTAGCTCGCTAGACAACGTCGGAGGCATTATACTTGGCAAGCAATTACCTCGACCAGTTTTCGGAGATGACGAGAATTGCTAAATCTACAACTATAAATTACTAATCATTAAACATTGTTTCTATAGGATAGTTTAGTAGCTTTTTCGACGGGTTTATGATATTTTTTATTAAATTGAATACCAATTTTCAGAAACACTGTGGAAGCCTAATTGAAGGCTATAAAACCTTTTGTCAATTTAGTCTGGCCTATCGCTAATTTAAAAACCATTGAATTTTAGAATCACATTTTTATAAAGCGGTTACTCTGGGTTACGAATCAGGAGACAATTTTTTGATCAACTACAAAAAATTGAATTAGCAAGCTATTAAATTTTGACAACAGCCAACTGGACAAAAAAATTTATTTGGTTGTGTACAATGTACATGTATTTTCAGTTAACTGCAACTTCTTACTATTGCGGTAAAGTTGGGATGAAAATACGCGCATCTTGGATGAATACGGTTTTCTATATTAAAACTTATAAAACAGAAATAAACACAAATTCAAATTAACACAACACACGGACACTTACTAACTGAAATCGCTTTACAATCTCCCCAACAAGATTGATGTTTGCGTTTGATTTGAAAATGGCCCACAAGGATCCGACTATTCATATTAAGATAACACATAGAGAGAGGCGAAACGAGAAAACAACTTTAAATGATGTCATTATTGGCAAGAATTACGTAATGCAATAAAAAATAAAGTAACTTTTGGTTTACAAAGTATTAGCGGGAAAAAACGAACTTCTGATGATGTCATTGCCGAAAACAATTACGTAAGGCAAAAATAAAACAACTTATGATCTAAGAGATATTGGCGGGAAAAGACAACTTTAGATGATGTAAACAGCGAAAACAATTACGTAAGGCAACGAAAATAAAGCAACTTTTGATTTAAAGACATTGACGGAAAAATCAATTTTAGTTGAAAAATCTAACCTTGACTGAACTCGAGTCTGCATTAACACTTACTATGGTGTCACACTTCATTACTAATAATTTTAATGATAACAATGTAGTTTATCCCCGTTAAAAATAATTTGTAGTTTTATTATAAGATAATAATTGCGTCGCTTTGTAGCGCTGCTCTAGTATTATACCATATAACGTCCAATTCGTTTTCTATTGCTCGATACATGTATCTTCTTTTCTCTTTTGTTCGACCGTATTGACATAATATGTTTTGCCAGAGCGCCACTATAGCTTGATAATTTTGGAATGTTCTGGCGCATTCGAGCATAGCGATCTCTCTAGAGGGTTGTAGAATAGCCTAGCGTTTACGAGCAAATTTGTGTCACGTGATCTTTTTTTCTATATAAAGCCGATGCGTAGCGAGACCAATTTATTATTATTATTATTATTATTAGGTGATTTAAGACGACTCGAGAAACGGCTCCAGTGAAAGTGATTTTGTTTGGGCGCTCAGGAGGTGGCCTGTTAGATTTTGTATCGGTTGACAATTGTTGAATTTATTTTGCGCCAGTGGTTGGGAGTTGTGTTCTACAAAGGTAGAATTATTTGTGTTGATTGAATCAAGTTATAGCGTTGAGTTCGCTTTGCAGTTTGGCAAAGCGTGGAATAGAATTTCGTCGGTCGTGATTTTTGTAATACATTCGTTCTTATTAGAGACAGTGGTCTCTGTTTGTTGTAAAGAAGAGTCTTCAACGAAACCAATCCGAGCTTTTGTTAAACCAACTGTAGAAAAGCTTCAGGCTTATAGCAAGACTACTTCTTGAGCCGGAATAAAATAAAATTTAGACACAGTTTTGTTTCAGCGCAGGTATTCGGGTTACCTAGCTCAACTGGTCCTTTAGGATTCCCGAACAAAGACTGTGACATATGCATAGCGCTGGATATCGGTCGAAGCCTATTATTGTAATCTATACAGACTATATTGAAATTGCAATTGCTATTTTCGTAGTTTTAATAATATGAAAATTAACTATACTGTAAAATTATTTATTTAATAGCCTAGTCTGTTTGCTCTATAACAAAAATTAAAATTTATTTTTCTGATAACAATTTTTTGTGTTCTAAGTCTCTGTTTTGCTAACATTTTCCACAGACCACAATTATGTGATTTTCAGTTTGATTGAATTTGCCAACTAAACTTGGACTCAGAACACTTTCAAGCACCACGCATATCCATTTTTTTTTCGTGTTCAAACAACATCCTGCGAAAACAAAGAAAGTTGCTATCGTGCCTTCAATAAAAACAACGGCGCTTCTTTGATTTTACGGCTTTTAATTAAGTTTCAGCAGGTGGATTTTCTTAAAACTTTTCGAAAGCAAAGTTGTGATCCTTGAGAACATTTTTAGCGCAGCTACATTTTCAAAGCAAGAATTCGTAAGGACCCTTTTATAACTTTATAGTGTTTTTGCAAGTAGTTTATTTGACATGGTCTAAATCTGTTTTTACATGCTTTAGCTTTCGTAACTTTTTTTTGAATGAAAATGCGCCATTGGAGTCAGCGATTGAAAAATTTTTGTATATATTTTTACCTTGCAAAAAATAATTGACGCTTAACGCTTTACGCAAAAAACAAGCAAAAAGTTGTCGGCGACACCTAATCCGTCAACCAAAAAATATCTTTACGGCGTTTTTGTCATCGTCAACAAAAAATTGTCGCCTACATTTGACGCCGTCAAATCAACGCCGTCAACGCACAACACTGCAAACAACCATAGCTTGCTATAAATTGCCGTGCTTTAACTTTGTTCAGTTTGAATGCTATCTCTGTCAGTGTTCGTTAACTGCTCATTCACCCTTCTACTATTGGTTTATTTTGTGAAAATTTCATTTACTCAGGGTGAATGGTTCACTGTTTTTTAAACTTCGTTTATTGGGCAACATATTACTAAAAAACTGTTGTTGCTTATTATAAAATCCCATAATTTTTGTTCAGAAAAAAGATAATCGTCATCAAAAAAAAAATTAAATCTCTTGTTTAAATGCAGCAACTCAGTTGTGACCACAAGAGCAATATCCAAGCAGGTATTGTAGTAAGCCATGTGTCCAGCTGATCTTTGGTTTTATCTCTAGTAACATTGCACTCAGTGATGGCCTTACAATAAGGCGGGCCCGGTGCGAAATGTAGGGTGGCACTTTTTGGTGTTCCTGAAGCAAAACGACAAAATGATTTCTAAAACAGTTCATTGTTTTAGGGTAGGCACTTTTTAATGTATTAAAATAAAGTGATCTCTAAATAAAAAATAGTTAAGGAATTCCACCATGTTGGTGCTACTACCAAGAAATATAGTAATATCTTGCATAGGGGGAGCAACTTTTTGATATTTAAGTTGGCTGCTCCGTTTGCACTTCACTAAATCCATCACTTCTCGCAATCCTTGTGTTTTTTGTGTACTGCTGCTAATTGTTTTCTGAAATTTTTGTCGTAAAATTTTCTTTTATTTAAAAATCGTGTAAATTGGATGTTTCGTAAAACTTTCTTTTAATAAACATAAATTTGGTTGTAATAAAAAAATTCGTAAGCAATTAAATTGGGCAATAACTAAAATATCTAATAAATTATTTTCACCTAGTATTCAAAAATGGCAGAACAGTGTTTGAAAATGCACTTGTACTTTTTTGTGTTGTTATAGTGCGTTTTATGCTAAATATCTCTAAAATACTTGTCAGTCCAATCTAATCTAATAAAAAAATCTTTTGGTTAGCAAATAAATAATAAACTACCAATTGCAAGACAGTTTGACAAATAGCAAATGCATTTTGCCTGCATAAGTAAAAATTTGCCGCGAGCCTTACTACAATTCCAAAAGTTGACTAATGATAGCGTCTACAATAAAATTGATTCATAGAACCAGCATAAAATACAAAACTAAATCAAAAACAGACTAGGAAATTAAGATTCTTTTTTTAAATACTGGTTTTGAAATGCTTTTTTTTTTTTTTTTTTAATTTTAATCAGCTTCAATAATTACAACTTTTGGGAGAAAAATTATTTTAGTACATAATTAAATGAAATTGATAGGAGAAATACTGAATTTTTAGTTCAAAGAACAAGGTTATTTTCTGTATACCTTTATACGCTCATTAGGAATTGCAAAATTTAGTTTTAAGTTCAATTCAAACTGAAAGCGTAATTTTCGTCTGAGCTTCCAAACTTTACATTTTCCGCTTTTTCTGCTACCGCTTTCAGTATGAACAAAGCTAAAAAATTGAAATGTTTCAACTTCAAACTTTCTTTGCTAAGCCCAAAAAATTTTGCGCTTGGACGGCTACTTTTCGCTTTTATTCTAAACAAGTATTCCACTATATTTTAACACGCTTTCAGCTACTCGCTTTACATCTTTCGCCTCCACTTTCAGTCTAAACTGACCTTAAAGAATCCTTATAAAATATTCTGGTTTAATATGAAAAAATTTGTGAACAAAACAATAAGCTTTTAATTTGTATAAAGTTGACATAGATCTTATTTTCTCTTTTAATTACATAAATGTAAATTACAGTGGCGGTAAAATTCTCACGTGTATTTGATTCACTGTTCTGGCGAAAACTGTTGCGTTACCAAAACGCTTACACTTACGTAATAAGTCACTACAATGCTAATTTGCAATTTTTCCGTCAAAAACCTTTTGTCAATTTAAAGGTTTTTGCCTATGCTGTACATCATGGGTGCCCAATCGTTTACTCGTCGTGGGCAAAATATTCGTTTGCAATTTATCTTGGGCCGCAATCGGTACAGTAACCAAAAGTGATGCGAATTCAAGTTGCTATGAAAGTTAATTCAAAAATTTTACGTTGAAGTCAAAGTGATGATTTTTTGGTCTTTTTTGCGCACATTGATTTTAACGATTATTTTGAAGCAACTTCTATGATAAATAGAATTTTATCCCAAAATTTAGTTAAAGACAAAAAAGCCATTTCTTGTTTTTTTAAGCTAAGCGAAAACCTCTTACTAAAACAAAAATAATTGTATTCCGAGTTATCTGCACATCATTGAATTGGTGCAGAGACACTGCGATAATAATTTAAGATGTTTGAGCATCTGATTAAAAATTTCTCGGTGGGCCGCACCAAAAGGCTTTTCGAGTCATATACGGCTTGAGGGCCGAGCGTTGGGCAGCCTTGCTATACATAAACAGAATTAAATAAACATTTTGATTATTGCATAGCAAATCAAATAATTGTGATTCAAAAACCTGTTCACTTTTTGTGATTACTACATTAATTATCAAAATTTTAAAATAACTTGCCGTAAGATTTCTTTTTAATGTATTTGATTTAGAAATTTTTCAGTTGAAAACTCTCAATCAAACTATATTCTCAATGTGCAAGGTCACAGTGGGAATGCAGGTGAAATTCGTTTTAAACTATTTAATCGCATCCAGATTATTTTGTGCAGTAATCGTGAAAAATTTTTTAAATTAACAATACGACTGTATTATAATGTAATACAGTTTTCTTTGGAAAAAATTTTTTTATTACTACATAAATTAAAAATCGTATTTTTTTACCATTGTTGTTTCTAGATTTAATTGGCTTTTGTATATCAAACTTGACTTCCAGCTAAGACCAAAAAATTATTTAAATTCGACTTTTGATTAAATCAAATCGGCAAGTTTTTCTCAAATCTACAAACTGTGCGAATGAAAACAAATTAAAACAATAAAATAATTTGTAAATTATATTTTTTTACTTGAAATAATTTGCTGCATTCAGAGCTTGGTCGAGTCGTTAAGAGCGTCGTAATTGTGATCGACCTGGTCTGATTTGATGGTGAATAAATTTTTCAATTGTCCTAAATTTTTTTCAATTGTCCTAATTTTTTTCAATTTTTCAATAGTTACGTCAATTTTAATTGCCGTAACTTTTTTTTTAAATTTATTGAAGCGTCATTGACTTTTAAAAGTCGGGTCGAATTTTGTTCAGCTTTTGTATCTCAATGTACGTGTTTGTGACCGATACCTTAAATTTTTTTACTTCTTTTAAAACGAGCTTTTAACTAATTAAACGAAAATTTACTTTTTATCACTCTTTGCAAAGATAATTACCACCAAAAATTAAATCTATAAAAAATGCATTAGGCGTGAATACTGGCTGACAAAACAAACAAAGCGAAATTATTGCGTTTTAAGTGTAAATGATCAATAGATTAAAACTAAAATTTTAAAAAACAAATCTAATAAAAACACCCAATTTATAGCTTTTTTTATCTTTTTAACATAAAAAAAGCTATAATTTATTTAAAAAAACTTGTTTCTTGTTTAAATTGTTTAGAAATACAAGGGTTCGTGGTTTGTGAAAATTTACACTCCCAAGTTGGTAGAGCAACTAAAAACCCCAATTTGAATAGAGTTAGACAAATAAAATCTATTATATGTTTGAATATTTGCAATGAGATAGAGTGCTTTTTTATGATGCCTATGATAAATTGTTATAGCTCATAAATACAAAAAAAATTAGTTAAAAATTTAATTACTTTTTTATTTTATCTATTGTGTTCATAAACTGTATTTAGTTTGTAATTAGTGTATTTGTGAACATCTATTATAACCTTAAGTGATTTGTATCAATCTAGTTGACAGTATGACAAAATGGTATAGAACTCATATTATAATGTACTTTATATGATCCACACTGTTTCTGTTCAAATTCTAACCTCGTCATACTTTTTTCTTCCATGTTTTCTCAAGAAAAATTTCTATAAAGCATTTGTATCACACTGGATAAAAATTAAGCAAAACTGAAATTTTTTTTTTGTTTTTCTCCATAAATTAGCAAATTCTTGTTTATGAAAATTATATTGAAGTTTAAAAATCTAAAGTTTTTTTAATAGTTCAAAAAAATTAAATAAATAAATAAACTTACTAGCAACAAATGCGTTGGTTTATACCTCTTTAAATAAAACTGTTTTTCATAAACAAGATCCCAAAACAAAAAATTTTCAATTTACATTTTGAAAATAACTTTTGATCCAAGATGGACAAAATATCTAAAAATAAAATACTTGGAATGAACTTTTGGTGGCGACGTGGTCGAGTCATTGAAAGCGTCGTGATTGTGATCGACATGGTTTTGATACAAAACCTACTCGTGCCATTCTGTTGTATCCTTGGAAAAGACACTTTACCGCACTTGGTGTTCTTAACAAGCAGTTCTAAATTTCTCGTATTTCCATAAGGCTAAAAATCCAAATAAAAATTTTCAATCGGACAGCAATACCTTTTAATCTACGGATGCAGGTTGGGGTGATTGCTTGACAATTGCCTTATGCATAGCATCTCCGTTGCTTTCCTTCATTGCTTTCGATCAAATTGGGAGGATAAACATATAGAAGAGATGAGATAAACTATTTGAAAATTTTATCAAAGTATCAACAATTCGATAAAACGAAATAAGATACTTTCATTGGGTGCAAAACAAAATTTTGTACAGAAATATCACAAGAAACAACAAAATAGCATTTGTATTTCCCTGTAGTTTTATCTTAATTTTATTGTTTTGTAAAAATTAAGTAAAATCAGCAACGGCAAAATGTTTTTGGATGAAAAAAAATTTTTTTTGTCCAGATTAGTGCTCTGTAACTTTTTTACAATCACGGCACACTTACAAACCTTGCATAATTTTGCAGCACACTTCGACCAAAGTAAAATTTTTTTGTCTTTGCTAAATTTCAAACACTTTTTTATGTGAACTGTCAGGAAGCGAAGATTTAGTACAAAATAAGATTGGAAAATACGTAAGTCACGACAATAAAAAGTTAAGAAATCTTCATTCATAAAAAAGTCCAGAAAAAGTTTTTTTCAGTCAAACAAGGTTGAACAGTCTTGGTCTAGCAGTTGTAAAGATCAAATTCTAAAATATTTTTAGAAAAAAATATTCGATTTTAGAAAAAAATATTCGATTTCGATCTTGGTCTCGAGATCATGTGGTCTCAGTCTCGTGTTTTTTTAATTGGTCTCGAGACCTGACATTTTTTCATATATTTTTGTTATTTAATGTTATTGTGATGAGTTTTGCAATTTCTTTAAAAACAGCATTTAATTAACCAGCTTTGCCGCAATTTGAAATGGTTGTCGTTGCCGTTTGTTGTTCATCTCAATTGGTAAAAATTTAAAATCAAACTTCTTTAATCTTTAGCTTCGCAACTTTCTGACGTTTATTCCAATGAAATTTTTTATTGTGATCAGGGCTATCTATTACAAGTTAATCCCATTACGAAAAAATTTTATTTAAGTTTTTTTTTTTCGGCAACAAACAAACCTGCTAGTGCTTTGAATGTTTTTACCCACACCCTAATGGTAAAACTATGACACGCCTGTCACTAGTGACACGCGAAGAGATTTTGTCTGACATGTTAGTGAAAAGTTAGCAGGAAGTTTCCGGTGGTCCCTAATACGAGCAATGGTGGATATTGGGCGAGGCGAATGAGGCAGTTGCCTCGGGCCCCCCTTAAAAATACTACATATAGTTTTATTCTGTTGAATATGTTTTTTTAGAGATCATTACGAAGTTGGAACGAAAAGTGGGAAATACGAGATCGATTTGAAATGAAGACTTTTTTTTTTAGAGACCACGATGATTTTAGAAAAAAAAAGGGAAATACAAGATCAAAGACCTTTTTTTAGAAAACACCGATTTTTGGGAATCCTTTCCTCGGGCACCTAACTTTGAATATCTGTCACTGAATACGAGCATTAAGATGAGTTGTGATAATAATTAACTCCCATGCCATGTTACTTTAGTTTACAAAAATAATAAAAATATAAATATGCCTAAAATTAAAAAACTGTTATTTAGAAGTGACACGCGATGAAAAAAAATACAAAAAAAAATTTTTTTTGACACACCAACTGAAAAGTCTTGCTATCACTGCCCTACACTGTTAAAACATTCACACCAGATTAATCCGATTTTGGAAATATCAAGTAACTTGATTTCGTAAATTCTTTTAAAGCTAGTTTTTCTTTAGTTAGAAGACAAGCTTCAACAGATGAACGAAAAAAATAATACAGAACAACTAGAAAAACTACAACAGCAAGACAGGTAAACTTAGCTTTAATTTACCCTAAATACAGCAGTAACCCCAAAGAGCGGACATAGATATTTAACTGTTGTTTGTTACAGTTAATATACAGCTAGTTACCTACCTTAAAATTTTCTACGCCTGCCAAAAGTTGCTTTAAAAGTGTGTTTTGAAGCAGATTAAATATGATAAAAAAAATGACTTTAACGTCAACTGGAAGCTAAAGTTTCTAAATATTTAGTTTAAAAACGTCTTAAAATAGATTTAGAATTAGACTCTAATACTGATAACACTATGGTAACGATAAAGTTGCCCGGTGACTTAAATCGGGCAATGCAATAGAATACAATAGTTAGTTCAGACTTGTGTAATATATGGCCCGTGAATGCCCAAATTATGGCCCGCTAGACAATAAATAAAATTTTTATTTTGGAGTGCAGTTACACTAGATGATGCAATTCTTCAATCGCTAACAGTTGGGATTCCATTTTATACAAGCTGGGAGCCAATTTATTTTAGATGTATCTTCTGGGTGGCAATCGGTACAGAATGGCAGTGATAAAACTTGAACGCCATTGTACGAATCTAACTGCTTAAAACAAAATACCAAATTGCTAATATGACGAAGTTGAAAAGGAAAATAATAACTAAAAACTACTCTGATTAACCTACTCAAAGATAGACAGTAAATAAACAGAATAACAGAAAAAAACCAACAAGTTGTTACGCAATTTTTACTTGTTTGCATAATTTGTCATTATTTCTATTATTTTTGAGGTGATTAATTAGACTAATTCAAGGACTTCTAAATAGTAGTATCTGGATTGGAAAACGGATTAGCGCACATACCAACAGTTGGCCCAAGCGAATGTTTTGCGATGTCGTTTTTTAACTATTTACGGCGCGTCATTGCATTAGCGTAGTTTATTTTATGTATATTTTAGGTGTAATAATTACAATGTTAGTCGTCATGCCGGCAATTCTGGAAAAGGTAAATCTTGTTATGAATATTAATATTTTGAGTACGATTAGTTATTGTGCAGCTTTGTAAGTAAAATCCTCAACCGCTTTTTTAGACAATAAAATACCGAGATCAAACAAATAATCTAGTGCTAAAAAAACGCTGTATTAATGCATAAAAATGCATTTAATCGCATAAACAAAAAAATAAGTTCAATTAAATTAAAACAAAAAGCAATAGTAATCAATGTTTTTTACACACAAACAATAAGCAAAATCATTTTGAAATTTAAAAGCTAAAAAATTAAAACTCAACTAAATTTTGTTTTTCCAACAACTTTACAAATTTTTGCAGACACTTTATTCGCTTTAGTGCCGCTGATTTCTCGTATCAAATTTTTGCACATGCAATTAACAAAACCATGTGCAATTCCTTCAAGAATTTTGTGTTCTTTTGCACACAAAAGAGTCAGAGACCAAGGTGATATGACTGCACCTTCGTAAAATGCAAAAGTCACAAGTTTTTGTTGGTTTTCTTGGCAACTTAAAAAATTATGCCGCAATCCCCTTTCAGAAAGTTCTACAAAAATTTTTCAACAGAGACACCCAAAATCAAACACCTCGGATTTGGGTTTCCATAACCTCCCGGCTATATCTTTGATGAATTGGTTGGCACTGTCAGGAATGTCATCCGTTGCTTCATTAATACCAGCGATGGTGGCGTCTTTGCATTCTGCGCATTAATTTCTGGAGATCAAAGATTTTCAGCAGTAGCCAATAACATAAAATATCACTACCACATCATTGTCTGTTGGCAAAATATTAAATTGCAGGTCTCCATAGAGTGATTTCGCTTTTGCAATAACTTAATTTTCAACATTTTTTGTTGATTTAGCAACCTGATATACATGACTGATGGAAATCCGAGAATATTTTACCAACGAAAATGTTCGTAATTTTCTATCGCACTCCAACAATTGCCTCATCGAAATGTAGTAATTGGCTCCACTAAGTTGGCGAATTTGGCCGAATCGTTCCTCTATAGCAGGGGTGGGCAACCCCTGGCACGCGTGCCGAACTTTCTATCCAGCACGCGAGCGAGGTCTCAGAAACGAGATCCTTCCTCTTTCAAATGAAAAAAAATAATAACTTACAAGTCGCTGTATCACTGGATGAAGGATTGGAAATTCCGAGTTTATTGATCATGTTTTTATTAACCATAAGACAACTATCGCAAAAACTCATGCATATTTCATTTAATTAATTAATTAATTAACTATAACAGTAAAAGAAAAAGCAAAAAATACAGCTAAACATTTTCGGTTTACAATAAACCCTTTTTTAAACATCATCTAAAAATTTTTATATAATAATTTCATGCACTAAAGAAATTTTTAAAACATAAACTATTAAGCCATCTAAATTTAATATTTCGGTCATTGATTGATTAAATTAAAATGTGTAGTTGATGGAAATAAATTTTTATAAAATACATCACAATGGTTTGATTTATTATTTTACTATAAAGCAGGTCAATCAGTTAAATTACTGCAAGTCTGTCGTAATCCAGATCATTTGTATCAAATTGTCGTTAACAAAGAATGAAATTGATAAGAACAGATCAAAACAAAATTAGAACTCAGTTTGAAAGTTTAAAAAAATTGGCTTTGCCCCACTTAAGCATAGTAGAAAAATCTTGTAGAAAGAACTCGTTTTTTTTTGCCCTTACAGAATGAGCACAATGTCAGGACCATCAGCTAAGAAATGTCGGTCAATTGAAGATCTTAGAGTATTCCAAAAATACTAGACCCAAAAGTTTTGTGTGATTGAAAAAGACAATAAAGCTCTAAGTATTTTTTGTTTAGAAACGGTTGTTTGTAGAACATCTGTAAAAAGGCACTTTGAAACTGTTCATAATAACATAAGCAATAAAAACGAAGAGAAAAAATGGAAATTAATTAGTAGTACACTTAGCACAACAAAAAAACAGGCTGATAATTTTATGATCTTTATCTCAGGCAGGTGCAGTTCCAACTTAGTTGCTGCTAGTTTTGATGTTTCAAAGGTAATTTCTCAACATGGAAAACCACTTAGTGATGGAAATTATATTAAAGAAGCTTGGTTAGAGTGTGAACATTTTATTTTTGACTATACTTTAGAGAAAGAAAATATTATTCAACGTATTAAAGATTTGTCTATGAGTAGGAAAGCAGTAAAGGATAGGATACTTCAGTTAGAAAGTGATACTACTAAGCAGTTGACTCAAGATTTGTCTTCATTCAAGTTTTTTTCTGTTTGTATTGTGAAAGTAGAGACATTATATTATCAGCTAGGCTGGCAATATTTTCTCGATATTGTAAAGCTGATGAATTATATGAAGAGATGGTTGCCCTTCTAACCCTGTGTAACGGCATTTGAAAAAAAATTAGAAGTCTTTAAGAAAAATATTAGAGATGAGAGATTTAGATCTTTTCAAACCTCAATAGACATATTAATGATCTCCAAAACGATGACAGAGCAGATTTTCAAAGCCTTCAGAAGCTATTTTTAAACATTATCGAGTCGGTTGGTAAGCAGTTCTTCACAAGATTTTCGAAATTCAGAGAAGTAGAAGAGACGGTAAATATCATAAGGTTTCCAGACAGTAATAAAAATGGAGAAACTAAACCTACAAAAGTTTTCATCGATAGATATGGATAACTTTAAAATGGAGTTGATTGAATTTCAGAGTAGCTCAATTTGGAATAAAAAGTTGATTAACCTTAGAGTTGACTTGGAAAACATTAAAAAAAGGCTATTAGAGAAGGAAATGCTAGAGAGAAGTACAGAAAACGAACTATTGCGGATTTGAAATGCCATTCCTGAAATTTTTTTGTGCTTAAAAAGCGTTGCAGCAGCATTACTCTCCATGTTTTCATCTACATATGCTTTCATCAACATGTGAATCATTGTTCTCAGTTGTGAACTTTATTAAGTCTTGGAATAGGAGTAGCCTGACTGATAAAACTAGTAGTTTGTGTATATCTCTGAAGGTCACAAAATATAAACCCGATGTAAAATCCCTGTCAGCGGTAATGCAGCAGCAGAAGTCTCACTACAGTAAAAGAAAAATAATGAAAGCTTTTCTCCCGACTGATATTTTCTTCGAAAAGTAATTTAACCCTTGTTTAAAAATTTATTCTGCATGTTTTATTTTTAAAGACGCAAAACATTGTTTTTGTTTGGGCGTTGTTTTCGAGGTGAATAAATGTAATTTTGGTTATATTGTGCTTTCATTGTTTGGGTGAATTTTATCATTTCTTTAAGGCTTTTTACATACACCTTTAAGGATGTCAAGTAGTATGTTCTCACAAATTTTGGTTGGCACATGGAAAAATTACGTCAGAGATTTAGCCGATTTTGGCACGCAAACCAAAAAAGGTTGCCCACCCCTGCCCTATAGTATCGAATTGAGTTTTTCCAAGTAGTACATATTTAAAACCGCAATAATTAATTAAATATTTTGCCAAACCTGTGATTTCTCGACAAGTTTGGCGCAAAGCCAAAAACGTTTCTTTGGTCAATCCGGACATCTGAAACTAAAATAAAATATGATTCAAAATATTACAAAGTGTGCTCATACGTATCTGTATTGTGTCGTTATCGCATATATGGGGCAAATTGCATCATAGTAATACTGTATATAAGCGTAAATTAAAAAGAAATTTTCCAAAAAAATTTTATTGGTTATTAATTGATTGCGTTTTGAACTTACATTGAGTTTTTCCAAAAATTAAGATACTTTTCTAACTTCAAAAAATAATCCAATTTTCAGTTGTCTGGAGATTTTACTGAATCGCGAAAAATATCCCGTTTGGCTTTCCAATAGTTGGCGAAGATACGTTTATGATATTCCAAAAACTGGGCAAAAAATTCTAAAGCAATCGCGGTTTCTACGAATCCATATTGTTTCAATGCTGTGCATGTTGATTCATTGCCACTCTCAAGAAAAAAGCTGTTAATTAGTTTTAAAATATTTGCTTTAAACTGCTTTTCGGCAGCTGGTTTTTTTAAGTGCAAGTTTTTGGCCAAAGCTAAAAGATTTGATACTTGGGAAACCATTGTCACTTCACTGATAGGCACAATGTAGTTATAAGAAGATGAGGGCACGCTTCGTTCATTATTATAAACGGTCACCTCCATATCCATATTAATGAAAACTGCTGACAATATTGTGTATGGCCGTCGGGCCGATGATCGGATAAACAAATTAAATCGGCTCCGTTTTCTGTGCGATAAAGTACATATCTTTGGCAATGAAGCCCTTCTGTCAGTTTTTCATTAAATCCTTGAAGCTTTTAACTTTATCTGCATTCAAAAAAACTTCAGTTTGCTCCTCAAGTCGTGCTGCTTCAATTTGAAAACGGGAAGAAGATGTTAAAAGTCCTGAGCGGACTAAATGATTGTTGTGAGTATAATAAGATGGTAAATCCTTGAAAATCGAAGGGCATGCATCTTTTCTTAGTCGCCTTCTTAAAGTTGCCGTTTCTCTTATTCTTTTTTGCCATCCCTTTTGATCAATTCATTCAGTGACGAAATTTTCGAACTTCAGTTCAGTTCAGTTCAGTTCAGTTTATTATTTGTCAAGTAATACTGGTACATCATTCAAAATTAAATGTAAGATACAAATAAACCCATATGAATGACAAAATAGTTTACAGAATACTATTTTATGAAAAAGAAAAAACTTACTCATTGACCAACCAGTCACTTGATGAGGAGAGAGCGAAAGACCATCAGGTCATCTAAGTCTGCTGCCACCCCACAAAAAAAAATTTAAAGAATAAAAGAAACATTACTAGAAATAATTTAAATTTCACTGAAAGATTATTAAACACAGATGAACATTTTGCAGAGGAAAAAATTAACAATGAGTACACAAAAGAAAATCACAGAGAAAAACAACAGCAAAAAAAAAAGAAATACCCGCAAAAGAAAAAACAACAGAGGCAACAATTATGTACAATCAGCAATACATATTTACCAACTAATAAAACAACAGAGACAGCAAATATTTACAATCAGCAACACATAGTTAACAACTAATAGTTAAAAAAAAGTAAAATAAATAAATATATAAATAAATTTTTTTGTTTTTGTTTTGCAAAGCAATAATTAAGTAGTAACTGAATCCAAATTTTACCGCAATGAACTACTGTATTTCGACATTTTATTAATTCCAAATTTACAGCGATTTTTCTACTTGTAATCGTAATTAGTGTATATATACCTGACGAGATCAAACAAGATCGAAACAGGCGCTTGTCGTATATTATTATTACAATGTTGAATATAAATTGAAATTGTGAATATTATGTTTCATTGATTGGGTGCCTTCACCAATAAGGCATTTTAGATCCGTGTTTAACCAAATAATTTTGTATACTTGTGATACGAAGCACGAGATCCCTTTTCATTTATGTTACATAATTTGTCACGCTACTAAATAAGCTTCGATAACGCAAAGCTTTGCCTTTTAATCATTATTGTTTAAACGTTTAATTTTATTTCAAATTGTAAATAATTTTTTAAATGAAAAATTTATTCCTATAACAGATGTATAATTAATAAAACTTTAATTATATATTTTCGTTTGACACTAGTTATATAGTGATAATTGTTAAGATTATTAATAAAGTTATATCTTGTCGAAATTGTATCTCCAACGTTACAAAAACATAATCAAAAAATGATTAAAGTTTTTTCGCGTAAAATTATTTGAAACAAAAAGCTATTTTAAATAAAAAAACCAAGAAAACTTTAAAAGCTAGCTAAAGTTTTAGGCCTAAAAATTTTATTTAAACAAGTGGTTTGTGATGCAAAATTTAAATATTGCCAACAAAAACTTATCACCGTTAGTTCATTTAAAAAACTACATGAAATAAAGGACATAATTCTGGATTGGTAAAATCTGCGTTATGGTCCGGTGGTGCAGCTCCTTATCGTTTTGCTTCGTACCGAAAAAATACACAGTAGGTGAGCAGAAACCACATCCTACACCTCACATGTAAATCCTTAACTGCGTCGATAATATAAATTTTGCTACAGTTTGTCAGAGAAGCTCGCATCCCATGAAATCCTTTCTCGTACACCCAATTGAGAATCGCTGCTCTAAAAGATCACAGTCTAACTGCTGATTAGAATTGTCATAATTACAACTGGAAAGATTATAACACTGTAAGTAGCCGTATTGGGATAGTTCAAATAAACTCAAAGATGTGAAGTAGGCTAACATCGTTTTTATTTATTTGTACAGTTGATTGAATTTGACGGATTGAACAAGGTTTTGTATAAACATGTCTGTTTAAACATGTCATCTTTATTTAATTTGATTGATCTTCTAGAAGAAGCGAAAGTACCATGAATTATAGGCAATATTGAATACCAGTATGACGTTACATCCATAATGTTAAAGAAGAAAGACCTCAAAGTGTGATTTGTTTCCTAACTCTCTCAAAAGTAAAATTATATTTCTCACCATTCAAAGCACTCGCAAAAAAACAAACATTTTTGAAAAGACACAGAAGCTTTCTTAAAAACACGAAACTTGATTCTGATAAAACTTTAAGTGAAATTGATGCAAGCCTTTTATAATTTTCATCTCTCGCTATCGCGACAGAATAAAACTCTAATTAGGATCTGCACGCCAAAGAGTACACGCTAAGTGGTAATAAGTCTTTATCTATTAAAAGAGTTATGCAAAGATCAAAAAATCAAATCATAAAAACTTTATAACAATATGCTTGAAAATTTGATATTTTTTCTTCAATGTATGGTTGTATTAGTAGTATTTGAAACGATGCCGTATAACTCCATTGCTAGACACGTAATTAAAAAAAATTATTTTCTAAGCGAAATGCTGCCATTTTATGACAGACAAAAATTTTTAAAAGTTTTTATAAATATTTACCAGTCTAAACTTATGTTGCGCTTCGATTATGACTAAAATATTGCCTCGCAAACGTTTTTGCAACTTTTTCAAAAAACTTACCATTTCGGCTGTAGAGGGCCGATTAAAACTCATTTATTTTTCACTGCCACAGGGAGCCGCAGCACAGAGATTAAAGGGCCGCATGCAACTTTGGGGCCGGGGGAGTCGACATACGTTCTAGAATAATAGTCCGCAAATAACTTGAGACAACCCGGCCAAACCATAGTTTTTACGTTAGCTTACCCGTCAAACAATCAAAATGGTTGTGTTTATATACCTAACCTACGGGTTTTGCCCATTTTAACCCGAACTATCCCAATGACTACATTTGTAGTCATTTGTAGTCATTATTTCAAATGCATTTTCTAACTAAAAATAACTGTTTTTTTTATTATTTTAGATTATGAATAGCTTTGAGATATATAAAAGTTGTAAAATATCTTTACAAACACACTGTTTTAAGTTGTGCCATAGAATTGTACAGCCTATCAAAGTTTTTAGTTTTTAGTTTTTCAGTTCTACCCTTGGGTTAATATGGGTTAAGAAAACCAAAGAGAAAAAACAGGAATGATAAAACTGACTAGATTATATTCAATATAACCACGCGTTCATTGTTGACCATGAAATAAAAAACTCTGGCTCAGAAAAACATTCGTGAACACTTTACGTTGAAAAATTTATCTAAAACGTTGAAATAATTAATCTTAACTAAAATACACTGAATGCTTATCTGAAATGCTTATCTCAAAACAAATACAAGCGGAAAATTAAGGAGTTTATTTGGCGGATACTGTTGATGTTTACGTCACAAACCAATCTAATCTCAGGTCATTAATCATCGCCAACGCAATATAAGGAATCATCTTCAAAATAAGAAAACAGACTTAAATAGTTGTTGGTCTTTAAAATTTACAACTGAAAAATAAAATATTTACCTGATAATCGCCGGTGAATCAAATGTTAAACAAAAATTTGTGCAAGTACAGTAATTTGCTCACTAAAACTAAATTTGAAGTTTTAATTTGAAGTTGCTTGTTAAGATAGTCCAATCGATTAATGTGATGTTAATTGATTTCACCGTTTGAACAATAGCATGACAAAGTTAGGATTTGAACTCAGATAATTCGGAGATCAGTATTGTCATCAAAATTGAAACAATTGTTGCGGTTTCGTTAGGTTCATAGAAAAAAGAATCATTTTTTGTTAACTTTGCAGTAAAAGATTGTCCAGTAATAAGAATGGTTTGCTATAGAACTCAATTCCGTAATTGCAGCATAAGTGTGTGGGTCTTTATTATTTGAAGTTAATTGTTGAAGTAATGTGAATATTGAAACATTTTAACAAGTGCAAAATTTCTAGATGAAGCTTCATGTAGCCTAAAAATTGAAAACAATTTACTGAAATCAATTGTCTTTTTAAAAAATCATGGAATAAAGAAAGAATATCAAAAATTACAAACAAAAATTGTGGCATCTATGTGTGGAACCACAGTAATTAAAGTTTCTTTATATATGCAAGTGGCAAAATAATATGGCCGTCAACAATCTTCGTTCCTAAGTTTAAGCAAAACCTACTTAATCGAGCAAAACGAAGAATTTTGATGAAAAAGAGCACTTAAAAAATAAAAGTTGGCTCAAGTGACATTAATTTTTTTGTTGTCTTCTTGATAGGTTTCGTTTGGTGACGGTGTTCTTTTCTGACTAACCTGATTTTGAATGTATTGAGTTTTTTACATTTTTTTTAGTTTTTAACTCAGATATTTTTTAACAAAATTTTCGTATTAAAAATATTAAAATTAAGAGTGCAGGCAGGATGGAAAGGATGGAGAAAAGTATCGGGAGTATCTGGGACAGGAGGTTACCAACTAGAGTAAAAAAAGTGTACAGTTCAGTGGTGAGACCAGTAATGGTGTATGGACTTGAGACGGTGGCAGTAATAAAGCAAGTAGAAGAGATGGAAGTTGCAGAGATGAAGATATTTTTATTTTATCTTTATATTAATGTTCCTGACTTGCAGGAAAGCGACGGAGGCAATAATACGTAGAGTAAGCAATTACCCCGACCTGCTACCGGTGATACCAAGATATTGCTGTCCACTTGTACTTTAATTATTTTTTATTTATTTTTTTAATTTTTATCTCTATATTTATCCTCTTGACTCGCAGGAAAGCGACGGAGGCGCTATGCCATAGGGTAAGCAAGTACCCCAACCTGCTTCCGGAGATACCAAGATATTGCTGTCCGCTAGTAATTTAATAGAGATATTACTGTAATTTAGAACTGCTTGCCAAGACTACCAAGCAGGGAAAAGTGCCGTAAAGTGTCTTTTCCAAGAACACAACAGAATGGCGCGAGTGAGTTTTGAACTGCAACCGTGTTAATCATAAGCACGGTTCTTTAACCATTTGACCAGGCTGCCGATAAATGTTGAGGTTTGCTATCGGTGTAACAAGAAAAGATAAGATTAGAAATAAGTACATCAGAGGCACAGTTAAGGTGGGTAGGGTGCGTTTTGGCGCATCCGTTTTTGGCGCCGCCAGCTGATTTAGTGCCAGTCTATTTGGCTAGTTATTTGGCGCCATTGACACTCATCATCCCACCATTTGGAAATTAATAGATGGCCTGCGTAAATTGCAGAAAGGTGGAGTGCATGTTATGAAAAATTATTGCCTGGTCATCAACCACCACAAAAACTAAAAAAGTATAGAGATGCAGGCAGAAAAATACATGAAAATGTTCTTAGATTTTAAAATATGAATGCTGTTGAGTACTTGAAAAGCCTTGCTCATAATTACCAAATGAACTAAATAAAGCTACATGACAGTTTTTTGGGTTTTTTTAAGATTTCTTTTTACAATATAAGTTTAAAACTTCTTTTTGGTACTTTTTATAATGAGCCTGTTTATGTTTTAAAATTTATTGAAATTTGTTAAAGCACTTGGCTGGCGCCAAATCGGATGGCGCCTAAATGACTGTGCTCAACAGTCAGCTGGCGCCCAAATAGCCGTGCCCAAAAGGCAGCGTCCAAACTGCTTAGCCAAATAGTCCCATTCCGAGTTAATGTAGAATGGTTAAGAATAAAGTTAAGGGAGGACTGGCTGGGAGGTACGAACATGTCATAAGGAGAGATCAGGTATATGTAGGAATAATGGTGATGGAAATGGAGTAAACGGGAAAGAGAAAAAGAGGGAGGCCGAAGAGAAGATTTCTAGATGTAGTGAAGTAGGATATGGGGAGAATTAGCCGAGGGAGACGGACGCTGGAAACAGGACGCTATAAAGGAGCATTATACGCTGTGGCAATCCCTGATTAAAGGAAAAGGCTAAAAGAAAAAGATTTTTGCAATATTTTATTCTGTTACGTCATAAATTATCTAAATTTAAATGTTTATATTTGCAATCAGTTAATTAGTTTAACGCAGTTATGATGGAATGAGTTATAATTCCGAAATATCCTGAATAAAATATGTTTCGAAATGTATTGGTTTTACTTTTTATTCTGAAAAAGTTAATGATTGCGTCAGTAACATAGGTCATTCCAAATTTAAATATTTAAATGTACAATTAATTAATCAATCTAATGAAGTTGATGATGGAAGGAGTTAAAATTCTAAAACCTTCTCTATTAAACTGTGTTTTGTAGTATATTGGTTTTACTTTTTATTCTGAAATCATTTATAAACCATTGCTTTCACTCAAACAATGCTCTAATTGTAAGTCTAATTAACTCAAATAAAATTACGAATATTACCCTTGCGTTTTTGTGTAGTTAAATTTAGTAGCGTGTTTTAGAAGGTGACTTTTTCAATTGTTTTCATATTTTGCTGCTTAACTTTTATGGAAATTTTTTTAGAGTATATTTTGTGTATATATTCTTTCATTAAATGTTTTTTTTAGCTTGAAATAAATGAATAACAATAATATCCAACAAATTTACGTCGATTAATTGTAAAATTTGTCACAGAAAACTTTTTGTAACTATTGCCGCGAGACAAGCAAAAAGTGACTTTTCTAATTTCTTTTCTCTAAAGCAAACTGTTAGACTTTGTTTTTAAGTAGTTTGTTTAATTAGGATCAGTTTTGCAAAAGTGAAGAAAAACGGTCAAAAACCGATTAGTATATACTGTATATGATGCCTTAGATAAAAAGAAAAATTTCTTATTAGGATATATACAATAAGTTTTTTTTTAATTTTTCATTACATTATTGAATAATAACAACATAGAGTGAAAAACAAAAATAATTTTTTAATGAACAAATAATTTAGGACATAAAGAAAAATCATATGTCTGGTTTTTCAACAAAAAAAGAATAATATTTTTTATATGATTTTTATGTAATACAGGTAGAATAATTAAAGAGTAGCATATTGTAAAATATGGCTGATGAATTTTTGATTAAGTTGGTTTTGTTTGTTTCCTCAAGATATGGATGGCTACTTTCTTTTCTAGTTCTATCAACTTCATCTGTTTGCAACTCAGAGATCTGCAAAAAATTACCAATGTATGATATGCTATCTGCATTAGAAGACTTAAGCGAATTGTTTGAGCCAACGTCAGAGACCATTGAGCCTTTTATTACACCAGCTCCATCATCTTCATTCACGAACACAGGTAGAAATTCGTTTTTAACTAAGCAGTTTAAAGTTTTTACCACTGTTTATAAAATTATTTCTTAATAATAAAGGCGCGTTTAAAGTCGTTTGCAGTACTTTTTTTTTAAGCGTAGTCGGCTCAATATTTGTTTGTTTCTTGACGCTCATATTTAATTTATTTTTGTAACATATTGATTATATGTATTTTTAATGCCAAAATTAGAAAATAGCGCCACAAGTGTTCATATTGCGACCGCATGACAATTGTTACGTCTCACTGGTTATTTTAATCCTAAGATATTTTGGGGTATAAATGCTTTAATTAATTGTGTAAATTTATTTCATATCGATTTTAAACACAAAAAGCGCGTAAAGGCAAACGCTTAAAATAACACAATAACTCCCAATGAAAACAGAGCTACCAATTGTCTGGTCAATTATTTCAGCTTCTAATATGTGAAGCGGATAGTTCAACAAAATCTTGTAGCGTTGTTCAGTACAAATGTTTTTTATATTTTAAATCGTGGTCAAAAACTCGTGCTTTCAGTGTCGGCTAACAAGTAAAAAACTAGGAGGTGCTGCAAAGCGAAAAGCAGGTCTTCCAGTAATACAATTTCCATAAATAATAATTTATTTTTATTTTTGAAAACTACGACGTACACACGTTTTGCTGTCTCTTCCTTTTTCCAATCCGCAGCCTTAATTATTTATATTATTAAATAATTATAGTTGTGATTTTACTATTTGGTGGAGAAGAAATAAAAGAAAACTGAACTGAAAAACTAAAAAAAACGCTGTAGGTGAACATATGCAAGCATACAAGAAGCAAATATTGTCGGTCGGTCTTTCTATCATATTAAAACAGGAGAAACCAAATTAAATGATAAAATATAAAATTGGCAGCATCAAAACAATATTTAATCAAATTGTTAAATTTTTATGATAAATTTCAAAGATCAGATTTAGAGGCTTTACGTAAAAAAGTAACTTGTAGCTGAGTAAATTCAATGCAGATTAAAAAAGGTCTTTTGTTAATTGAGAAAAAATTTGAAAAGCATCCTTTGTTTGAAGAGCAAAATGAGTCAAAGTTTTCACAGGATGGAAAAACTTTTATTATGAACAAATGAAGTAGAAATTTGACCAAATTAAAAGCATTTAAAAAAGCAATACACGAATTGTTATCAAAAGCATAATTTTTTGAAAGTTTCGGCCGTTGGAAAACTTAGATAAAAAGTAACTGCAGTTAATTGAAAGCAATATCATTAAAAAAAATTAGACACTTAATAAAGTGTTGCTGCTAAATTATTAAAAGAAAAAAAGTACATAAAAAATTTTAAAAATTTAATAGGACAGCTATTCAGAGCAAACTTGGGGCGTTTTTGGAAGGGGATTGTATAAAGATTACTTTAACAAAATGCTTCAGGCAATGTGCTAACATAGGACAAACGTAGAATTAGAATACAATAACAGAAATGAGAATGAATTTGACGAAACTTTAACAAACATTTGATAGCAAAAGTAGTTTATAAAAGAGTGAAGAATAATTGTAGTTCGACTCCTAATCTCTTCATGTCTTGAAAAGTATTTTCTGTCAATTTCCTCTGCACGGTTGTTTTTAAAAAACTTCAATATATACATTCATATTCTCTAAAAATTAAAACAAAAACATTTAAATAGATGATTTCAACTAAAACAATAGTTTAGGATTTCCAAAAATAGTTTGAGCAATCGTTCTTTGAAGTGTAACACGTTTATCATCATCGTTTTCAAATTTCAAGTGATTAAAATATTGATTTTGATTTAATAATGCACAAATAACTTTATGATCAGGAAAATTATTAGGGCCGTATTTTTCAATCAAAATGTAACCATCTAACAAAGTTGTATCTTACAGCAAACTTCTCGAACTGTCATGATTTGGCTCAAGCTGGTTTTAATAAAAGTGGAATCTTTAAGATTACTGTTCCTGGAAAACCAGAAAAAATTCAAGTTTATTGTGATCTTGAAACAAATGATGGAGGTTGGCTGGTAAATTTATTTCTGATTTTGATTAATTGTGAACTTAAAATAAAAATTAAGAGAAGAAATCAAAGCGTAAAATAAACTTTATTGAGAAGTATAATAATTATTAAAAACTATTATGGTGGAATTAAAACCATGTGGTTTTCACTGAAAATTACAGTTAAAAAGGTATTACAATGAAAAATTACAACAAATTTTTTTAATATCTAAAACTCAAAACTCATGGGCAGTAACAAGCTTAATTACGACTTTAGTATTTAATAGAATTAATAATTATGAATGAAAATTATTTATGTAAAGTCACTTTTTGCCTTTTATTTAAGTTTTCGGTTTGAAGTACGAACCTTGTTTGATTTTTACTTCTCTTACAAAAAAAGTTATTTTTTTGCTTTATTCAAAGAAGAGATTTTTTGTACTGCTTTGTCCTGGATCGTATAAACGTTTAACGCTGTCAGGGACGACGGAAATTTTTAGATGGAAAAAGGCATTTTTTGTTGAAAAGCTACTCTCAACAAACGCCAATTTTAGCGTACTATAGAAAAAGTTCTACTAAAAACTTAGTTAAAAGAAAACAAAGGTATTATTTTATAAAATTTAAGCCCTACTTTTTTTCTTGACCTGCAAATACTTTTGGTCTTTGGCTCGAAATAGCTAAACGTTCTAGATGCAAGTTTTTTTGTTGTTTTTTGTCTTCACTTTTCATTAAACAAGATTTTTACTTTTAAACTCAAGTAAAAACCTTTTTTTTGGTCTTCACTTAGTTTTTAATATGAGTTTTTTCTAATACATTAAAATTTATGTCTGTTCAGACTGCGTTTTCAACAAAAAACATTGCCTTTTTTATAAATTTTGCTTCCTCGCCAAGTTGTTGTCATTACTTGCGTGGCTCTTATCAGAAAAACTTTGATGACCCCTTTGTCTAAATCAATATTTTACAAACTTTATTACATTAATTCTCTTTGAGGTCACAAAATTGTAGAGACACAACTGACAAATTGTTTCTATCTTACAAATTTCAAAGGACACTATTTACTTCTCCCCAATGCTCCAGCATTTAAAAAATATTGCAGACCAGAAAAATACTCCATTGCCATCCATACTTCCTCGTAATTTTCCTGCTTCCCCTGTCTTCATTTCGGCGCCCCATGGGCACAACCCAGATGTTTAATTCACTTTGGCGCTTTGGCCGAGCAGTCACTAAGAAAGACATAGCTCAAAAAAGGTTGAATGCGATGATTTATTTTATACATAATTTTTAAGTTAATTATACAAAATTGTTCATAAAATGGTTTTACGGATTTTTACTTAAAATATTTTACTGTGAAAAATTACGTGATTTGTTTGAGTAAAATTTATGAATTATATTAACAGTGTAATTACTTGTAAGATATCATGTTTAAACAACTTGCTTAAACTAGAAATCTTGTTTAAACAACAATTCAATAAAAAAAAATTGAAGTAAACTTTTAGTTTATACAAATATCAAGCAATCAGCAATAGTTTAACTTCTTTAATCTACACCAATTTAATTTTAGAGTGCAAGACTTTTTTATGTCTGTTACTGTATGCAAGGGTCTGTAGGAACTCTCAACAACTTCTTGCGTTTCTATATCGTTATGATTCAATTTGATTAAAACTTTATACGTTTAATATCAAATGCAATAAATTTATTAGTTGGTTTCTTTCGGGCCCGTAGAAAAGATCATGTAAAAGGTCTCCAATTTTTTGTTTAATAATATTTATAACAAGAATAGTAAATATAATCTACATCCAACTAATTAAAAAGTATCTTTTTAAAAGCATTTTGCAAAATATAACAGTAGTACATTTTAAATGGGATAGCACAAACAAGTTATATACAGGGTGATCAGCCCAAGTGTAGACTCATTTAAAACCATATATGTTGTGAATTATAGAAGCCATCGTTTAAAGTAAGGGCTTAAAATAAAGGTACACAAATACACTTTCAGATTTATCAACATTTGTTTGAAATAACCTCCTTTTGCACGAATCATACATCGAAGTCTGTCAATAACCTGAGAACATGTTGCACGCAGAGTTTCTGGAGATATTTCACTCCAGCTTTTCTTCAATGAGTGCTTCAAAGCATCAATATTCTTATGAGAAGTTACACAAGATTTGTGGTCCAACATAGACCAGACTCCAAAGTCCATCAGGTTTAAATCTGGTGAGGAATGGGGCCAAAACGCCTTTGACTAAAAAGCCACAAAATTCTCCTTACATCAGCTCTAAACCGTTTTGGCAGTATGGGATGTTGCCCCATCTTGTTGCAATGTCACACCACTATTTCCCATAGGTTTTTTAACCAACGTCAGCACTTCATCTTTCAACATGGCCAGATAAACGTGCTGATTAATTTTTACACCCCCTTCAACAAAGATAAGGGGTGCTTTTTGGTCCCATGATGTCACACCATCCCACACCATAGTTGAAGCAGGTTTTTGACGTCTGAATGCTATCTGTTGTTCTACAGAAATGTTCTCAACATTCTTAGCCCAAGTCCGATCACTCTGTGTATTGCGGACTGTTTCAATCGTGAACAACGTTTCATCAGAGCAAAAAACAAGGGGCTGCATGCAGTCTTCAGAAACTCTGCGTGCAACATGTTCTCAGGTTATTGACAGACTTCGATGTATGATTCGTGCAAAAGGAGGTTATTTCAAACAAATGTTGATAAATCTGAAAGTGTATTTGTGTACCTTTATTTTAAGCCCTTACTTTAAACGATGGCTTCTATAATTCACAACATATATGGTTTTAAATGAGTCTACACTTGGGCTGATCACCCTGTATATCCAACATTGAATTACCTGGTTTCAATCATTTATCCCAACACATTTACATTCAGATGTTGAGCAAACTTTTCTCTTTCGAACTCTTAATGGAGATACCAGATAATCAACATTGTCCAAACCTAACTTTAAGAAAACTTTTAAATCAAAATACGTTAATCAACAGCATTACAAAATATATCAGCACATTAGATCACATCTTATTTTATGAAGGTTTTTCAACGAAGAATGAACGGAAGTGTTGATTTTTATCGCAACTGGATTGAATATGAACGTGGATTCGGAAATTTAAGCGGAGAGTTTTGGCTTGGTGAGAGATTTACAAAAACAATTAATTTTTTACAGTTTTTAATTTAAAGTTTATAATACTTTAGTAGAGCAGCAGTTCCCAAACTGGGCGCCCCGTAATCTGATAAAACTGTTGTACGTTAAGTTAAGAATTAAGTTAGATTATTATAAAACAAACAAAAAACAATAATTACACTTTGTCCCTCCATATAATTTGTTAGAAATATTATTATTATTTTTTTTGTATACCAACAAAATCTCAGCTTGTGTTTTTTAACCCTACGTTAGTACCCTGGGGATAGGAACGTCATTAGTATCATGGGGTGTTTCAGCACCCCATTATTAAAACTGTTGTCAATAACAAGCAATATACACATTGGGCTTCAATGCTTGTTTATTAAATAGATTTAAACAATAATAAAACATCAAAGCTGTTCATTGAATAAATCTAAACTGTAAAGTGATTATTGTGCGATAACTTACAACCAAAACGAGTACCCCGGTAGTCTTTTTCCAACCTTATCGCCATCAGTGTTATTTGTTACTCTGATTCTTCATCGTTAGATGCGGATTCATGGCATGTTATGCATTGCACAAATAACTTGCTGTGGTCTTTGCAAACATGCTTACCACAAGTGGTACAAACTGTTTTGACTTTGCGGTCACGTGACCTCTCGCACAATTCACATCTCTGCACGATTTGATGTCGATGCCTGTGAATATGTTGAAGATTCTTCTGACTCTGGCAGCATTCTTCTAATTCCACTTTAGAGGTCTCTTGACAGGTGAATATTCTGCAATCTTCTTTTCAGAGCCTCTTGAACAAGCTGCATACTTACACTCTTGATGAATAGACGGCGTTTTAGCTTGTTTTCAGGGTTATGACAGTAGAGTATGTATGCATTTATATTCGTTATGTTCCGATTCGTCATGTTCCGAGTCATAGCACTCAGAATCAGAAATAACTTCATCTTCTATAACGAAATCTGATTCACCTTCACTGTCATCTTCAGCATCACTCAAAACGTCACATTCTTGCAACATTCTTTGCAACCTTTCTACATTTCTATTGTAACTATCCATAATTTACCCTAAAAAAATAAGAAGAACAAGTCACAGTACTGTAAGATTTTCAGCATTTTTTCCTCTCACCTATTCAAAAGGGTATTTAAAAAAACAAAGTTGCAAGTGTTGCCAACTCAAAACGGCATATAAATTTAATACCCTGGGGTGCTGAAACACCCCAGGGTACTAACGTAGGGTTAAAGTTTGGTATACAATCGCAAAATATAAAAAAAGATCGCAAGTAGCTCTAACTTCCAGCAAATTTTAAAACCGCAACATTCAAGCGATTATCTTATTCAAATAGAATATTCTAATTTTAATAAAATAGAATATTTTATTTAAATAAGACAATCGCTTGATGGGCTGTTGTTTGGCGAAACAGACTGTTGCGATGTTTACATTTGTGTGTGTAGCGTTTTACCTAAATATTATAAATTTTGCTCTGATTTTGATCATCGAGCACTGTAACAACTAAAGTAAAAGCACTTAGTAAAATTTTAGTATATACACCTGCTAAAACACGTAAATCTTAGATATACTGGTATATACGTATATTATATGCTACATTTTTAAAAAGTACACTTTCAGTCTTTTAAAAAAAAGTACCTTTTCTCTAAATAACTTTGTGGATTAGTTTTTGGCTGCGATTCTAAAATTGCAAAGACAAATTTAACACAATGTTTTTATCTCGCAAATTTCTAAAACAATTCAGTTTTGCCACCACTAAATCTGTGATCTGTGAAGCACTATTTGGTTTATTTAAAGGATATTCAAGTTTATTGCTAACTAAGCATTTTAACTAAAAAGCTTTATATCAAAGAAAGCATAGGATTGTTGCTCTTACGCCTAAGATGGCATTCAAACTTACATACAATGTATCATATAAAGCGTCAATGAAATGAATCGGTTTGCGTAACTTTGCCTGAAATTTTTTGAGCCCATTTTAAAACAGCTCAAAACGTTTTCAATTCAAAACTAAAAAAATTCTTCAAAAAACCCCAACAAAATTTAAATTACAAAAAAAAATGAAAAAAATTTAAAATATTAACTTTTTAAGCGTTACTGATAATATTTAAAACGATTGCACAGATATTTGGGGGTGCTGCATCTCTGCAGCGCCTATGGGCAAGCAGCGCAAACATGCGCGGCAAATGCCCATTTCTGAATACTAATGTTTAATCAACACTTTTAATTTACTTCTGTAGTATTTTTATTTGCAAGAAAAAATTTGTTTCAGAAAGTTGTAAAATCTTTTTTTTTTTGAGAATTTTTTTGCCATTGCCATACGTAAACGGATTAATGAAATTAGTCAAATTCAATAAGCCAAATGTTTAATATAGAAATTAAATCATTATCAGTTTCTTAATCAAATAGAATCTGTTTGAATCAGAAACTGATAATGATTTTTATGTGGGGCAAAGTCCATTTTTTGTTATGAGTTAGTTAGGTTTAGTTTTCAATTATTAAATTAATATTAAAACCATGTGCTTTGTTCGAAACAAGTAGCCTTAGAAAAGGTTGTTTTGAAAACTTTCATTCATTCATTCATTCAGTGTTTTTATTCTCGATCATTATTAAACAGTTTAACACAAAAATTATAAACATTAAAAAGATCAAGAAAAGGAAGAAGCAGCACAACGTCAGACGTTAAAACATGCATATGATAAACAAAGTAAAAGTACAAGATAGTATAAAGCATGGCTGCAACACCTTAATCATATAAAGACATAAGAAGTGAAAAAATAAAAAAACAAAATAAATAAATAAATACGTAACAATAATATTATGAAACAAACTGAACGATTAAATAACCAGTGCATGACTAGGCTGCGTAATGATGATGGGTGGCACAGCTAGCCAAGATGGGAATTTAGCTCAACTGAGCAAGGTGAGTAAAGAAAAACCACCCAAAAAAGAAACCTCACCAGGTCCGGAAACCTTTTCTAAATGCAACTGGTGACTATAATAGAATAGTAAATATTGCAGAAAGTACAGTATATACAAAAAAAAATTACGGAATTATACAGCTAATAATAAACAAATATTAACGATAAAAGAGATAACATAACATAAAAAAAAAAAAAAACTATTATGCTAGTCAAAGTTGATGGAAAAACATATATTAATAATATAACAATTATAAACAACAAAAAAAAAAAAAAAAAAAAAAAAAACATTTACAACAGAATTCATGCCCTACAAAAAATATTAGATAAAATTTTTGCAGACCAGCATAATAGCAACATAAAAAAATTAAACAAAGTCCATAACATTTAGTAATTGTTTTGAAACTTATTTTACAATTCTAAAAATAAAAAATTAATAGCTAAAACGAACAGTATACCATTGCCAAAAAGAAATTTTAATGAAAGAGCGAAGATAAGGGTGAAAAAGAATTAATTTGTTTAGAGTTTGAAATTATGCAGACAATCAAAATATAAGAAGAGTTTTTTAAAGCTTTGTGTGCAGACTAGATATCTTAATCGATTAAGCTTTTCTTCCAGAGATTGAATTCAAAAATTTTTACACCATTTCCATTTCCTTCTTTCCAGAAACCTGTAATCAAAAATACATAGGGCAGTATCGCGTTTAGGAATCTAAACATTACAATTAAGTATTATTCCCATTACTTAAAAGATATTTATAAACCTCAAGAGTAAAAGATCGAACACTTTGTTTTTTATTTTTTAAGTCAAAGGGAATGCAATTCCAATAAGCGGGACCACGGTGTGAAATAGCTTGCTGACATACTGTGCTAAAACATTTCTTTGGAATAAAGATAGACTTGTTTCTGGTATTGTATTTAGATTCGTATTTAGTAAAAACATCTTTAAATGCAGATGGGTTTTTACCATTTTTTTGCTTAAACATAAACACAATTAGTTCTTTGGCCAAAAGTTGATCTATTGTTAACAATTTATTTTCTTTCATGACATCACAAACAGTTGAGCTACTGTTAAAACTAAAAAATAATTTAACATATTTATAGCACAATCCTTGTAATCTTTTAACCAAAGTTTTATTGCCAAAACACCAATTTAAAATACAGTAAGAAAGCTGACTATTTATAAGAGAGTGATAAAGTAGAAGAAGAGATCTTTTATTTAACAGTGACTTTACTTTAATAACAGTTCCAAGAACACTACGTAGTTTAGATATTAGGTGATTTATATGTCTTGACCATGATAAGTGCTCTTGTATATAAACACCAAGAAATTTAATACATTTAACTTGTTCAATTTCATTTTGTCGCAATGTGAGAGTTTGCTTTTTTGTTATTAATTTGGATTGAACAGTCTTAAATAAAATGTATTTAGTTTTAGAAATATTAACTGATAATCTATTTGCAATCAACCACTGGTCAACTAGTTGAAGTTCTTTATTACCAGCATGAAATAGCTCCTTGATGTCTATATTTTGTAAAAAAATGCTTGTATCATCAGCAAACATCAAAGAATCACTATCATTCAGACAATTTTTGAAATCATTGACATATATCAAGAAGAGAAGTGGTCCTAGATTAGAGCCCTGAGGTACACCACTTGTAACTTCAAGAGTAGTTGTAGAAAGAATTCCTGTATATTTTACTTGTTGTGTACGTCCTGTTAAGTAACTAGTAAACCACTTTAATGTATTGCCTCTAATCCCATAATGATTAAGTTTGGAGAGTAATATTGTATGATCAATTGTATCAAATGCTTTAGATAAATCCAAAAAAATTCCTAGGGTTGCCTTTTTACAGGCAAATGACTGAGATATTTTTTCCACTAAAATTGAAATTGCATGTGTAGTAGAATGATTTTTTCTAAAACCAAATTGATATTTGTAAAAAAAATTTTGCTTTTCTAAAAATGAGTACAATCTATTATACATAACTTTTTCAAGTAATTTCGAAATATTTGATAATAAACTAACTGGTCGATAATTATTAATATTGTTGGAATCACCTTTTTTGAACACCGGACACACAGTTGCAAGTTTAAAGCAATCTATGAATTCACCTTTACTCATAGAAAGATTGAAGACATGGCTAAGTGCTAGAAGTATATTATGAGGAGAGGATTTAAGAACTTTGGTTGGAATATTGTCTGGCCCTGCACTTAATTTGTTTTTTGAATTTTTCAGAATGCAAGCAAGTTCTTGAGGACATGTTGGCCAAGTAAACATTGATTGGCATGTAGAAGATTTTAAATATTCTAAGAAATGTTTCTTCTTGGGAGGTAAAGATTTCACTAATTCATTGGGAACATCAGCAAAATGTTTATTGAAATAGTTTGCTATTTTTAAAGGATCATGAACAATTTTTCCATCAATGTTGAGGCTTCTGCAATTAGATTTATGTTTTTTTCCTATAATACGTAGAATTAATCAATTTCCAAGTGCTTTTAATGTCTTTTTTACAATTGTTAAATTTTAAATTATAATATTCCTGTTTTTTTGTTTTAACAGTGGAAAAATACAAATTTCTGGCTTGTGTAAATGCCTGTCTTGTTTGTGGGTTTTTATTATTAATGTATCTTTTATATAGTTTTTCTTTTTTGTTTAATAGTATGTGAAGATCAGAATCAAACCACTGATTATTTGTTTTTTTGCAAGAAATTTTAGTTAAAGGAAAGAAATTTTCAAATTTATTCATATAAAGCTTTTGTAATTTTTGGTAGCTGGAATTTGGGTCAGAATCACATAATATAGGAGAAATATCGCTTTCTGAAAGAGCTTTAGAGAATAGATATACATTTTTATCTGTAAAATGGCGACATTGGACATTTTGATGAGAAATTTTGCTGATGGAAGTGCACATCATGACAGGAAGGTGATCAGATATACAGTGGGTTAAAACACCACAGTTTATCTTCATGCTTACCAATGAATTGCTCCATATATGATCCAAAAGAGTTGCATTATTTTTTGAAATTCTTGTAGGTTTATTGATAAGAGGGGCAAATCCATTACTAAACATTTGATCTACAAAATCTGTAATCTGAGGTTTTTCACAATCAAGTATATTGTAATTAAAGTCACCTAATAAAAAACAATCTCTCTTTTTTATACATTTTAAAGTATTATTTAGAATATCTAAAAAAGAAGAATGTGAAATAATATCATTGCATGGAGCCCTGTAAATGCATCCAAATGTAATAGTTTTATTTTTAAATTTAACATCAATGAATAGAGATTCAAAAATTTTTTCCTCCATTCTATTTAAATCTAGTCGTGTAGAATAAACTAAATTTTCTTTTACATAGAATCCACCTCCCTGAGTTTGAATTCTTGGATTAGAAATGAATTAGTAACCAGGAAGATTTATAATTGACTCTGAATAATTTGGCTTTAACCAAGTTTCAGTTACGGCTATGAGGCTAGGTGCTAAAGTTAAAGAAGATAATAGTCCTTCTAATTTTGAAAAGTTTTTAATATTGCTTAATGATCTAATATTTAAACATAATACTGAAAAATTACTGTTTTCATTGAAATTGTCAAACAGTAGAGATTTAGCATCTTTACTGGATAAGTATTGGTCATTTACATTGTGCAAAAAGTTGAATCTTCATTAGCTATTGGATGTTCATTATATGTAGATAAATTTTTGAATAAGTTATTTAGATGATTAGCAGAATAAGAAAGGTTGGAAATGTTAAAATCAAATAATTCAGCGAATTCTTTATTTGAACAAGAACTAAAAGGAAATGTAAATGAACAAAAAGTGCACTTCCATAGCATAGTCTGCAAACATGTGGAGCATGATAATATTTTTTGGTTCTTTTTAACTAATTTAAGGCAAACAAAGCATTTTTTAACTTTTATGTTGGTCATAAGAGATGAAAAATTAAAGCAAAAAAATTAAAATCAGAAGAAAGCAAATCAAAATTTCAGAGAAAGTGCTTTTTTGTTTTTTTTTTTATTTTAGGCTACTATATCATTTTGCTTACTTAAAATTTAAAAAAATAAGTAAATAAACAATAAGTTACTTGATAATTTATTGATAAATCCAAAGTCCTTAAGTACTTGCCTTTTTTCTTTGTAAAAACAATATACTATACCATTATTGGTCCAAACATTGTTGAACCCAAAAGCTTTCTTTGCTTCCATTACAAGTAGTAATCTTCTTTTGGTCAGGGATTCCGTTATCGAGAGCTTTTCCTGAGATTTCTTCAGCTTCTTCTTGTTGTAAAACACCAAATTTCGCACGGATCTTCTCACAAATTTGATGATGATAGGAGGGGGACGACCTTTCCTAGATGGTAAAACATGGCATATGTCAATATCATTAGATCTTATTTGATATTCCAAATCAAGCTCAGAATTGAGCTTGTTGGTCACATATGACTCAAAAACAGGATACTTCCCTCCAACTGGTTGGTCTGGGCATCCATGTAGTATTAGGCAGTTCCGACGTCCATATTGCTCCAGATCATCCAAGGAATTTTGGGTTTCTCGAATTGATTTCGCCAGCCCTTCAACAATGGTATCGACCCGAGCAATGGCATTCTCAAGGTCTTGAAGTTGCTGGCTCTGACCTGAAAAACAAGAGCAAGCAGCACCATTGGCAGAATCATTCAAAAATTGTTCAGCATACCTTTTTTGAGTAGATTTGATTACCTGTAACTCCTTCATTACTTCATCTAAAGATAACTTACCACCCAAAGATAACTTACCATCAGCCATTGCAAATTGATGAAAGATATTCAGTAAATTATCAACAAAAACAATAAATTATTCAATATTAAAATAGTACTTTACAATAATAATTAAACACAAGCCTACGTTATTGTTTACTGTTGTATCTTTGCACGAATACACAGGTTTATTAAATAACAATAATTAAAATTCACAAAAATCACTTAGCCAAAAAAACAACCGTATTGAAATAGAATGCTATATATATACATATTAGCAACAATATTTTTTTGGAGGTCTCTTTGTTCTCGCTGATCATCGTGGATTGTATCGCCCGTACTCGTCTCCGGTTGGTAATCTCGGATTGTTGCGTTGGTTCATCGAAGAAGAACTAGATGCGTGGTCAGTCCCGGCTGGAAGTGTTTCTGTAGACAAAACGCTCGTTGGGATTTCACAGGGATCATCATCTTGATCCGAACCGTATCGAGGTCGAAGTTGATCAAGGTGTCTTCTCCAAGTTGGTCCTCGAGGAATGACTCGTACATTGACGCTTCGTGTACCATGGACTTTCGTAACTATCGCAGGCACCCATCGTGGGTCACGATCTCTTCTAGGGCCGAAGTACAGTGCGTAACAAGGGTCTCCTAGTGAGTAATGATGTTCGACTTGCGAAACCACTTCCGAGTCTTCAGCATTTGAATGCTTGCTCGCTTGTCTTAACTGTCTTCAAAGTGTCAATTTTGGTGCGAATTCTTCTTGCAAAGCTTCCTTTGGAGGTAACGAGGATTTTCTCAATGCCTGTTTGAAGGATTGTATAAAACGCTCGGCAGCACCGTTTGTTGCTGGATGATAAGGTGCTCCGGTGAGATGTACAATGCCTCGTTGTTTGCACCAAGCTTGGAACTCTTGAGACATGAATGTTGTGGCATTATCGGTCACCAACGTGTGGGGATATCCGAAATGAGCAAATTCTTGTTCAAGTATAGCAGTAGTACTTTTCGAAGACGTTGAGGTTGTTGGATGAATGCAAGGATATTTTGAATAAGCGTCTACAAGGACTAACCAGTTTCTTCCCAGAAAGTTGATCGCATGGTCCAAGTGGAGTCTTGACCATGGTTTTTCTGGCATCATCCACGGATGGATTGAAGGTTTATCCGGCTTATTTTGAAATTGGCCACAGGAAGTGCATTTGCGACATAAATCCTCAATGTCAAAGTCAATTCTAGGCCAATAGACAGTTGACCTGGCAAGTTGTTTCATCCGTTGCATGCCGAAATGTCCAAGGTGTAATAATTTAAGAATATGATTACGTAGGGTTGAAGGAATTATTACCCGTAAGCCGTAAAAAACGCAACCATTCTCTGTTGACAACGAATTTTCCAACTTTTTGAAGTCTTTAAGCTCTTCCGAAAATGCATGCGGCCATCCTTCCTTCACAAATCGCATTAGTTGGGAAAGAATTGGATCCTTGGCAGTCTCTCTGACCACAAGCAATGGATTGTCAGGATTGATTTGACGACTGATTGTCCGAACTAAACAAACGCTATCGACATCATCTTCCATCTCCTCCCCATCAAAACTTGTGTCATTTGAAAATGGCAAGCGACTAAGAGCATCGGCATTGCCATGGTCCTTGCTTCTACGGTATTCCACCGTGTAGTCATATTGATGGACTAGTAATGCCCATCGTGCAAGTCGATTCGCGGCCATTGCAGGAGTACCTTTATCAGGGGCAAACAAGGTCACTAAAGGTTTGTGATCGGTAACCACAATGAACTTACGACCGTACAGAAATTGATGAAATTTCTTCAAAGCGTACACTAAGGATATTGCTTCTTTCTGTATTTGGCTGTAGCGTCTTTGTGTCGCCGATAAGACTTTAGAAATATTGAGAACGGGACGCTCGCTTCCGTCTGCAAAGCGATGAAATAATACCGCTCCAATTCCGCATTCTGAGGCGTCACAAGATAAACCCAACGGAAGAGATGGGTCATAGTGCGCAAGTACAGTCTCTGTGCATAGTAACCGTTTGATCTTTTTGAAAGATGTTGCTTCTACTTCACCCCACTTCCACTGCTGTCCTTTGCGTGTAAGCTTGTACAACGGCTCGGTGATTTCCGAAAAATATGGAGGTAATTCCTCGACTTGATAAAGTGTGACCCAGGTAATCAATTGATACTTGGGCGAAAACACATTTCTCACGGTTGCAGCGAAGACCTTTTTCTTCTAGTCTTTTGAACAAAGCTCGCAGGTTCATCAAATGATCTTTTGCGTTGTCACCACTTACCAAATATCATCGAAATACACGGCAACTCCTCGCAAATTTTGCGTTAACTGTTCCATGATTTCTTGGAAATACCCTGGTGCGGATTTAATTCCGAAAGGAAGTCTTTTCTGAAGTAAAACTCCTTTGTGAGTGCTGAGAGCCAGCTCCTTCTGGCTGTCAGGAGAAAGACAGATTTGATTATATGCATTAGCTAGATCAATCTTACTAAAGCAGTAACCACGTCCTAGCTTGCGCATTAGAGCTTCTGGGAGAGGGATTGGTTGACGATGGTCTTCCAGTTGCGAGTTTACAGTCACCGAATAATCTCCACAAACTCGGATGCTTGCTTTTGCTTGACCTGGCAAAGGAGACTTTCGAATAGGAACCACGGGGGTGCCGTACGAGTTAAAATCTGTAAGCTCCCATACACCTCTCTTAATTCCTGCTTCGTATGCTTCGTTTAAATCTTGTAGGATTGAGAACGGAACAGGTCTTGGCTTCTTGAAAATAGGTTTAGCTTCAGGTTTAAACCGTATGTCCAGTGAAAAATCTTTTAGACAACCCAATGTAGATTCAAATAAAGTAGGAAACTCTCCACATAATTAAATACATGCCGCATCTAAAGAGTTTTCTGGACCAGTTGTAGTGACGTGCTCTATCGTTGCAGTAGATTCAGCACAACTTAGGTTTTCTCTGAAGTGATCAGTTAAGTTTGGGCACCTTAGTGACAATTACAGGAAAGGTCACGTCAGGTGATTTTCCATCAATACTTGCAGTTGATTGGAATTGTCCCACGACGGGTAGCGGGCTACTTTCAGCAACTTGATATTGAACTGATACAGGTTGTAGAATGGGTTTACCCAGCGTTTGCCACGTCGCTTCACAGCAAAATGTGTCACTGGCTCCGCTATCAATTTCAAACTTAATTCTAGTTTGATAGATGGGTGAAACAGAACATTGGACTTTGTGCTTCACAAGCTTAATATCTCTTAGTCGAGACATGCATACAGATTGCAGATGACCTGTTTTCTTGCAGAAGCTGCAAATAGCTTTAATGTGGGGACAAGCTTTGCTAAAATGTCCAGAATTTCCACACCTGAAGCAGGCGGTTTTCTTTTCTTGCGTTTTGGAAGTTTTGGACTTTTCCTTTGCTACCTTGGCTGCTTCTTCCACTTCTTGAGCCACTCTGATGGCGTTGCTAAACTTCAGTTCATCGTCCTAGAGCTTGAAGAGTGTCTTCAAAACTGCTTCGTTGTCTACTGAACAGATGAATTTAGTTCGCAAGGCTTCATCTAAAGGATCTTTAATGGATTAAAAATCACATGTAGCTGCATCTTGTCGTATTCTGCTTGCCAGTTCAGGAATAGTTTCGCCAGGTTTGCGTTTCATGTCAGACCAGAACTTGAAACGTTCTCTGACAACAAATCGTTTTGGGTCGAACTGCTCTGCCATAAACGTCTGAATATCATTCATGGTTAGCTCATGTATGCTTTTGACAGGTTGTTGCTGAGCCGCTAAGCATTTTGTAAACGGAGTTAGATTGGTTGGTAAGAAAAATTTGTGCTTGCTTGTTGTCGGGAATAGAGTTAGCAGTGACGAATGTTCGGAACCTTGCCAAATAATCAGTCCATAACTCAGATGTGGAATCGAATGGTTGAAAACTTGCCATCGGTGTTGGAACATTTTCTCGCGGGTTGTTCAAGCTGCTTTGTAAAGTTTTCAGCTGCTCTTGAAGCATTGTCATTTGTTCTTGGTGTTGCTTGTTCTGCTCGCGATGCTCGTTGCGTAAAACTGCCATTTGCTCTTGGTGTTGCTTATTTAACAACAAAATCAGTTCAGAAATTTCACTCATTTTGACAATTCAAGCTTTAATGCAGATTCAACAAATTTTCTTTAAAATTCTTGACGCAGATGAGTTACTTGAATCCTCGTCGCCACTTTTGCCTGTTGTATCTTTGCACGAATACACAGGTTTATTAAATAACAATAATTAAAATTCACAAAAATCACTTAGCCAAAAAAACAACCGTATTGAAATAGAATGCTTTTAGTTCGTTTGCTGTAGTAGCTTGATAACTTTGAACTGACTGATGAACCGAAATAGATGCGCAGATTTAACTGGTTACAATTATGCTTGGAGATACGCGTGTCCAATAATTGATCGAGCAGAAGGCGCTGATTAAGATTAGAAGCGTTTAAGAAAACACTACGTCATCGATTGCACAATATCAAAACATTTACGTAAACAAATTGTCACTGAATTTAATCGTCTACATTTGAGTTTTAAAAACAATCTTTTTTAAAGCTACTACTTAGGTAAACAAAAGAGTTTTAAATGATGCCCTTAATTTTAATAGCTATTTTAAAGTTTTGTTGCAGCAAAAATTTTTTAATCTCTAATCAAATATTTGGTCTATCAATGTTTGACTGATTTTATAAATTAATTAATGTATCGCAATTTGTTTAGTAGAATAAAATTGTCAATTTGACTTTCCAAAAAAGAGTAATAGATTTCTGTTTTAAGGCTTTCAACATTTTTTGCCATATTTCAAATAAAAATTTTTAATCGTAATAAATAAAAATAACTCGTAATCCTGACATGATGCAAAAAAACCAAGTTTAAATTTGGATTTACTGCCCCTTCCCAAAAAAAAACATCCAAAATATATGGAGTGATTTGAGTAAACAAGATGAACACTTTTTTGTGACGCAGTGTTATCAATATAAGCTAATCTTGTAGCTGCAAGAATAAATAGGCGGTTGTGCGGTCACAGACACTTCCGTAAACTTTCCAGCTTTTTTAGAATTTTTCCGCAACTTAATCAAAATCCTTGAAATTTTTAGTCTTAACTTGACTTACGAAAACAAAACAATGTTAACTTAGATTTTTTTGCAATAAGCTCTGGTCTTAAATCTTTCATGCCTTAATAGTCCCCGGCCTGTTGGAATGAGCTTGGCCCGAACAGCATGAGTTCAGCTCAATCACCTGCAGACTGGTGTTGGGCAATTCCATTTGTCCATGTACAAATAAAGTCTTGCTTTTTCACCGAATTGCGAGTGCGGCGCCGTTGAACAAATCGCAGACCACGTTCTAATAGCGCGCCCCATACCAGCCGCAATTTCAAGTAGCAAAAAGCTTGGAGTCAGGCTAATTTTTAGTTTTGCAACTTTCTTATATTTATTCCAATGGAGATTTTTATTGTGATTAGTGCCATCTGTTACTAGATAATTCGATTACGAAAGAAATTTATTCAATTTTTCTTTCGGCAACAAACAAATCTGGTTATGCTTTAAATGTTTGTATTCATACCCTTGCCCGCAATCAGTACAGTATTACAGAAATAAAAATTTTTAATTATTTCGAATCATCTTCCATGTAAACTTGGATCAAACTCTTCCCTCCAAAAAAGCAATTACTTTGATCCTACATATTTTTTCTTAAATAGACCGAACAAATTCTTCTATTAATAAAATTTATATAAGCAATAATTTGAAAAACATATTTACGTATTTATTGATTATAACCAGCGTCTTTTTTACAAAAAATATAAATTTAGTGGCTTTCACAGTCTGAATCTTTTCACATTCTTATAGTTTTTTTTCATCTTTTTATTCATCCTTCCACCTCGCAGAAAAGCATCGGAGACGATGTACCTAGGACAAGCAATTACCCCGACCTGTTGCCAAAAATACAAAAATATTGTTGTCCAGTTAAAACTTTTTATTTTGATTCCTTAATTTTTTTTAAGAGATACGACTGAAATTTGGAACTGTTGGCCTAGATTTCCAAGTAAGGGAAATGTGCCGGAAAATGGGTTTTCCAAGGATACAACAAAATTGCGCGAGAAGATTTTAAACCAAGACAGTTTTGGTAACAATCACTACACTCTTAACCACTCGACCACGTATTCCACAACCCGTTCAGCCATCGCTTAAAAATTTCTAATCGATAAATCTATAGGCGTATGTGAGGAAGGGGGAGGGATGGGGTTAAAAAACTCCATGAAGATTGATGGTCGAAGGTTCATAGTAGCACTAAGACAGTTTAAAATTGTTCAATTAAAAAGAAATTTTTTTAATTAAAAATAATTAGGAATTGAAAAAATTGAAGAGCAAAACAGGTTTTCACATTTATTTTACATTCGTCGACAGCGTGGTTGAATAGTTAAGAACGCTGTGATTGATGTCGAATGTGATCCACACCTTCGCGGTTCAAAAACTTTTCTCGCCATTCTTTTTGCCCTCCAAGAAACACTTCACGCCACTTTTTCCTGTTTGGTACTCTTAGCAACCAGTCTTAATTTTTAATTATACCTCTAAATATTAATTGAGAATAAAATAAAAAAATTTAACCAAACAGCCATTCGACTTCTCCTGAAGCAGGTCAATGTAATAGCTTGATAGTTGCTCTATGTATAGCAGCCCGACAATTTTTTTGTGTCAAAGAGTCAGGAGAATAAAAGTTTAAGATTAATTAATTAATATCAAAAATACACAAATAATTTTATTAATTTTTTACGTAAATGTTTAAAAGTGGCTCTCCTTATTTTTTTGTTGCATCAGACCTCCGTTTTGTATAAACCATCACAAATTATAGAGATCGTGTTTTTGACTCGCAACCGGTCCTTCCCCAATAACAAATTTCTGCATACGCCATTGTATGAATCTAATTGCTTAAAACAGAATACAAAATTGTCTTAAAGCTAAACTAAAAAAGTGTTAATATGACAAAGTAGAAAAAGATAACGTTCTAAAAAATGCTTTAAATAACCTACCCAAAAGATGCACAGAAAATAAACAGGCATAATACCGAAAGAAATCAGCGAGTCGTTAAACAGTTTTTAGTTTGCATAAGTCGTCATTATTTTAAATCTTTTATGGTGATTAATTAGATAAGTTCTATTCTATGTAAACCAAACAAATCCAAGAAAACAAACAAACCCAAAAACTGTAACACAACAACACAAATAACCAAGGTAATCAAATATTTGAATGAAATTTCAGTCATTACCATGATGACCGGTGCCTTCAGCAACTTGAGTCTTGAAAAAATCTTCTATAAATGACCTGTTCTTTTCAACATTGTCTACCAGCATGTTTTACGTGCTTTGATTATCTTTTGCTCTAGTTGAGGATATTTTTTAAAGCAAAGATGGGCAAACTATGGCCCGCGGGCCGCATGCTGCCTGCCATGATTTTCTATTCGGCCCGCGAAAGCCACAAACACATTACTTTACTCTCTCATTGCTTTCAGCTGTGGTGATTTCTAAAAAAAGTCATCACATTTGATCAATGTCTAAAACTTGAAATCACTTCGTTTTTGGAATGAAAATAGAGATTTTAGAAATTGATTGAAAGTGATTTTTTTTCAGAGATCACAATAGTGCGACCATCAAACAAACTCAATTTGTAAATGCGAACCTTGAACTAAAAATTTGCCCATCCTTGTTTTAAAACCAATTGTTTAATGATATAACCACGCAGAGCAAAACGCTTTTTAACATGTTAAAAATGCTTGTTGATATTAAATGTAATCTTAAGTATTTTAAAACTATTGTTTTAGGAGTAATTAAAATGAACTAAATTTTTGTAAAATGTCTTGGTCTCGGCCTGGAATCATAGATCTTGAAATTTTCCGGTCTCGATCTCGATTTTGATCTCGGAAAATTATTGGGTCTAGGTCTCGGTATTGGTCTTGACATTTGTGGTCTTGACTACATCACTGTGTCGCTACAATTGTATAACTTTGATCAAAATTAAATTCAATAAAGTTTGTAAAACATCGGTTCAAAGAAGAGGTTAAACAGGAAATAACAATACTTTAGCAAGGAAACAGACTTCTTAAAAGCACCTTTTTCGTTTTTAGTGTTAAAAAAGCAGTCTTAACAAACGTAAATTTTAGCAAAGTCCTGGAAAAAAATTTTACTAAAATCTTTGTAAAGGATCAAGAAACTTTTCTAGTAAGTTTGAAGGTAAAATTTTATTCATGCGAAAATGAAACAACCAAAAAAAAGAATTGCATCAGAACTTTTTAATCTTGCCAAAGAATATTTTAGCTTTAAATTTTTTGGGTCAAATAAACAACATTGCTGCCGAATTTACAGAAAAAAAATGTTTTTGTCTTCACTAAGTTTTTAAATGAAAATTTTTTTTAATGCTTTAAAATTTGCGTTTGTTGAAAGTTTTTTTAACCAAAAAAATTTTTGTGTTTAAATGTCACAACTCTCACCAAAAATATTTGCGATATCCTTGCTTTTTGCAAAAGGTTTAACCTTGTTAAGAAATGGTCAAATTTGCCATGGTGTGCGTTTTTTCGATCTGTTGTATGTATTAAACGTCAAGAATGATTAAGATCATATTTTTTAAAGCGTATAGAGTTAGTAATCCTCTGCTCACCTTTCTATAATAATTTTAAAAAGCCGTTGATAAAATTGTTTGTAAATTAATGATTAAAGAATAGTTATAAATTGAAATTGTTATACTGTATTTTTTTGTTTAAAATGACATACTTTTTCTTTTTACTGTTAATTTGTTGTCTTAGGTATTTAAAACTTAGGAATTAAAGTTACTAATGATAATTTTGTTGCTGCATAGGGTTGGATTTGTTACATGCAATTACATCGTCAAATTCGTATCAACTTCGTGTGGATCTTGAAGATTGGGACGGAAACACAGCTTACGCTACTTACAGGTCGGTAATTTAAATTTGAGGAGTTACGTAATTTGAAAACATTTTTGTATCAAAAACACTGAATCATGCATGTTATAAATTTATCCTCAATTGATTTTTAGTTGTATCTAGCTAGGCTTATCATACGTCCGGGGTTAGCCGGGGCAGTCCCGATTTTTAGGGCCTTGTCCCGGTTTTCCGCCTGGTTAATCAACATATCCCGGTATTTAAGTGAAGTCTTTTTTTGGAAAACACTGCTTTTTAGCAACGAAAATCAATAAATCCGAGAGAGATTCAAAGCAAAGATCTTATTTTTTTTAGAGAACACTGCTTTATATGGACGAATCTGTTTCTTTTAAAGACTGTCCCAGTTTATCATTTCGGAAATATGGTATGCCTATGTCTAGTCATGGATTACTATAACATAGACCTAGATATCGCATATTGCTTTTGAAAAACTGGAAACATATTGTGACGTCACCTTTCGGTTGCTCTCTATAGTATAACTGGTAAATATATGTGAGACGTACAACCTTTATGAAGTTAATTTTATTATTTTTGTTGCGGTTCATTATCAAATCGCAGCAAAAAGATTATCATAATTATTGAAATAAATACATCTCGAAATACGAAAGTGACTCGTAATCATGCAAAAGTAAAAATAATCAGAATCATATAAAAAATACTATTAAGTGACGACAAACAAACGATTGAACATGTTTGTGGAAAATGATACAACAAAAAGCGACCATAAACATACAGAGTCATCCAAAAATTTGCAACTTTTTTCGGGTCACGTCTTTAAAATATAGAGCATACCTATGGTAAATATCATCAAAAATACTTTTATTTTTTTGTTACATACTTAGAAATACTAAGAACCATTTATATCATCACCTCTGACAAACTTACTTCAATAAACAGAATTTCATTTACAAAATTACATAAAATTTCTGGAAGTACAAAATAATATTTGTCGCATTTATGACTTAAGAGTTGGTTTTACAAACCCAACATTCTGTGTAAAAAAAAGTTTAGGTTTTCTGATTTTATTTAGTACTGCAACATCTCTGCATCTCTAAAAGCAGGTCCGAAAAATTACTTACCCAACGTATAGTGCCTCCATCGCATTCCTGCGAGTCAGGAGGATAAATATATTGATGAAATGAAACGAAAATTAATTCTTTTCGAGAGTCTGAGTAAATAGATACAAAAGCCTACAAATTTGTCTTAATTTGCTGAATTCCTTTTGTGATTGGGTCTGTTGTATAATTTTCCAAAACAACATACTAACGATTAAGCCACTAAAAGCTTAACTCAATTTATCAATTTAAAGCAAGTATGAGTTAAGTGAGCACAAGTGTTTTTATCAGGATTATAATTTGTGGTACGATTTGCAGCTAAAGCCATGCTTCTAGAAAGTTTGCCAACTGTAATAAAATAATTTAAATTGTCATCACTTGCAGTTTATTAAACAGAAACTTAAATATCATTTTAATCAGTGATTCTCAACTTGTTGTCGCAGTGCACTAGTGTGAAAAATTTTCAAGTGTCCGGCGAAGCGTTTTATAAAGCATTAGTCTTTTTCTCTAATATCATTTTAAAATTTCAAAGGTTTCTATTTCTTCAAATCTATTATCTAGCGTTTTGCATCTGTGTTTTTATCAGAGGTGCAGTTGAGACACGGTGCTTCGAGAACGAGAGAGACGAAATTTCGGTGTAGCGAGATCAAGACAAGACGAGGCTTTGGGGTAACGAGACCGAGACGAGACTTGGTTTAAGTCAGGGTTGTAAAGTCAGAGTCGGAATTCGGAGTCGCATATTTTTGGTTGGAGTTGGAACCGAAGTAGTTTTTTAAAATATGTTGAAGCCGGAGTCGCTTTTTTAGATGTGATGTAGTTGTTATGAGATTCGTATTTTTTTTTGGTCACTCCAACTCCAACTTTCAATTAATTGCTAAAAACTATCATAGCCTTATTTATTATCTGAATAATTTAAAAATAAACAAGCAGAAATACGGCGAGTAAGTGGATAGGTTATTTTTTGAACTTCAATTTAAAGTGCAAACTAAAAACAATTTTGGCTTTATATTGACAGTCAAACTTGGCTATTTATTTGTAAAATTAAACTTAAATTTCGGTTTTCGAGTTGTTTTGAAAAATTCAACTAAAAATTAAACAAAGATTTCTATAAAAAAAAAGTGTCTAAATGTGCTTAATTGCTTATCGGTTTTGAAAACCAAGTGACGAATAAAAAGAAACCCTTTATTTAAATTCAGCCCCCTCTAATATGTCGAGATTCTTTAAGAATTGTGGGCACTTGTCTAAAGCTGTCGCTTGTAATCTCTTATCATTCCCGATACTTAAAATATGCATTAACAAAAAATGCTCTAATCAGCGGTTAAGTGTAAGAATAAAAGTTTTTCGTTTCAATCTACTTATAATTGGGACAAGAAAAGGTATCATGAAATGCTAACTCTGAAATTACCAAAGCTATTTTTATATAAGGGTGTGTCGCATTTTATTTGCTTGTGAAGTTGTAAAATAATTTCTCCTGCTCCAAAACCTTGGATTAAACAACTCGCACAAAAAATATATAAACTCCTTTCCACATCAAAAATCCTTCATCATAAATTACAAGAAAGTTTCCCAAGTTAAATATTGACGATCGCCTACAAGGCTTCCATTATCAAGTATTGCTCTGCCAGTGCTAGACATGTCAGTTAAATGACATAGTTTTTGAAGATAGCTAACCAGAAACTTATCTCTAAGCTTTTGGTCTGACATTCGTCAGGAGACAAACATCTGAATGAAGGAAAGCAAAATTCAATTGATTTTGTAATAAAGCTGAACAAAGATAATTGGATGTTTAAGAAAAGCGTCACAACACGTGATCAACGCAAGAGTTTCAAGTGATAAACAAGGTTTTTTTGGCCACATAAATTTGGCTTGCATGATTTGATGTAAACGGCTTCTCAAGCAGATAACATCTAAACGGCTTTTAAAGGCGATAAAACTACATCAAATTATGTCATACCGTTTACATCAAACCATGCAAGCCAAATTTATATGGTCAAAAAAGCTTGTGTACAACTTAAAACTCTTGCGTTGACCACGTGTTGTGACGCTTCTCTCAAACTCTCAAACTCTGAAACTCCGTATATATACGTATATATATAATGTTGCAAAATCAGTGCTTCAAAAGTGCTCAATATCAAAGTTAGAGCTCGAAACTAAAATTAAAACTGGAAAAATTACAGAAATTAAAACAAACCTAAAACCCAACAGACTGTTTCACCCATAAAAGGGGTCATCAAGGGTATCTATATAAAGTAAAATAAAATAAAGTTAAGATAAAACTGCCAAAAATTCAATAAAAATTAAAAATTGAAAAAAATTGAAAAAACTGAAAAAACTTTAAAAACGCTTATTGAGGTTGGAACATCCCATCACGGACTCTGCTATGATAAATTGATTGAGATCAGTGAGAAAATACGAGAAGTAGAAAAAAAGCGCGCGAAAGAAATACAAATACAAATATTATTTTAAAATTTTTAAATGTGTTCGAGTATCAGCTGACGTAGGACGTTGTAAACGGCGAAAAATGAAGACAGCGAAAAATGAAAAAATATATAACACAAATCAAAGTTTAAGTTTGACGTTGATCCATTTGTGTTTATTTTTATGCCGACACTTATTAACCAATTCAGTTCGTTTGTTTAACAGAGCGTCATCATTAGCAGTTAAGATTGCATATTTTTCTGCCAAACTGAGGTTGCATACTTTGCCCCCGTGTTGATAAGGTGTGGCGTGGCAAACTACAGTATTTTCTAAGATATAATAAGATATAAACCAGAATCTTTGCAGGACCAAATGAATCTGGAAAGCTCGGTTGCATTTCTTTTGGAATCCAAATTGAAGGAATGGTTGTGGTTGTAGTATCTCGTTTTAAATTCAGTTTCGCACAGTCCAAAATAGTTCTTAGATTGATCCTTGGTTTGAACAGGCGCTTGATTGCTTTGTCGGGGCAGTTGCCATTCAATGGGCATGACTGCTTATATCTGCAATTACAGGGTTTAGACTCTGACTTGCCATTGTGAAAATTAAGAAGCCTCTTATTGTGAGCTCTCTGTTTGTATAAGAAAACTGGTTCGAGTTATTGTGGGAAGTCTGTTTGTATAAGATTGGGTTCACCAGTAACTTTTAGCTGATAATATTAAAAAAATTCTGTCACTTTTTTCCTCATTCTTTTGGCGTCTAAAAGCGTTACAGAGAATGGCAAGGCCACTCTCTGTAACGCTTTAAAGGGCAATCAAACAGGTTGCATAAAATCTGCAACAAAAATGTCGTCAAATTCAGCTACAGCTGTACCCCTAATATGGCAAACATCCTCGCAGCAGACAATAGAGGCTTCTTAAGTAATAATACTGCCTGGATCAGATGCTGGCAGTGATGTCATTAAGCCAGCATCGAGTTTCGTCATCCAAAACCGTCAGACCTCGTGCTCCATGTGGTGCCCGATGTATAGGGCACGCTGTTAGAACATGGTCTGCGGTTTGCTCAGAGGCGCCATACTCGCAATTCGGTGAGTGTGGCGCCTCTGAGCAAACCGCAGAATTTTTACGTCAAAAACCTTTTGTCAATTTAAAGGTTTTTTGCCTACGTTGTATATCATGGGTGCCCAACATTTTACTCGTCGTGGGAAAAATATTTGTCTGTAATTTATCTTGGGTCACAATCGGTATAGTAATCAAAAGTGATGCGAATTCAAGCTGCTATGAAAATTAATTCAAAAATTTTACGTTAAATTTAAAATGATAATTTTTTGGTCGTATTTGCGCACATTGATTTTAACGATTATTTTGAAGTAACTTCTATGATAAATAGAATTTCATCCCAAAATTTAGTTAAAGACAAAAAAAGCCATTTGTTGTTTTTCTAAGCTAAGCGAAAAACCTCTTACTGAGACAAAAATAATTGTATTCCGAGTTATCTGCGCATCATTGAATTGGTGCAGAGACACTGCGATAATAATTTAAGATGTTTGAGCATCTGATTAAAAATTTCTCGGCGGGCCGCACCAAAAGGTTTCTCGGGTCATATACGGCTTGAGGGCCGAGGGTTGGGCAGTCTTGCTATACATAAACGGAATTAAACAAATATTTTGATTATTGCATAACGAATCAAATAATTGTGATTCAAAAATATCTTCACTTTTTGTGATTATTACATTAATTATCAAAACTTTAAAATAATCTGCTTTAAGATTTCTTTTTAATGTATTTGATTTAGAAATTTTTCAGTTGGAAACTCTCAATCAAAATATATTCTGAATGTGCAAGGTTACAATGGGAGTGCAGGTGAAATTTGTTTTAAATTATTCAATCGCATTCAGATTATTTTGTGCAGTAATCATGAAAACTTTTTTAAAATTAACAATACGACTATATTATATTGTAATACAGTTTTCTTTGGAAAAAATTTTTTATTGTTACATAAATTAAAAATCATAATTTTTTATTATTGTAGTTTCTAGATTTAACTGGCTTTTGTATATTAAACCTGACTTCGAGCTAAGACCAAAAATTATTTAAATTCGACTTTTGATTAAATCAAATTGGCAAGTTTTTCTCAAATCTACAAACTGTGCAAATGAAAACAAATTAAAACAATAAAATAATTTGTAAATTATATTTTTTTACTTGAAATGATTTGCTGCATTCGGAGCGTGGTCGAGTCGTTAAGAGCGCCGTGATTGTGATCGACCTGGTCTGATTTGATGGTGAAAAATTTTTTCAACTTCGAAACTTTTTTCTGAAAATTATTAAAGCTTCATTGACTTTTAAAAGTCGGGTCGAATTTTGTTCAGCTTTTGTATCTCAATGTGTTTGTGACCGATACCTTAATTTTTTTTACACTTTTGAAAACGAGCTTTTAACTAATTAAACGAAAATTTACTTTTTATCACACTTTGCGAAGATAACTACCACCAAAAATTAAAAATATAAAAAATACATTAGGCGTGAATAACTGACTGACCAAACAAACAAAGCGAAATTATTGCATTTTAAATGTAAATGATCAATAGATTAAAAATAAAATTTCAAATAATAAATCTAATAAAAAGAACAAAATTATAGCTTTTTTTATCTTTTTAACATAAAAAAACTATAAATTATTTAAAAAACTTATTTTTTGTTCAAATTGTTTAGAGATACAAGGGTTCATGATTTATTAAAATTTACACTCCCAAGTCGTAGAGCCTACTAAAACCCCAATTTCTATAGGGTTAGACAAATGAAATTTATTATATGTTTGAATATCTGCAATGAGATAAAGTGCTTTTTTATGTGCTTATGATAAATTGTTATAGCTCATAAATAGAATAAAAATTAGTTAAAAAATTAATAACTTTTTAGTTTATATATTGTATTCATAAACTTTACTTAGTTTGTAATTAGTGTATTTGTGAACATCTATTATAACCTCAAGTGATTTGTATCAATCTAGTTGTCAGTGTGACAAAATGGTACGGAACTCATATTATAATGTACTTTTAATAATCCGCATTGTTTCTGTTCAAATTCTAACCTCGTCCTACTTTATTCCCTTTTTTTGTGTCATACTTTTTTCTTCCATGTTTTCTTAAAAAAAGTTTCTAAAAGGCATTTGAATCACACTGGATAAAAATTAAGCAAAACTAAATTTTTTGTTTTTCTTCATAAATTAGCAAATTCTTGTTTATGAAAATACTTAAAAAACTTATATTGAAGTTTGAAAATTAAAAGTTTTTAATTGTTCCAAAAAATTAAATAAATAAATAAACTTACTAGCATCAAAAGCGTTGATTTAGACCTCTTTAAAAAAAAATCCTTTTCAAAGCAAGATCCCAAAACAAAAAATTTTCAATTTACGTTTTGAAAAGAACTTTTGATCTAAGATGGACAAAATACCTAAAAATAAAATATGTCAAATGAACTTTTTTTGGCAGCGTGGTCGAGTCATTCAAAGCGTCGTGATTTTGATCGACATAGATTTGGTTCAAAACCTGCTCGCGCCATTTTGTTGTTTCCTGGGAAAGACATTTTACCGCACTTGGCGTTCTTAACAAGCAGTTTTAAATTTCTCGTATTTCTATAAGGCTAAAAATCCGAATAAAAATTTTCAATCTGGCAGCAATATCTTTTAATCTACGGATGCAGGTCGGGGTAGTTGCTTGACAGTTGGCTTATGCGTAGCACCTCCGTTGCTTTCCTTCATTGGTTTCAATCAAGTCAGGAGAATAAACATAGATAAAAAATGAGATAAACTATTTGAAAATTTTATCAAAGTATCAACAATTTGATAAAACAAAATAAGATTCTTTCATTGGATACAAAACAAAATTTTGCACAAAAATATCACAAGAAACAACAAAATAGCATTTGTATTTCCCCGTAGTTTTATCTTAATATTATTGTTTTGTGAGAATTAAGTAAAATCAGCAATGGGCAAAACGTTTTTGGATGAACAAAAAGCATTTGTTGTCCAGATCAGTGCTCCGCAACTTTTTCACATTAAGGGCACACTTACGAACCTTCCATAAATTTGCAGTACACTTTGAACAAAATAAATTTTTTTTGTATTTACTAAATTTCAAACACTTTTTTTATGTGAACTGTGAAGAAGCAAAGATTTAGTACAAAACAAGATTGGAAAATTAGTCACGACAATAAGAAATCTTCATTCATTAAAAAGGTCCAGAAAAAGTTTTTCAGTCGAAAAAGGTTGAACAGTCTTGATCTAGCAGTTGTAAAGGTCAAATTCTTAAATTTTTTTTTTCAATATGTATAAATTATTGTTTTTCCGACACACACTGGTTGTAGATCACTGCCATAAAGAAGCAAAAATACATAAAACTGACTTGTTAACTTTTGGTTTCGAGTTTGAAATATATTTCTAAAAACTGATTAAAAAAATTTTGAGATAGATATATTTAGGACGATTTTGCTTTAAATGATTGATCGAACAAAAAGTGCTATCACGGTTATACGTTCACTAAACACCACGCAAAAAATAAAAAAGTAATCAACAAGTTTTTACTTTTAGTTGAAAATAAAGAATTTTTTAAAATATTTTCAATAAAAATGTGGCAAAATTGTTTTGTTTTAAAATAACAACTAATCTGCTCTTGTTTGTATGACGATGATAAAATAATCGAACGGTGCAGTTGCTATTGATTTATTTCGTTAAATCACAAACATATTAATTACAGGTGATTCTTTGACTAATTGGCAAAACAATCGACCTTTTTCAACAAAAGACCAAGATAATGATAGATGGTCACGTAACTGTGCTGAATCATTGCACGGGGCTTTTTGGTACGAAAATTGTGGCAATGCAAACTTGAACGGAGAATATCTGGATGGGGGAGTGCACCGCATCACAGGTGTTTGGTGGTGGTATTGGAAGTATTGGAAGGGCTTCTACTCATTGAAGCGAGTGGAAATAAAAATCAAACCTAATTAATATCATTAAATTCAAACAATATATTATCATGTAATAATGTAATAAACTCATTTGTATTCAAATATTTTCTTTGTCCATTAATATTTTGATAAAATTATGGATTCTATTGATAAAATTATGGATATTTGATCAAATGAATTCTATTTTGATAAAATTAATAAAAAAATTTCTGATTTGTTAAAAAGATTAATTTTATTTTAAATTCTATGAAAGTTTTTTAAATAAAAATTTATTTCTACACTGTCAATAAAATTTACCGTCTTTTACCTGGCAGCAAAATTTCGGACACGTCCGTAAATATCTTTATTTCCGTAATCGAATTTTAAAAATATTTTCAATAACTTATTTTATCTGTAACGCTGGTATAAAAAGTTATTGTATTTTACCTGACAGCAAAAGTTTGAATATAGACGAAACTGTTTAATTTACGATTTTTTAAATCTAAACCAAAGGTTCTCAACCAAGGCTAAATTTACATCTTGATTTGACTTAATCTGGATTCAATTTTTTCAGAAATCACATCTTTTTTGAGACAAAAATCTAGAAATCAGAGTCAGATCCGAAGTGAAGACTTTTTTTAGAGATTACTATGCTTTTGGGACAAAACGTTTTTAAAAAGTAAATGATTCATTTAGGATTTTTTTAAAAGGTAAAAACATTTAATATGGTTTGTAAGGGGTAAATAGGTAAATAAAAAGAGTTAAAAAGGTTGAGGACCTATGATCTAATCACACGGATATTTTCAGTCACCGATTTTACGTATCGAGCAGAAAATATTTTCATAAAGTTTTTAAGAAAAATTTTCTACAGCATATGTTGATAACTTTTAGTTAAAATTTTAACAATCTAAAACAGTGTTCAAATTAAAAATTGGTTGGTATCGGAATCTAGTTGATCATATTTATGGCAGCAATAACTTAAATCATTTTAAAATGAATTCAGTTTATTGAAACCTGTACATAAAAGCAAGGATAAAGAACAGTGTTAGTAAATTTTACGTGATTTTCATTTTTACTGGTTTTTCCTGCTTTTCAGTTACGCAGCAGTTTTTATTGCTTTTCATCACAGAATTTTTACGCGTTATTTTCAGTAATTCCAAATAACATGTTTTTTGTATGTAAACTAGTTGTACATGTTAAAATTGTAATTTTTATGTAAACACCAACAGCAGCACCAACAAATACTTTGTAAAAACAAATTTGAATATTGTAACAATAAGTGATTTTCTAAAATGTATATTTATTGATACAATCAAATTGATATTTTTCTGTAGCGTTTACATCAAAGCAAACATCACCAAATCAATTTAAACAACAAATCTCTTCATTTACAAATTTAGATTTAAATAAATATACAAACAATTGTTTTGTTTACAAAGGATTCACAGACAAAATTCCTGTTCAGTTCAGTTTCGTATTTTTGTGAAACGTTTTTCCATCAATAAAACAATTAATTTATTAAAGTTGCATAATAATCTTTAATTGTAACTCAATCGACTGCATCCCAAAAAGATGTGGGGTATTCAAATTTTTCATTTTACCATAATTTTTTGTAACCCGACAGTTGATCGAAGAACATTTGATCGAAACGACATTTAATCGAAACGATACTTGATCGAATAATGAAAGAAAATTTACAACTTTAAATCTGTCGGCATTTTGTTAATTTTTTGTCCCTAAAACAAAGTGATCTCTATTAAAAAATCTTCAATTTGAATCAGTCCCAGTTTTGTCGAGTGTTCGTCCCAAAAACATTATAATCTGTAAAAAAGGTGTTCCGTTTGTATATCTCCCTGATTTCTCCAAGGGAATCCAAGCGTGGGGCCACGGGACAATTCTCTTCCCCCTAAATTGGCTGCTGACTAGGCTACTATATGAAAAGAATGCAAACAAAAACGGCACCAATAGGCATCTAACGAAGCATAACTATGACAAGTAATATACTTGTTGTCCTCTAAAAATGCTTTGCCTAGGGGCCTTGTGAAGAAAGCCCGACCTTGACAGTGACAAAAAGTTATACGAAATAAACACTTATTGTCTTCTTATTGATGGCCCCTGCTTTTTATGAATCTAACTTACAGTAACAAAGAGATTGTTTAATCGCAGAAACATACATAAATAAATATTTTTTTATATTTACTGTCATTTTGATTAACTGTCGTTTAAATCAAGTGTCGTTTTGATCAAATGTCGTTTCGATCAAGTGTCGTTCGATTAAGTATTGTTCCATCAATTGTCGTAGTACTAGAATTTCTAGTGCGGCAATCTGAATAAAATTTCGTATTCGGACAATTGTTTGAAAACAAAAACCAACAATTTACGAACAATAGAATTAGAGTTAGGTATTCATTTAAAGAAGCAAAATGAGCGTTTATAAAATAAATATTTTCAAACAACTGCATATAAATATTTTCAGATAACTTAGAGGGAAAATTGCGCTTGACCTAACAAAATTTCTACATCATTCGGTTATACCCTCATAACGTGGTTGTAATTTCTAAACGCATCCTATTTTGTTTACCTTTTAACAGTTAACTGACTCTGTTTTGTCAACTGTACCAATAGGCTGCCTTAAAAACCAACAAGATCCGCTATTTGTGGCTCGTACCTACACGTACCTGTAAGCAATTTTACATATAACCCGCCCGTACCCAACCCGTAACTTTTTCATTTTTGAGTAACGCGATTCTTCTTTTTCTTCGTTTAGAGTAGATGTTTCTTTTTTCGAAAGACACTTCAGATGTTAGGGCAGGTATTGATCAGCCAGGTTATTGTCTGGTCATCAACTTTTTTTAGACCAATCACCCTGCTTAGATGATGGAAAATAAGGAAAAATCTTATTATGTAGTCAGCGGTTTGCTCCTCCGCGCCACACTTATAGGCTGCTGTGAGAGCTATACCCCATCTGTGCACCTTAGAAGAGAACAAACCAACGTCACTGCAGAGGCGACTAAAGCCTTACCCAGGATGGTGTGGGAAGATGCATTCAAAATGGTTTGGGTTGACGTCGGTGATTAAAGTATGTAGGCGAGAGCTGTACTTTGCCATTCCGTATTCCGTTTGGTTTCCGCCCAACATGCCACACTGGTATCCGACTTAGAAAAGTTCTTTAAAAGTTCCAGTGCAGCAGGCACAAATGGGTGTCACGATTTGAGTTATCTTTAAATATGTGTTCAGGCCCTTGTGCTAAGCGAGCTAGAGATAGCTTGGCTCGTTTGCGGCGAAGTTTAGTTGGAAAGATACCTGCTTGTTGAAGTTTGATTTAAAATAAAGGTTTTAGTTTTGCTATTGTTGGTATTGATTGGAAATGCAGTTGGTGAAGGTCTTGGAGCTCCCCCGGGCCACGTTGCGGTTAACTTGGCTGATTGCAACCCACACAACCATTTAGTTGCCCATACTTCAAGAGATTGTTCAGCAAAGGCTTATTTAAATTGCTCATGAATAAACATAGCAAGGCCATATTTCCTGTTTGAGATTCAATAGTCCAAGTTGCAATTTGGTAGCACCAGTCGATTAGTATTGTTGCAGTGAGTGTCGTAAAGGAGGATAACGAGGGCGTTGTACCTGTTGGCCAGATGACAAACAACTCAGACCTTATTTTCACTCAAGCTCTCTATATTGAGCTGCAGTGAATTAGGCTAGGGTATTCGTTTGCCGTTGGGCCTGCAATTGACATCAAGTCTTCTTTTTTGCTTCTGGAACAGAGGGTCTATTCTTTCACCATCCCGGAAGCTCTCCATTGTTGACATTAAGAAAAGATAAATACGAACACAAAAAAATTACTTTTCAGAAATAATTATTTATGCAGGGCTCAAATTTAAAAAGTTGCAAAATATTGTGCATATAACCCATTTATTTTTCTAAAACCGATTTTGCCTGTTCATAATCATCTTCCTCGCTCTTCGTCGTTGTTTGGAAGAACATTCATTCCACTTCAGACTCAAGCAGGACTGGGGCCGCGGGTTTATCGTTTTACTATTCTAGGCTGCTCTACTGCCTGTATCAGGTGCTGGCAGTGACGGTGTTGAGCCATGTGGTACTTTGTTAGGACGTGGTCTGCAATTTGTTCAAAAGCGCCGAACATTCAGTCCGGTGAAGGAGCGAGATCCCATTGCATAAACAGATGGAATATCCAAAACCAATCTGGAAGCGATTGAGCTTAACCGAAGCTGTTTGGGGCAAATCCATACCAACAAGCCTGGTAGGCTACTGGTCATGGATATGAAAGCAAGTGTGAGTAGAGTATTGAGTAACCTGACTTAAACAGCTTGTGTTGCATGTTAAAATTAGATTAACGCCACAATTTCTTTGCTTCTTAATCAAAATTTTTATAAATACTACTAGAAACGTTTGCTTTTTGTAAGCATTTAGAAATTTTCTGATGCTTTATTCTTCTTTTAGAACGCTTTGTACAATTGTTGTATCTGGCTATTTCCTAAACGCTTGGCATTGCTGTTTACAATCGCAGCTATAGTTAATATCATTGTAAAAGAAAATTTTTTAAGTAATAGACAATTTTTGGCAAAGTTTACTGATTCACGCAAAATTGGAAGTTTTCCAGAAGGTTAGGTGACTTGAGATATCATTAACTCGATATCGCATACGTTAAAACTTTTATCCTGACTTTCATTGCTTTGCCATGATTCACGGTTGCTGTCACGGCTTGTGCATTGAAGTTGCAGCAACCTAAATATCAGTGCAGCAGTTGTAAATATTATCAGATATCGAAGGATTGGAAGAAATGAAAATTGGGAAAGTTGTGTCATCCAGGGCTGCCAGAAATCGGGATTTCCCCCAGATTTGGGGGAAATGCTGGCAGTCTGGGAAAATGGGGAAATTTTTAAAATTTGATAAAAACTTGAGGAAACTCTACTTATGGATTGCTGTTTCGTCAAATCTGCTATATTCTTCCTTTAAATTGTCATAAAACAATTTTTTTTATTTTTTTATCACAACAATGGCATGGTGACAGACGTTTGTATTTTTGAGTGGTTTGATAGCATATACTCAATTAAAAAAACCTGCTTTTAAGCTTTATTACGTTCAAACTTGTGACAAACAGTTTTCAAAAAAACTCACAAAAAGGTATTCAATCTATCAAATCATCAAATAAAATGTTTGTGGCAGCCAACAAAACAACAAATATTCACAAAATGGATGTTGATAATTAGAGAAAACTATTACGAGACAATATCACTTCAACTTATAAAAAAGCAGATAAAAGTCTAACCAAAAAAGATCGATCAAGAACCTAAGCATATTGCCGAAAAATTAAACTTGATAACAGGATAGAATGCTTAGCCGAAAAGAATTCTTACATAACTTTAAAAGACCACAAAGACAACTTTAACTAAAACCCTCAGTGCAGACTAATTAATCTCACAAAATCGGAAATTAGAATCATAATCAAAAATATTTTAGACAAAATTAATTCAAGAATACGGTCTGACACCGGCCTACAACAATGGACTAACACCACGTCAGTGTTTTCCTGGTTCAAAAATATAACAAGCAAAAAATCTCGCAAGTTTTTAAAATTAGACATTATTCAGTTTTACCCTTTTCTAACAGAAAAACTATTCCGTAGCTCAATTAATTTTGCAAAAAGATTTATTAATATAGAAGATCATGAAATTAACGTAATTTTACATTGCCGTAAATTTATATTATACAGTGATGATAGTACCTGGATCAAAAAAACAATAGCGAATTCGACGTAACAATGGGCTCTTACGACGGAGAAGAAATACGTAAACTGGTAGGACTGTTTCTTTTGCACAAACTTTCTACAATTATCCCTAAAGAACTTGCTGGTCTATACAGAGATTACGGCTGGCAATTCTCCGAAATTCAAGTGGTCCCAATACTGACCGAATCAAAAAAAGAATTATAAAACTCTTCCAAAAATACAATTTAAAAATCACCATTGAAGCAAATATTACACAGACAGATATTTTAGATGTCACACTTAACCTCAAAACAAAAAAGCACTGGCCATTCAGAAAACCAAATGATTAACAATTATACATAAACATTAATTCAAACCACCCACCTTCCATAAAAAAGCACTACCAAACATGATATCCAACAGACTATCAAAACTTTCTTGTGACTTGGATAATTTCAAAAAAGCTATTCCACCATATAAAAACGCAATTAAACAAAGTGTCTACAAAAATAATTTAATATTTAGTGAAACTCAACCGAAAAAGTAATCAAGAAAACGCAAAATCATATGGCTTAACCCGCCTTTTAATAACTATGTTGTCAACCACATCGGAAAATAATTTCTAAAATTAATAAACAAACACTTCCCACCACAACACAAGCTTTATAATATTCTAAATAAAAATAGCATAAAAATTAACTATAGCTGCATTCCTAAGATGAAAGCAATTATAACCGGCCACAACAAGAAATTATTGGAAAAGGAAAGCTCTCAACAATAAAAACCATGCAACTGCAAAAATAAAGATATCTGGCCACTAAAAGGATCGTGCCGACAGCAATCTGTCATTTATCAAGCAGACATACCTCATGGAAATACAACAAAAAGCTACATAGGTTACAAGGAAACAGAATTTTCTCAAAATAAAGCTATTCGTATTGTCACCTAAAATTAAACTAAAAATAATGAACTAAAAATAAACTAAAATTGCTACAAAATAAAGCTATTCATATTATCACCTCTTCTCAAATGTCAACTAGTTCGAAACCTTATATATTAAATCAAATATTTTGCCCTTGCCTAAATTGTTTGAGTTTGAAATAGCCAAAATTGTTTATTTTTATAAATTTAATTTGTTACCTAAGATTTTTGATAACTACTTTTCATATGTTAAATCTTGCCATTCTCGTACCACAAGATTTTCACTTAATAATCACCTTACCATTTTTTCTGTTTAAAAGTAATCAAACTATCAAAGATCAATTAAATATATAGCACCAAAAATTTGGAATTCCATCAGTCATAATTTGAAAATAATGACATTTAATAAATTTAAAAAACATTATACTGTAAATCAGTTTTACTTCTTAACGATTAAATTCATATAATTCTTTCAATTTATTTTGCGTACCTTATATTATTTTTTCTTTGTTGCTTGGTTTGATTCTACATATTCTTAATGTTATATTGCTGTTTTGCTTTGTTTTGTTTTGTAGCGTTTTTTATTGATTTGTTTTTTTGTTGTTTTTCATTTTTTGTAAACGTTTTGCAATTTGCTTCTATACGTATTTCTATATTTTACAAGGTGATTGCTTGATTCAAAGACCTTACGGTCCCTTCGCAATCACCTTGTCACAACTTTAACAGATTATACTGGTATTTATTGCTGCTGAGTTTACCTTTTTGCGACGAAATAAATTAAATTAAATTGAATAAAAAGAATTCAAATTACGATATTATAACCATATACAATTATTTAAAAATATAAAGAAAAGAAACGCCACAGAGCTTTCCAAAACATTGTGGAATGCCAAAGAATCAGGTCTCAATCCCACAATTAACTGGAAAATAATCAATCAAGTTATCCCCTATAAACCAGGACAAAAATGCTGCACCTGTGCTTAACCAAAAGTTATAAATACTACTAGCAAACCAATCAACAATCCTCAATAAACGATCGGAACTTACAGGAAAATGTTGCCACAAAAACAAATTTAAACTAAATAAATTACCTACTTGATTTTGTATACTTGAGTTGCCATTGTTTTTGTGCGTGTGTGCGTTCTTGTCTGTCATTGAATCCGCTGGTGTTTTCCACAATCGTTTGCACCATTTTTTGCCCACTTTGCTTTATCGTCTTGTGCGATTTTTCTCGTTGCCTTTTTGTTGCTTTGTGGATTATTTTCTTTCCTTTTGTATTTTTCACCGCACACCCAACTCGCCCTCCCTCATCTTTCAATGAATGCAAACCTCTACACTTGCATTTACTATATTTTGAGTTATTTTTTTCTTGTATGACGTCATAGGAATCGTATTATTTACTTAATTTAACTACATATCATTTATTCCACACGTATTTTTTTTTACCACAAATAGCTATATTTTTAATTTTCTAGTAACCACCTGACGATTTTAAGGATGAAACAGACTGTTGTGATTTTTAAACAGTAATTGAATAAATTTTGTATTAATATACAGTATATATTAGCAAAAGTGATTAATATATATATTTTTTTTTCTATTATTATTATTTTTTTGATTTTTATTCATGATTGTTATGTTATTAATATATGTTTTTTTTAACTCCATCAACTTCGACTAGCATAATAGTTTTTTTTATGTTATATTATGTCATCTTTTATATCGTTAATATTTGCTTATTATTTGATTTATAATTCCGTAATTTTTTGCATATACTCTTTGCATAATTTACAATTCCATTAATGTATAGTCACCAAATGCATTAAAAAAAGGATTCCGGACCTGGTGAGGTTTCTTTTTATAGGTGGTTTTTCTTTACCCACCTTACTTTATCATCCAACTAAATTTCCATCTTGGCTAGCTGTGCCACCCATCATCATTATGCAGACTAATCTTGCATTGGTTATTCAAGCTTTCAATTTGTTTAATATTAATATTATTATATATTTTTTGTCTTTCTTATTTCTTATATTTTTATCTGATTACGGTGTCGCGGCCATGCTTTCTACTGTTTTGTACTTTCACTTCCTGATTATTTTATGTATGTTTTAACGTTGTGCTGCTTCTTCCTTTTCTTAATCTTTTCAATATTTATAATTTTTTTGTTAAACTGTTTAATAATGATGAAGAATAAATGAAATGAATGAATGAACAGTGGTCCGAGACCGAGACCGAAACCAAGACCGAGACCGAGACCGAGACCGAGACGAGACTTTGTTGTTACTAGACCGAGACTTCGAAAAACATGTTTCGGCATATCGTAGATACTTTTAGTAAAATCAACTTAAATTATTAAATTGAAAATTAATTTAAAACATGTTACAAGACCGATTGACACATGACTTGCATCATAATATACACTGATGAGCGTAACAATTTTTTATTGTGTTTTTGAAAAAATTAAAAATTGTAAAATTATATCGATTTCATTGTGATTGCAGTACCTTTGATTAAGAAGATAATCAAAATTTGAATTCAAGCTGCTATGAAAGTTAATTAAAACATTTTACGTTAAAATCAAAGTGATAATTTTTCGGTCTTTTTTGTGCACATTGATTTTAACAATTATTTCAAAGTAACTTCTATGATAAATAGAATTTCATCCCAAAATTTAGTTAATGACAAAAAACCATTTGTTGTTTTTCTAAGCTAAGCGAAAAACCTCTTACTGAGACAAAAATAATTGTATTCCGAGTTTTCTGCGCACCATTAAATTGGTGCAGAGACACTGCGATAATGATTCAAAATGTTTGAGCATCTGATTAAAAATTTCTCGGCGGGCCGCACCAAAAGGCTTCTTGGGTCATATACGGCTCGAGGGCCGAGAGTTGGGTAGCCTTGCTATACATAAACAGAAGTAAATAAACATTTTGATTATTACATAGCGAATCGAATAATTGTGATTCAAAAATGTTTTCACTTTTTGCGATTACTACATTAATTATCAAAACTTAAAAATAATCTGCCGAAGATTTCTTTTTAATGTATTTGATTTAGAAAATTTTCAGTTGAAAACTCTCAATCAAACTATATTCTGAATGTGCGAAGTTGCAATGGGAATGCAGGTGAAATTCGTTATTCAATCGCATCCAAATTATTTTGTGCAGTAATCATGAAAATTTTTTTAAAATTAACAATACGACTATATTATAATGTAATAGATTTTTCTTTGGAAGAAATTTTTTATTGTTACATAAATTAAAAATTATAATTTTTCATAATTGTGGTTATTAGATTTAACTGGCTTTTGTATATCAAACCTGACTTCGAGCTAAGACCAAAAATTATTTAAATTTGACTTTTGATTAAATCAAATTGGCAAGTTTTTCTCAAATCTACAAACTGTGCAAATGAAAACAAATTAAAACAATAAAATAATTTGTAAATTATAGTTTTTTTACTTGAAATGATTTGCTGCATTCGGAGCGTGGTCGAGTCGTCAAGAGCGCCGTGATTATGATCGACCTGGTTTGATTTGATGGTGAAAAAATTTTTCAATTATCGTAACTTTTTTCTGAAATTTATTAAAGCGTCATTGACTTTTAAAAGTCGAGTCAAATTTTGTTCAGCTTTTGTATCTCAATATGTTTGTGATCGATACCTTAAATTTGTTTAAATTTTTGAAAACGAGCTTTTAACTAATTAAACAAAAATTTACTTTTTATCACGCTTTGCGAAGATAACTACCATTAAAAGTTAAAAATATAAAAAAAGCATAAGGCGTGAATAACTGACTGACAAAACAAACAAAGCGAAATTATTGCGTTTTAAGTGTAAATGATCAATAGATTAAAAATAAAATTCCAAAATATAAATCTAATAAAATGACCAAAATTATAGCGTTTTTTATCTTTTTAACATAAAAAAGCTAGAATTTATTTGAAAAAACTTATTTCTTGTTCAAATTGTTTAGAGATACAAGGGTTCATGATTTGTAAAAATTTACACTCCCAAGTCGGTAAAGCCCACTAAAAACCCCAATTTGTATAGGGTGAGACAAATAAAACTTGTTATATGTTTGAATATTGGCAATGAGATAGAGTGCTTTTTTATGTTGCCTATGATAAATTGTTATGGCTCATAAATAGAAAAAAAGTTAGTTAAAAAATTAATAACTTTTTATTTTATCTATTGTATTCATAAACTGTATTTAGTTTATAATTAGTGTATTTGTGAACATCCATTATAACCTCAAGTGATTTGTATCAATCTAGTTGGCAGTGTGACAAAATGGTACGGAACTCATATTATAATGTACTTTTAATAATCCACACTGTTTCTGTTCAAATTCTAACCTCGTCATACTTTATTCCTTTGTTTTGTGTTATACTTTTTTCTTCCATGTTTTCTTAAGAAAAATTTTTAAAAGGCATTTGGGACATTCTATGTCAACTCACACCCCTCTTTTGCCGACCATCTCCGATTTTGCTGAAATTTGGCATGTTTGTAGGTTTGGATATGAATATATCTCACACAAACTTTCACGTTTCTAAATTAAATAGTTTTTGATATATAAAGGTTGAAAGTTAGACACAGAATCGCCGCTTGAACGCCTCTGATCGAGCAAAAGTGGCTCTCCTGACTTTATTTTTTATTCGATTTCAAAGATGTTAATATCATTGAAAAGCTCTTTTTAGCAGCTTTTCAATAATATTCATATCTCAAATGTATCTGTATAAATAAAAAAGTTATTTAATGTCGTGACCTTGTGACCTTGACCTCGCATGACCGCAAAACCCCCATTCCAGACAAAAAAATTTCAATATTTTTGTTCCTCATATAAAGGACTATCAGCATGACAAAAATCAAAGTGGGATCTTTATGGGTTTTCAAGATATTTTTTAATTAGAAAAAAATTAACAAAAAACTTGCGAAAAATGATTTATTTAAAAATATCGACAAAGTTGCAAAAATATTTATTGCGTAAATATCAACAAATTTGCATCATTAAGCACACCTGTTAAATAAAATGCAAATATCTTGAAAACCCATAAAGATACCACTTTGATTTTGGACATGTTGATAGTCCTTTATGTGTGGAACAAAAATATTGGAAAATTTTTTGTCCGGAATGGGGGTTTTGCGGTCATGCGAGGTCAAGGTCACAAGGTCACGACATTAAATAACTTTTTTATTTATACAGATACATTTGAGATATGAATATTATTGAAAAGCTGCTAAAAAGAGCTTTTCAATGATATTAACATCTTTGAAATCGAATAAAAAATAAAGTCAGGAGAGCCACTTTTGCTCGATCAGAGGCGTTCAAGCGGCGATTCTGTGTCTAACTTTCAACCTTTATATATCAAAAACTATTTAATTTAGAAACGTGAACGTTTGTGTGAGATATATTCATATCCAAACCTACAAACATGCCAAATTTCAGAAAAAATCGAAGATGGTTGCCAAAAAAATGCCAAAAAGGGTGTGAGTTGACAGGGAATGTCCCATTTGTATCACACTAGATAAAAATTAAGCCAAACTGAAATTTTTTGTTTTTCTTCATAAATTAGCAAATTCTTGTTTATGAAAATTATATTAAAGTTTGAAAATCAAAAGTTTTTATTTGTTCCAAAAAATTAAATAAATAAATAAATAAACTTACTAGCATCAAAAGCGTTGGTTTAGGCCTCCTAAAAAAAACTCTTTTTCATAAACAAGATTCCAAAACAAAAAATTTTCAATTTACATTTTAAAAAGAACATTTGAGCCAAGATGGAGAAAATACCTAAAAATATAATACTTGGAATGAACTTTTGTTGGCAGCGTGGTCGAGTCATCAAAAGCGTCATAATTGTGATCGACATGGTTTTGGTTTAAAACCTACTCGCGCCATTCTCTTGTGTCCTTCAAAAAGACACTTTACAGCCCTTGGCGTTCTTAACAAGCAATTTAAATATAAATTCTAAATTTCTCATATTTCTATAAGGCTAAAAATCCAAATAAAAATTTTCAACCGGACAGTAATATCTTTTAATCTACGGATGCAGGTCGGGGTAATTGCTTGACAGTTGCCTTATGCATAGCACCTCCGTTGCTTTCCTTCATTGCTTTCGATCAAGTCAGGAGAATAAACATAGAGAAGAGATGATATAAACTATTTGAAAATCATATCAAAATATCAACATTTTGATAGAAGGAAATAAGATACTTTCATTGGATACAAAACAAAATTTTGCACAGAAATATCACAAGAAACAACAAAATAGCATTTGTACTTCCCTGTAGTTTTATTTAATTTTATTGTTTTGTGAGAATTAAGTAAAATCAGCAATGGGCAAAACGTTTTTGGATCAAAAAAGCATTTTTTTCCCCAGATCAGTGCTCCGTAACTTTTTCACATTCACGGCACACTTAGGAACCTTCCATAAATTTGTAACACATTTCTACCTAAGTAAAATTTTTTTGTCTTTACTAAATTTGAAACACTTTTTTTTATGTGAACTGTGAAGAAGCGAAGATTTAGTACAAAATAAGATTGGAAAATAAGTCACGAAAATAAGAAATTTAAGAAATCTTTATTCATTAAAAAAGTCCAGAAAAAGTTTTTTCAGTCGAAAAAGGTTGAACAGTCTTGGTCTAGCAGTTTTAAAGGTCAAAATCCAAAATATTTTTTTCCGAAAATATGTATAGATTACTGTTGTTTCGTCGCACACCGGTTGCAGATCACTGGTTTAGAGAAACGAAAATGCGTAAAACTCACATGTTGACTTTTAGCACTGATGAAGCCTCTCGAGACCGATTTTCTGCAGTCTCCGTCTCGTCTCGGTCTCGGTCTTGTGTTAATGTTCTCGATCTCGGTCTCCAGGTCATATGGTCTCCGTCTCGTGTTTTTGAATTAGTATCGATACCGGACATTTTTTCATATATTTTTTTAACTTAATGTTTTTGTGATGAGTTTTGCAAATTGTTTAAAAGCAACGCTTAATTAACCAGCTTTGCCGCAATTTGAAGTGGTCGCCGTCGTCGTTTGTTCTTGATCTAAAGTGGTAAAAAACCTAGAATCAAACCTCTATAATCTTAAGTTTCGTAACTTTCTTACGTTTATTCGAATGAAAGTTTTTTTATTGTGATGAGGGCTATCTGTTATAAGCTAATCCCATTACGAAAAAAATTTATTTAAATTTTTTTTTTTTTGGCAACAAACAAGCCTGGTAGTGCTTTGAATATTTTTACCCACACCCTAGACTGTTAAAACATTCACACCAAATAATTCCAATTTTAGAAATATCAAGTAACTTGATTACGTAAATGTTTTTTAAAGCTAGTTTTATTAGTTAGAAGACAAGCTTCAACAGAAAAACGAATAAAATAATACAGAAAAACTAGATCGAATACAATTGAACAGCAAGATAGATAAACTTAGCTTTAATTTAGCTTAAATACAGCAGTAACCCGAAGAGTGGACAAAAATTTTTAAATAAAATGTTGTTTGTCACAGTTAATCTACAGCTAGTTACCTACCTTAAAATTTAGTACGCCTGCCAAAAGTTGCGTTAAAAGTGTGTTTTAAAGCAGATTAAATATGATAAAAAAATGACTTTAACGTCAACTGGAAGTTAAAGTTTCTAAATATTTATTTAGTTTACAAACGTCTTAAAATATATTTAGAATTAGACTCTAATACTAATAGCACTATGGTAACGATAACGACTTGAATCGGGCAATGCAATATAATACAATAGTTACAGTAGTTCAGACTTATGCAATATATGGCCCGTGATTGTCCAAATTGTGGCCCGCGAGACGATAAATAAAATTTTTATTTCGACTGTTTTTAGTTCGATATGGCAGGAGTGCAGTTACATAAGATGATGCTATTCTTAAATTGTTAACAGTTAGGAATCTATCTTTTACAAGCTGGGAGCCAATTTTTTTTAGATATATCTTCTGTGCGGCAATCGGTACAGAATGGCAGTGATAAAACTTCAACGTCATTGTACGAATCTAACTGCTTAAAACAAAATACCAAATTGCTAATATGACGAAGTTAAAAGGAAAATAATAACTAAAAACTATTCTGATTAACTACCCAAAGATAGACAGTAAATAAATAAAATAACAGAAAGAAAAAATAACGAGTTGTTAAGCAGTTTTTACTCGTTTGCATAATTTGTTATTACATGTATTTCTAATCTTTTTGATGTGATTAATTAGACTAATTTTATTTTTAGTAAGCCAAACATAACCAAGTAATCCAACAAATCCAACTCGCAAACACGGATAACCGATCTCATCAAATATTTGAATAAAGTTTTAACCGTTCACGTGATGAGCGTGTGTTTAGCATTTTTTAGTTTTGAAAAAAATATTTGATGAATATTGATTGAAAATTTTTTTATTGCTTTTTTCAACATTGTTAACCAGCGTGCCTTGTGTGTTTCGGTTTTCTTCTGCTCTAGTTGAGCTAGTTTTAAAGCGGTTTTTTTTATGATGCAACCACACTGAGTAAAGCTTTTTTCAACTTGATATAGATGCTTGTTTAATTAAAATGTAATCTTAGATTATTTAAAAATTAAAAATTTGTTGTTTGTTGAATAATTAAAAATGGACTATATTTTTGTAAAAATTTCCGATCTCGGTCTCCATTGTTTCTGGTCTTGGTCTTAAACCTTAAATTTCAAAATTTGCCGGTCTCGATCTCGGTCTTGGTCTGGGAAAAATTATTAGGTCTTGGTCTCGGTCTCGACGTTTGTGGTCTCGACTACATCACTGACTTTTATTTTCGGGATTCGTAAAAATTGGTTTATAAAATTTTTTAGTGTAAATACATTTTAAAAAATTTTACTTAGAAAATTAATAAACCAACAAAATGTTATCAAGTTTAGAAGTTTATTGAAGACAGAAAAAAAAAAAAATAAATAAATAAAATAACCAATAAGTTTATCTCTTTAATTGAAAATAAATTATTTTTTAAAATCTTTTAATGAAAATGCTGCAAAATTGTCTTGATTTGAAGTAACAACTAATCTGCTCTTTGAAAACGAATGATATAAATACCGAAATCTAACAATGCGGTGAGGGTTAATTTATTTCGCAAATCACGAACATATTATTTACAGGTGACTCTTTGTGTCGTCACAACAATTGATCATTTTTAACAAAAGACCGAGATAATGATGAATGGCCATCACGTAACTGTGCTGAACGGGAGCAGGGGGCTTTTTGGTACGGACGTTGTTCCAAAGCAAACTTGAATGGAGAATATCTGGGTAAGGGGGTGAACCGCGTAACAGGTGTTTACTGGTGGCATTGGAAGAACTACTACTCATTGAAGCGAGTGGAAATGAAAATCAAACCAAATTAATATCATTAAATTGAAACAATATATTATCACGTCATAATGTAATAAACTCATTTGTAATCCATTGCTGTTCTTTGTTTATTGATTTATTAATAGTTTGATAATTTTGATAAAAAAATTCTGATTCGTTAAAAGATTAATTTTATTTCAAATTTTTAAATGAAAATTTGTTCCTACAACCGATGTATCATTAAAAAACTTCAATTGTATTTTTTCATCTTACACCAGCTACAATATAATAATAATTTGCGCATATGATGATATGATAGCATTTGCGTTTTTTTCGCTTTTTTTTTATCTTAACGCTGTTTTGTCTTTCGGATGGTTCTAGTTTAGGGTTTCTAAACCGGAGGGGAATTCCCCACTAGAAGAAAAATTTTGTATTTTCAAGGAAGAAATTTTTTAAATGTATTTGAACATTTTTGATATCAACTGTAATACTTTATAAATTTTTATATGAAGAACATTTCAAAACTTTGATTTATTTTGGTAAATTTGACTTTTATGTAAAGTGATCGCATTGCGTAAATTGTTTTTTTGCTTTGTTACTTCACAATGGTTAATAGTTGCTTTTTAGTTGGTAATGCTGCTATTAATTTTGTGACAATTGCTATGATTTTTGTGTTACATGAAACTATTATTCTTGAGCTTTTTTTCATTTGCTAATACTAATAATTTTATAGTAATAAACATTTGTCTACAAAGCTTGTCCAATTTTGGTTAAATTTTAAGAACTTAGTTTCACTCTTTTGCATGCTGATATAAACATATTAATTTAACTGCCAACTGAAGTTCCGATGGGGAAATTTAGTTTTAAATATAGTTTAAGGGGGTCCATGAAATTAAAAAGAGTGATAACCACTGTTCTAATTAATTTGACGTTACGTAATCGTTCGCTGGCACGTCTCTGATTGGTTCTTGTAAAGAGTGACCTTAATTTAATCGCTATTTCAGAAAATTCGCTTATAATCTGCCACGTGACGTAATCTTATATAAGCGCGCGTTTGTTTTTATTCCATTTCAGATTCCACGTGAGATTCCAGTTAGTGATTTGATTGTTGCATTGCAGTTGAGTAGTTCGTGTTTTTGTGACTGTGTGACCGCTATAGAAAGGTAAAATTTTTAAGTTTGGTATTGTTAAAAGTGCTACTACAACTCATTAAAGCGAGTAGAAATGAAAATCAAACTGAATTAATATCATCAAATTCAAACAATATATTATCACGTCGTAATGTAATATACTCATTGGTAATTAGTTGCTATTCTTTATTTATTAATATTTTAATAATTTGAATAAAATATTCTGATTGTTTCAAACGATTAATTTTATTTCGAATTGTGAATAAATTTTTTAATGAAAAATTTTTAAATGAAAAATTTATTCCTACAACAGATATATAATTAAAAAAATCTTAATTATATATTTTCATCTGACACTAGTTATATAGTGATAATTGTAAAGAATATTAAAAAAGTTATTTCTTGTCAAAATTGTTTCTTTGCCAATACAAAGATTAAAGTAAAAAATGAGTAAATTTTTTGTGTAAAATTATTTGAATCAAAAAGCTATTTTAAATAAAAAAAAAACAAGAAAACTTTAAAAACTAGCTAAAGTTTTAGGCCTAAAATCTTTATTTAAACAAGTGATTTGTAGTGCAGTATTTAAATATTGCCAGCAAAAACTTATCTCTAAACTGTTTGACTTCATAAAAACTTTACTATTTTTTTCATTTGGCCCTTCGTTTTTTTCATTCATCTGTTTTAAAAGCCGTTTACATCATATTATACAAGCCAAATTTATGCCGCCAAAAAGATTTGGTTTACAATTTAAAAAAATTACACGACTTACGCGTTTTGACGCCTTTCTCAAACATCTAATCATCATCGTTTAGTTTTTTAGGACAATGAAGTTTTTTTTTTTCTTTTTTTTTCATTCCGATGTGTATCTCATGTCGAGTGTGCGACGATAAGCTTAGATATGAGTGTTTTGCTGGCTACATTTAAAAATTTTATTACGGTAATATTCAAAGTTTTTTTAAAAGGTAGAACCTAATTGTAATTTTTTTGAAGACTAAAGTTTAAAAAATATTTCTTATTTATTAAAAAAATTTTCTTACAACATTATAATATATTTCAATCTTATTCAGACTCAACTTTTTTCTAAATTTTGTCCAACTAGGGCAAGCATAAAGTACCAGCGCTGTTTTTGTTCAATTAAAAGTTATTTCTACAAAATTGCGCACGAATTTCATTCAAGTTTTTCCAAAAAACAAATTTGTTAATCTCTCATGTTAAATACACAAATACAATCGGATTTTGAAAAAGTAAAATTCACCGTTGGTTGGTTTAAATGAATTTGAATGAAAGTAATTTTTAATTTTATTGAAAACCAGAACGGATAGTGAAACCAGAATTCAGTTTTGCGGACAAAATCACTTCTACGGACGTGTTTTTTCTGGCACGACATTTAAATTCAATGTTGGATTTACAATAAAAATATTCAGACTTTACGATGTTTATACTGGCATATATCAATGAAAACACAATGATAAAAGTAGTGTCAGGTTTTAGAAAACAACGTCAATTTAAATTGAACACCGAAAAAAAATGATTGTTTTTATTCTCGGTATATTTTTGGCACAATCGATAGTGTAATCAAAGCAACAATTTTTTCTTGTTTTCAATTTAACCAAGTAACAGATTTATATCTGTAAGCGCATTGTTTAAGAACGTCACGGATATACATGACCCAAAAAATTTTATGTCCATTTATAGAATGAAACGAGTATATCCTTGCATTGCATTGTATTTTGGGAAAAAATCCTAATCTTTCAAGTATTTTTTTGAATGAAGATTTAAAACAGAAAAAATTCTTTGATTTTTATCTTTTCTACATTGCATATTTTTAATTTAAAGCATAAAAAATATACCTCAAAATAAACGTTTGATGAAAAAATTAATCGTTTAAACCAGGGGTGTGCAACTCTTTTGCTTTGCCGTTTGCATTACGTTTACTTCTAGAAAGTATGGCCGCTAATAAATTGAAAACTTTTGTGTTGCGTTAGTTAAAAGCATAATGTAAAACAATGTCAAACAATTTTTAATGAATTTATTTATTACAAAGTTTTTCATTCATCATGCATTCATGACTCCCTTGATTTTGCATACGAGCAGATAAGCTTGCAAAGTCGAGCGTCTCGTTGGATACCATCAGCCTTAGTTCAGACTCCAAAATGCTGTTCAAAAGTTTTTTAGCTAGAGCGGTAAACAGTTAAATATGCAAATTTGATCGATTTATTTGTTTATGTTGAAAAATGAAAAGTTTTAATTTTGTTAATACTTTGTAATATTTAAGTTAACGACATTATTCGTTGTTGAGCAACATGTTTTCCGCTTGAATCTGATTGCAGTTAAATCTCAACAACTTGAATTTTAAAGAATAAGTGTGCATTAAGTTGCGTTTCATTATAGTTAACTATATAGTGAAAAAGATCAAAAAGTAAAAAAGAGTTAGAAATACCTGGCGTATCGGACGAATTTAAGTTTTAGCGATATAATCGTTCAAAGGTTTGGCAAAGCGTGGGAGAAAAGTTTTCGTGAATTGTTAGTTCTGTGAATTTTTAAATACATTCTTTATAGTTGAGAATGTGGTTTTTGTCTGTTTACAGAGAGAAGATTTCAAACGAATCAATTTGAACTTAGTCAAAACTAACTCAGTCTCTATAGTCTCGCAGCAAACTATTTCTTGAGTAGAAACAAATAAAAAAAATTGACAGAGCTTTACTTCAGCGCAGGTATTCTGGCTACCTTGTTCAACTGGTCCTGTTGGATTCCCAAGTAAAGTCTGTGACATCTAACCTGTTTTAGTTTGTGCTTCAAAGCACGTATTGTGTTAAACCTACAGTATGTAATCTTATTTCTTTATACTAATTTTTGTTGTTTTGTTTAGAATGGTTTCTTTTCAGTTTAATAAAGCCTTAGTTTGGTTTTTCAATAAAATAAATCTTATAACAATTTATTAAACTGAAAAAAAATGGATAAGTGTCTTAGGCCTCAGATATTTGATGCTGATGCTAATTCTGAAGAAGGTCCTAGAAAGTGGCTTCATTGGAAAAGGACATTTGAGAGTTTCATTAGAAGAGTTGATGGAGCAACTGATAGAGACAAACTTGACCTTTTGATTAATTTTATTGAGACAAATGTCTATTCGTACATTACCGAATGTACTACATATGCAGATGCCTTGAACAAGCTAGAATGTGCTTATGTCAAACCAGTAAACGAAATTTATGCCAGACATCGTCTCAATACAAGCCGGCAAAACGAAGGTGAATCTCTTGAAGACTTCCTGCAAAGACTAAAGATATTGAGCAATGATTGCAATTTCGTAGATGTTACAGCGTCGCAATGCAAAGAAGCTGCTATAAGAGATGCATTTATCACGGGACTTGGTTCACCATACATAAGGCAAAGACTTCTTGAAGATAACGAATTGCGTTTAAACCATGTATTTAACAAGGCAAGGTCCTTACATGAAGCACAGAAAAATGCTGAATCTTATGAAGTTCGACATGCCGAGAGAATTGCAACAGTCTCATTTGGTAATACTGAAAATAATCAACTGCAGAAAGAGAACGAGAAACTGCAGAAAGAGAACGAGAAGAGGCGGAGCGGATTCGCCAGCTTTAAACATCAAAGTTGCAAGTTTTGTGGTGGTTCTTGGCATAAACGTGCTGATTGTCCAGCAAACCAACGCCTTTGCTACAAATGCAATCGCATGGGCCATTTCGCAAAAGTTTGTCTATCAAAAGTTAAGAAAATCCCGAAGACGATTGCGACAGTGTGTGAAGACGAAGAAGAGCACTCGTACATCAGTGCATTAAATAACCTGGTTGGCGATGAAAAGGTAAATGTTATTGTGTTGGTTAATGGAGTACGAGCTAATTGCCTTATTGATACTGGTGCAAAATTTAACCATATAGATTCAAAATTTTGTCAACGGGCTAAATTAAATTACGAAGGAAATAGTGACATTTTGAAATTGGAGTTAGCTGTGAAAAATTCGGCCATAAAAACTAAAGGGTTGTGCTCCACTTCCGTCGAATTTCAAGGACGAGATTATAATAACGTAAATTTTTTAGTGTTAGAAAATTTGTTGTGGGATGTTATTCTTGGTTGTGAATTTTTAAGTCTGCATAAAAGCGTGAAAATTGATTTTGGTGGACCTGAATCATCATTAAAATTAGGAGCCTTGAGTACGCTTCGAGGTATAAAACCCGTGCGTTTGTTTGAATATCTTAGCCCTAACATTCGCCCTATAGCAACCAAGAGGCGCAGTTATTCAAGTACGGACTTGAGTTTTATTAGTAGTGAAATTTCAAGATTACTTGCTGATGATATTATTGAACCTAGTAACTCACCATGGCGAGCTCAGGTTGTAGTAACGAAAAGCGAAAATCATAAAAAACGTATGTGTGTTGATTATAGTCAAACAATCAACAAGTTTACTCGTTTGGATGCCTATCCGCTTCCAACAATGCAGAGTGTTTTACGGAAAGTATCACGTTATACATGGTTTTCGAAATTAGACCTTCAAAGCGCTTATCATCAAGTTTCGTTGATACCTGAGGAACGAATTTACAAGGGGTTTGAGGCCGTCGGACAATTATATCAATTCAAGCGCATCCCTTTCGGTTTAAAAAATGCAGTTCCATGTTTTCAACGAGTGGTAAATCAAATAATATCTGACTATAAATGTGAAGGGACATTTGCGTATCTTGACGATATAACAGTTTGTGGTAAGACAAGAGAAGAACATGACAAGAATTTAAAACAATTTTTAAAAGCTGCTTCTGACTGTAATTTAACTCTGAATGAAAATAAGTGCGTCTTTGCTACAAGAAAGTTGAATTTGCTTGGATACTATATATCCGATGGAGTCATGCGCCCAGATCCGGAGCGAGTGAAACCGATAATTAATTTGCCAAACCCCACAAATAAAAAAGAGCTACAACGAGTAATCGGTATGTTTTCGTATTATGCGCAATGGTTGCCTCAATTTTCGGAAAAAGTAAGACCTTTGATATTAGAAAAACAATTTCCTATGGGTGAAAAAGCTCTAAATGCTTTTAAGTCACTTAAAGATAAATTAGTTTCAGCAGCTCTTCAAATTATTGATGAAAATGTGCCATTTGTTGTGGAAACTGATGCGTCAGACAATGCCATATCTGCATCATTAAATCAACATGACCGACCAGTTGCTTTTTTCTCTAGAATGCTGACCAAAAATGAGCGGCACCATTCCAGTGTGGAAAAAGAAGCTACAGCTATTGTAGAAGCAATTCGTAAGTGGACAGAATTTTTATGCGGCCGACATTTTACTGTAATTACTGATCAACAATCCGTAGCATATATGTACAATTCCAAAAATCATAGCAAAATTAAAAATAACAAAATTTTGCGATGGCGGATGGAACTAAGCGAATATGATTTTGATATTATTTATCGATCCGGAAAAATGAATTGTGTTCCCGATGCTCTTTCCAGAGCATTTTGTGCCAACATTTACGATAGCACGCTGCACAAATTGCACGAATCGTTGTGTCATCCGGGCGTTACACGTTTGCATCATTTTGTTCGCGTAAAAAATTTACCGTATTCCGTTAACGAAGTGCGTAATGTTGTTGCAAAGTGTAAAGTTTGCTCTGAATTAAGACCCAATTTTTATAAACCTGAAGTGGCATATGTAATTAAAGCAACCCAGCCTTTCGAAAGGCTTTCCTTAGATTTTAAAGGTCCTTTGCCGACTTCATCCAAAAACCGCTATCTATTGACTATTGTTGACGAGTATTCTCGATTTCCGTTTGGGTTTGCTTGCCCCAATGTCAACGCGAAAACAGTTATATCTTGTTTAAACCAAGTGTTTGTAATGTTTGGTATGCCTGCTTATATTCATTCCGATAGGGGTACCGCTTTTATCTCGCAGGAACTTCGAAGTTATTTGTACAAACGTGGTGTAGCGTGTAGTAGAACTTCAGTCTATAATGCTCCGGGTAATGGCCAGTGTGAACGCTATAATGGTATTATTTGGTCGGCTATAAAGTCTGCTTTAAAAACTCGATGTTTAGATGTTTGTCATTGGCAACTTGTTTTACCAGATGCTCTTCATTCCGTACGTTCATTGCTATGTACCGCAACTAATGAAACGCCCCACGAGCGAATGTTTTCATTTAAACGTCGATCAACCTTTGGCACGTCAGTACCAACTTGGTTAAGCTCACCAGGACCGGTGTACTTGAAGCGCCATATTCGCACCAGTAAATATGACCCTGTAGTGGATAAAGTAGATCTCCTGCATGCAACCCCAAATTATGCGATTGTAAGATTACCAAACGGGAGAGAAACAACTGTTTCATTAAAAGATGTGGCGCCTTGTACTAGTGCTAATAGTGATGATATCGTTGATATTGACAACGAAAACGAAGAATCGGAAAATGTAAATGTTAACTTAAGTGATGTTAGTAATGGTTCGAATATGCGAAATGAAAGTATTGAACGCCATGACCAAAAGGAAATTATTGGAGAAGAAGCACCGAATATTAATTCTAATGTTACCCCAGTGCCAAGAAGATCTACTCGTATAAGAAAAGCAGTGGATAGATACGGAGCTGTTCCATACAATTAACTCAAAGCAATATGTCTACAATTTAAGGAGGGGAGAATGTAATACAATCAACTGAAGTATCGAACTCGAATGTTATTTCAATTGTTCAAATTAATCAACCGCAATAAAACAACTGATTGTTCAAAGTAATCATCGCCGCAATAAAAAGTAATAAAATGGTTTGCAATCGCAAAATGTTTTAGTTTGTGCTTCAAAGCACGTATTGTGTTAAACCTACAGTATGTAATCTTATTTCTTTATACTAATTTTTGTTGTTTTGTTTAGAATGGTTTCTTTTCAGTTTAATAAAGCCTTAGTTTGGTTTTTCAATAAAATAAATCTTATAACACCTACCCAAAAAACTATTTGAAAGACAAAAATTAACTATGTATAATCAACAAATTTAAAAAATGACTAAAATAAAATATTAAAATTAAATAACGAAGCGCTCAAACAAAAAATTGAAAAATAATACAGTAAATTAAAACTGATCTCATTTTTGTAATGAAAAGAAAAATCTAAATTAAGTTATGTATTTGGTATTGCAACTGCAGCGCAGTCATTTAAATCGATCAGAAGATTGATCTCAGCAAGGAGTACTGGCAGATAGCTGTGCCAGAAGGAGTATATCCCAGACCGCGTTTATCACACCGGATGGGGCATATGAATTTCTCCGAATGCCCTTTGGCACGAAAAACTCCTGTGCGACACTTGTCCGTGGGATGAGAGAAGTGCTTTCAGGTATGTCCGGCGTTGAAAGCTACATTGATGACTTAATTGTGTTCTCCAGCGATTGGAAGACACATCTACGGACTTTAGAAGAGCTTCTGAAGAAGCCTAAGTGAGGCTAACCTCACTGCTCGTCCTTCAAAACGTATTTTTGGGGCGCCTATTTTCGAATTCTTAGTTTACGACAGCGTGCTCCAACTACAGACCCGCGGAACAATTTTGCGCAATTCAAGTCTTGTCGATAATAAGTAGCGACAACCTTCTATTACAAGGCATGACGAGCTTATGGGACAAAGTCTAGGGTTGAGACCGATTACAAACGAAGGTTTTTTTTAGAGAACATCATGATTTTGGGAGGAAAATAGGAAAATTGGAGATCGATTCGAAGTGAAGACCTTTTTTTTAGAGAACACGATGATTTCCAATAATTTCTAGCCGCCTGAGACCTGCAAGCTCGAACAAATTTGAAAAGTGGACCAAAAAAGTGAAGAAGTTGGACCACCCTGGGTTACGATGTCGAGTATGACTGGTTTACACCGAACGATGATAATCTGGAAAAGATTGCGCGAGCAAAGCGAGCAGTCACGAAGACGGAAGTTCGATTATTTTGTGGGTTGCTCGGTTACTATCGAGACTATATTTCTTCCTTTGCAATCATTGCGGCACCGTTGACGGACTTAACAAAGAAGGGGCAGCCGAACTTTGTCAAATGGGGTGATGCTTAGGAGAAAGCTTTTAACACCCTGAGAAAGGCTCTCCTGAAGCGGCCCATATTGAAACTGCCCGATCATTCGCTAGACTTCACTCTACGCACGGATGCTTCCAACAGCAGATTTTGAGCTGTTTCGATGCAGGAACACGAAGCAAAACTCCACCCCGTTGCGTACGCAAGCAAGAAGCTGACAAATGCGGAGACGAAGTACTCCACGCTTGAAAAGAAGTGCAATAATATGGCAATAATATGGGGAGTTGGTAAATTTTGCTTATATCTGGTCGGAAAGAAGTTTGTTGTAGTTTATTCCCGTTAACAGTAATTTGTTGTTTTATTATGAAATAATAATCTCGTGGCCAGTGAAGCTCTACTCTCGTATTGTGTGATTTAATGTCTACAATTCGCTTTCGATTGCTTCAATGTATTTTCTTGTCCTTTTTCTTTTCGCCTGACAGTAATAACGTAATATGTTTTTGTCCAGCGTTGCTATCTCGTTAGTATTGGAATGTTCGTGCATATGCGATTTGGTTCTGGCAAAGCGTTTTTCCTAGAGGTTTGGAGAATGATCTAGCTTATTCGAGTAACTTGGTCGATGCGTTGGGTTTGTCTCTATACGTATATATGTTCGCTCCTTCGCGCAGAGATGGAAAGAGCGAAAAGTGTCAGTCGAAGCAGAGTCGAAAGTAGAATTCGGGCGCAGAGCGCAAGCAGAGGGCCCGTTAGATTTTGTATCGGTTGACGAGTGTTAAATCTGTTTTGCTCCAGTGTTTTGGAGTTTTTTTCTACGGAGGTAGAATTATTTGTATTGATCGAATTAAGCTGCAGCGTTGATTTCGCTTTGCAGTGGCAAGGCGTGGAAGAGAATTTTCGTCGATTGTGAATTGGAATTTTATAATACATTCGTTCTTATTTGAGACAGTCGTCTCTGTTTGTTCGTGAAAAAGAGTCTTCAACAAATCAATCCGAGTTTGATTCAAGCCAACTGTATAAAAGCTTTAGGCTCATAGCAAACTACTTCTTGAGCCGGAATAAAATAAAATATAGGCACAGCTTTGTTTCAGCGCAGGTATTCGAGTTGCCTAGTTCAACTGGTCCTTTAGGATTGCCAAACAAAGTCTGTGACACTTTTAACCAAAAGTGTTTAGAGATAAAATTTAAAATAAAAAGATAAAAGATGAAAGATACTTTGCTTGCAATTTGGCTTTTTCAATGCTTTTTTTCAAATCTTTTGTACTAAAAAATAATGTATATCAGACTTTTAACCAAAAGTGTGTTTAGATAAAAAGTTTTTATACTTATTTGTCAGAAATCGACAAACATGATTTTTTTAGTTTCATTCAAGCTCACACATGGCTTAGCTTGATGGAGAAAAGCATTCAAATTTCTCCCTTACAATTGAAATTCAAGATTGATTTTATTATTTAATTGTTTTAGTTATTTTGTTGAAAGTCTTTTAAATTAAAAGTTTGACTGATTTTTATTTACTTTTCACATTTTAGTTATTTTAATATCGCTTTAGAATCTATCTATCAAATTTTATAAAATTTCGCTTAGCTTGCCTGTAAAAACAAGTAATACAATTGGGTTTAAAATCAACTTGTCAACTCTTGCATTTTTTCGAAACGTTTGAGAAAAGTATAAATGAAATGATATAATGTTACATACGTGTGATATAGAACAGGGGTTGCTAATCAGTGGTCTGTGAAAAGATTTTGTCGGTCTGCAAAAAAATCAGAGTCGTAAGCAGTCCGCTAGTTAAAGGACTCGAATCAATCCGAATCCAAAACTTTCGAGTTACATTTATGAGTTTTTATATTCGAAGTAATTGTAAAAGAAAAAACTTTTGTTTAGTTTTCACTTGCATTTTACATGACCGTTATGGCTCAAATATATTTACAGTAGTTTTTTTCTACGTATGAATTAGTGGTCCGCCAAAAAAGTTGCACATCAAATGGTGCATGAAGTTTTAAGGTTTGCGATCACCGATATAGAACTAGCATAAGCACAAGTAACGCAACACGCTACCTTTGTGTCTACTGCCTTTTAATTTGTTGAATTGCCAAACTTTTGGACAAGATTTCGACTCAATAATTGAAATTTACCTTAGCGGATCCAGCTCAAGACAATGGCAAAGGGACGTGCGTATGACAATTTGTATGTTAGATTGGAAACAAAAGAAGGTGAAAAGGAGTTGTACAGATTGGCTAGGCAGAGAGACAGAGCAGGGAAAGATGTACAGCACGTGAGGGTTATAAAGGATGAAAACGGGAATGTTATGGTAAATTCGGAGGCTGTGTTAAAGCAAGACCACCTAGATAAGAAGGCCTGTCGCGTGTATGCGGCAGACGCGATGACGTCACGCAGTTAGGCAATTGCTTCGGACGAGCCGAGCGCTGCTTTAAAAGCAAGCCATTTCCTTACTTTCTTACATCAGCAAAATAAAATAATTGCTTGACAATTTAGACAGATGTAATAGTGCTTAATATCAAACTTACGAACTGTAAAAATTAGATGATATTTTTTAAAGTTAAATTTTAATTAAACAAATCATAATACAATTACAACACCTCTTTACCCAAATTAAATTTAAAAAATAGATTTGAAAGCAACAAGTTGTAATTAAAGATTAAGTTACATTTTTACGCTAAAGTTTGCAGTTTTCGTTTTTTTGCTTGTTTTTCTTGCACCAGAAGGTCATTGTGTTTAAAACATAAATTATTTAACAAAATGTTTGTGCAAATCCAAACCAACATATTGGTGACATGCAGGAGTTCGTGATTGTTTTCACAGGTGTCTTCATAAAACCACAAAAAATCTTCTTCATCCAAAGCGGACATGGTGCATTTACAACGAGCTGGCGTTGAGCTGGTGCAAACCTAAATGCTTTAGTTTCAGCTAGTTTGTTTACAATAATAAAATTTGCCACAACTATATGCACCGCATCAGGTGAAGGATAAAGTAGGCCACCTCTAGTGATTCGAGAAATTAAAGCATTTTCAATACTTTGCACATCTCCGACTTGGCTCGTGATTTTATTCTTGCAAGTTTCACACCGTAACTTTTTTGATACCGAGTGGCAGCAATATCCGGCTACATAAGTCAACACAGGCATTTGTTGCGACGCATCATCCCAATCAGCAGGTGCAATATTCACAGGAAATTCCTTCAAAGTACTTATACATTCGCTTTTGCAATAATCATCCCAATTCAATGAAAAATTTGATAAATTAATTGCGTTGCCTTGAAATTGTAAATTTAATACAGAAAGCAGGCGAATTTTTTTTTCGCATTCATAAATTTGTCTCAGTGAAACATCATACTGCCCACCTGCAAGCTGTCTATACTGTCCAAACCGCGCTTCTAAACTGTCGGTTTGAAATTTGCCAAGAAGAACATAGTTGGCTTTTAGCTCCGTCAAACAATAATTCGAAATTTCCAATAATGCGTTTGTGATATGATGAAGAGCTGAGAAAGTTTCTTTTATTAATTTTCCTGTGTTGTCGCTCCTTGCATTCCAGTTTTCAAGCCACTTGATAAAATATTCCAAATACTTTCGGGACTTGGAATTTTCGTCAGGTGTTAGCGGGGTTTCGTAAAGATTTTGGAGTCTCGTGCCTTTAGAAGGAGTTTTGACATTAACAATCGACCACCACGTTGCAATTATTTTTATAAAAGCACTTGTATTTTCATAATGTGGAATTTGTAATTCTTTGCCGAGAAGAACCAGAGCTTCGGATGTAAAATTATTAAAAATTTGTAAAACTAGTTTCACATTTTGTCTTTCAAAAGTTGAAGGGTTTAAGGCTTTATAGGAAAGTTTATAAGCAAATTTGACTATTGAATTACATTCAGCAGTGTGCAAATATTTTAATGAGCAAAATGAAGCGAAAGCGGATTCTTCTGCGGCTGAGGTAACGATATTATCAAATGCAAAACGTGGAAAAGCAAAGCATTTTTCAGCAGATTTAATGTTGACCCAATTATTACGAAGGCATTTTAGAAGATGTACTGTATCAAAAAGAAAAAATAATGGTCTGGTATGATTACAAGGGTGCGGATAAACAATAGAAAGTTTTTGAGGAGTGACAAAATATGACATAGCTTTTCGATTTATTGTATTATTATCTGTTATGACCGCAATAACTTTAAACCCTATATCTTCTAAACCGATAATAATTTTTTTCAACATTGCATTTAAATCGTCGGCAGATATTTTACAAGTCGGCAGAAGATGAACAACATCTTTATACTTGGAAAAAACGCTGCTTATCATAAATGCAAAAGCAGATTTTGCTGCGTTGCAAACGTTATTGTACGATGAGCCAACAATAGTTCCCCCTTTGTAATCAAAGTACCGTTTTAGGTGAATCTCATCTATTAACAGCATGACAGTAAGATCAGATGATTTCAAACACTGGAACTTTTGTTTTATATAGAAAAGAAACGTTTTATCAGTTTGTTCGATCGAAGGGCTCATTGACGACGATAATGTAATTTTTCGAATAGTGGTGTAGCATGGCAGTATGATAGAGCCACTACTTCGCAAAAATCTGAAAGCATGAGGTGACACGTTGTACAGTAAGGAGGAAAATAATAAAAAGTCGTAGGAATAACATTTTTTTTCTTTTGTTAACAGGTGAAGTTGTTCATACACAAATTTTATAATATTGCAGAATTTAAATGAATCGTCCTGGAGTGGAATTAAGAGAGATAAAATCAAATTTAGACGTAATATAAAATCGATGTCAAGTTGGTTTGGCGCGAGATTAGGATTTTGGTCAGAAACTAATGATGACAATTCATCACATATACCGGCAATGTCCAATAAAGAGTTAACTTTCATTGAAAGCGATACTTGCCAAGCGTAGTTAGTTTTACGGATTTCACGTAGGTAGTAAGCGTAAGGTCGTTTTCGATGCATACTGCACTGGATATTGTTGGTCCCGCGGATTGTAGATTGTTCATTGTACAAATATATATACCATGTTCATTTTCTAAAAGTTTCCACGGTGCTTTTACTGTAAATTTTTCTTTTATTTGTTGCAAATTTTCACAATCATTTTGTTGTTGCTTCTTTTTGTATTCTTCTGCGCTAATGCGGATTGCGCTTGCAAATTCGTTCTGCTCCCTGTCTTGCAATTTTGTTTCTCGACTTTTTCTCACTGATGGTGTTGGAGCAGATAGATAATCAGGACAATTAGGCATTTTTGAAGGTATAAATCCTGGTATTAATCGAGGGATTTCCAACTTATAAGTGACAGTTTCCCCTAACGTAGAATTGAAAACAGATCCGGTTCGTTTGATTTCATGAGCATGGAAGTGGAGCTCGCAAACCTATAAAACAGTGGTTTAAATGTAAAGAAATAAATAATACAAGCCAAAATATCAGCACCTATCCTAGGATGATAACAGTTCCTAAACAAAAGTACAAAAGCTATATTTACCAATGCAATTTCTGTGCAATCAACATTTTTGGTTTGCTGGCAACCAATGCATCACGAAAAAGCAGAAATTACGTTTTAGTACAATCCATGAGCAAAATATTTAAATACGGTACCAAACTATCACCTATACATATTATTACCACCATACTTCTATAAACTACTATTTGAAAATATTTTTAATAAACACAGAACCAATAAATTCTAGTACTGAGTCTAATCAAAATTGCTTACTTTGCTGGTTTGTGATGGGGAAAAATTTGCTCTTCTGATTGCATGAATCCATTTTCTTTTTAAATTTTCATCCCGTGGAAATCCGAATAGTGCAACTTTTGGACCATTGGGATAATTTCCTCTGCACTTTGGGACGCAGCACTTGTAAGGCATTACAGTATATACTGGAGAAAGCTATCCAATTAATCATATAATAATACTATCTAGATTTTCAAATACAAAATATATGTTTTAGTTGCAGTGAAAATATTTTTATGCATTATAGCAAAGATTAAAAACGTTGTTGAAAATATACACCGCTTATTTTATTAACTAACCCTCGTTTATAGGAGTTGTATTAGTAGGTCTGTACTTTCAAAACTTTTTAAATAATTTCTTCATCTACCATTATCATAAGTGAGAAACAAATACTCTTCAAAAAACTTAATGCAAGATAAAAAAAGCTCTTTGTTTATCGAATCATGTTTATTTGTTAGATCAAGTTTTACTGTTGATGCTGATTGTGCACTATACACTAAAGATTTTGCATATATGCAATGGATTGAAACATAATCACACATTAATTACAGATTTGGAAACTTTAGAAAACTTGGCTCATCTGCTATTACAATTACAGCATAATGAGCTATATTAAAACTTAAGATCTATTTCTGAAAAAGTTCTGTAACTTTTGTTCCAACAAATGCAATAACAATTCATATTTAATTCTCACTTTCTTAAATCTTTCTTTTTTGGTTGCTACCTCCAACTTGCTCATTAACTATCAAACAAACTGAACAAAATAACTTGCTGTAACGCACGTGGACACAGCATAGTCTGTAATCTACTTGATTTAAACAAAGCAGTTGGCTGCCACGATTTCGTTATTGCCTAACTGCATGACGTCATCCAACGAAGCGAAAGGCCTTCTTCTCTAGGTGGTCTTGGTTAAAGAGATGGAAGAAGTACTTTGAGAAACTGATGAACGAGAAAAATAACAGATACCCTAGGACAGAGAAAGCAGAAGTGGTTAACGAAGAGGTAAATTGTGTCAGTAGAGAAGAAGTAAAAAACGCACTAAGAAGGATAAAAAAAGATAAAGCGGCTGGGCCAGATGAGTTGCCAGTAGAAGTTTGGAAGTGCATGGAAAAGATGGGATAAAGTTTGTGACTAGAATGTTCAACAGACTATTAATGAATGAACGGATGCCAGAAGAATGGAGAAGAGTGTGCTTATCCCAATCTATAAAAACAAAAAGGACGCACAGTGCTATGGAAACTACAGAGGAATAAAGCTAATGAGCCACAAAATGATGGTATGGAAAAGAATTATTGAAGTCAGGCTAAGGGATAGAGTGGAGATCAGCTAACAACAATATGGATTTATGCCAGGAAAGGGAACCACCGATGCCATGTTTGCTTTAAGAATGTTGATGGAAAAGTACAGAGAAGGTCAAAGAGAGCTACATTGTATATTCGTGGACCTAGAGAAAGCTTACGACAGAGTTTCGCGGGAAGAGCTGTGGCACTCTATGAGAAAATTAGGAATGGGGGAAAAATTATGTGCAACTAGTAGAGGATATGTATGAGGGAAGCGAAACAGTGGTGAGGTGTGCAGTAGAAACTACAGAGAGTTTCAAGGTTAAGGTTGGACTGCACCGGGAACCAGCGTTAAGTCAGTTCCTGTTTGCAATACAGTAATAATGGACAGGCTAACGGATGAAGTAAGGAGAGAACCACCATGGACGATGCTGTTTGCTGATGATATTATGATTTGTGAAGAGACCAGAGAAGAAGTGGAGCGGAGACTAGAATCCTGGAGGTAAGCATTGGAAAGAAGAAGGATGAAAGTAAGTAGGTCAAAGACCGAATATTGGCCCAGATGGTAGGTGCTTTCACGCAGCCTGGGCCGTGAGTAAGTCTGTTCATTGATTTCAAAAATGATAGACCGAAACCGAACCTACCAAAACGGAAGGATATCCACCCATTCCAATGTTCAGTGTGGGTCTGCTAATCGGAAAACGTCCTTTTCAGGACGGGGTAATGCTAGGATAAAACTGCCCTTTTCAGGGCACATTGCCAACAAGTTCCGAAGACACACTATTCTTCAGCTGAACATCGAAGGCCTCACTGCAAGCAAGATAAACGTTTTTCATCAACTCGCTATGCAGTCTGAGGCACTCGTCATCCTACTGCAGGAGACCCACTGCACTGATGCAGAGAAGTTGGTACTTCCAAACTACCAACTAGCTCGGTCTTCTTTAAGCAGGAAGCATGGCCTTGCCACGTTTGTCCACGAGCGACTGAGATACACGCTTTTGGACCAATCTTCACCGACATCGGAGATCGTGTGGTTGTGTGTGGATGTTGATGGCTATAAAATAGTCAACGTCTACAAACCACCGCCAACGCGATTGCAAACCCTGGATCTCCCAGTGTTTCCTCACCCCTGTCTTTACGCTGGCAATTTTAACTGTCGTCATGCTGACTGGGGTTACGACGACAACAATTCGGATGGTGAGTGCTTGGCTGCTGGGCAAGTATTAATTGTCTTGCCCTCCTACATAATACCAAGGACGCTGCCAGTTTTTATTCTGGCCGCTGGAACACTGGCACCAATCCAGATATAGCTTTCGCTAGCGTAGGTCCAAACAGTCACTTACCGGATAGACGTGTCCTTGACAAGTTCCCCAGGTCACAACATCGACCTTCGCTTATTACATCACCAAGGTTTGCTATGGCAGTGCCAAGCATGCCTGTTAAGCTATGGAACTTCCGCAAGGACAAATGGAGTCACTACACTGCTTTGACGAATAAATTTGCAAAGACTTTGTTGCCGCCTGATTGACTTGATGTGGATGCGGCTTACCAGGACTTCTGTAACACCATTAAGAAAACAGCCAAAAAGACTATCCCACGCGGATATCGAAATAATTATATTTTGTGTTGGGATGCAGAGTGTGAATCCCTCTATAAAATCTTTCTGCAGTCTCCTCAGGGAGACGACTCAAGTTTGGTTGCTACAGCTCTGCTTGCCAAGCTTGGCAGAAAACGGAGGGATCAATGGTCCGAAGCAGTTCGGAGCATTGACTTCTCACACTCCAGTCGTAAAGCGTGGAGTATTTTGAACAACCTTACTGGTAGGTCACGACACTCTCCTCGTCACTGTCCCATTTCAGCCGATGCTATTGCATCTCAGCTGGTTAGAAATGGGAAATACGAGGCTGTTGGCCGCAAGTCATCTCGACTTGTCTGTAAAGAAGTGTCTGACCTTTGGAGGGCCACAACACCAGACGCAGTAAATATCTCTGACAATTTTTTCCACAGAGAATTTGCTGCTGCCCTCCAACATTTAAACCAGGTAAAGCTCCGGGACCTGATTCCATCTGCCCCGAGCTTATACTCCATGCCGGAGCTGCTTTGAAGTCCTGGTTACGTGACTTCCTTTCTTCCTGTTTGCGCCGACTCAAAATTTCCAAGATCTGGAAAAGAGTGCTTGTGGTCGCAATCCCAAAACCAGGAAAGCCCGTGGGGGACACAAAGAGTTATCGATCGATATCTCTGCTCTGTGTCCCCTACAAGATCCTCGAGAGGCTTATCTACGCCCGCGTTGAACCATTAATCGATCCATTGCTTCCTAAAGAGCAGGCTGGGTTTCGACGCGGGAAGTCAACCGTAGATCAAGTTGTTCTTCTAACCCAGAACATGGAGGATTCTTTCGAGGCTAAAAAGAAGGCCGGTGCCGTATTTATCGATCTGACAGCTGCTTATGACACTGTCTGGCACCGTGGCCTTACCTGCAAGCTGCTGAGACTACTTCCGGATAAGCACATGGTCAAAATGATCATGGAGCTTGTCCAAAATCGAAGTTTTACCCTTACCACCGGTGACAGCAAGCAAAGCAGGCTACGCCGTGTTAAAAACGGCATTCCTCAGGGATCGGTCTTGGCTCCCCTCCTATTTAACATCTATACATACGATCTTCCTTCCATGATTTCCAGAAAGTTTGCTTATGCTGATGATGTAGCATTGTTGCACTCTTCTGGAAACTGGAAGGACTTGGAGGAGACTTTAAGCCAAGACATGTCCACACTGTCAGCGTATCTCAGACTTGGAGGTTGAAGCTCAGTCGCACTAAGACGGTGACGGCAGCCTTTCATTTAAATAACCGAGAGGCCAAACGTGAGCTAAAGGTCTACAACAATGGTAGACTTTTACCGTTCTGTCCAACCCCTACTTACCTTGGGGTAAAACTGGACAGATCGCTCATGTTTCGTCACCATTTAGTGGCATTGCGCAAAAAACTATCCTCGCGCGTCACACTGTTGAGGCGACGCGTGGGCTTGGGATGGGGTGCTGGTGCTAAAACACTACGCATAGCCACCTTGTCTCTAGTCTACTCAACAGCTGAGTACTGTGCGCCAGTCTGGTGTCGCAGTGCTCACACTCGCCTCATTGACAGTGTCTTGAATGACGCCTTGCGCATAGTTACTGGATGCCTGCGTCCCACTCCAACGGACCACCTACCTATACTCTCAGGCATCCAGCCAGCTGAGCTTCGCCGACTGCAAGCGACACTCTCCTTGGCTTACCGTGGATCTCTGGACACCGATCATATCTTGTATGGTCTTTTAAGTGGGTCCTCAGATACTCGCCAAGTGAGACAAATATCCAGACGCCCGTTTGTGCCAGCTGCGCGGAATCTCTTGGACAACCTTGCCAGACTTGGCATCCGCGCCTCTGAATGGACAAATTACAAATGGAAAACGGAGTACTTGGCATCCGCGCCTCTGAATGGACAAATTACAAATGGAAAACGGAGTACTGTAAAAATGCTTCCATGCTCCGTGTTTTTGTGCCCCAGACCGGTGCCAGGCCTGTTGGGATGGGCTTACTCCAAGCAGCTTGGGTTAAGCTCAACCGCCTGCGGACTGGTGTTGGGCGATTCCATTCGTCCATGCACAAATGGGGTCTCGCTCCTTCACCGAATTGCGAGTGTGGCGCCTCTGAGCAAACCCCAGACCATGTTTTAACAGCGTGCCCTATACATCGGGCACCACATGGAGCATGAGTTCTGACGGTTTTGGATGACAAAACTTGATGCTGCTTTAATAACACCACTGCCAGCATCTGATTCAGGCAGTGCAGCAGTCTGGGGTAGTAAAAGGATAAACCCTCGGTCTCAGTCCTGTTTGTGTCTGACCAGAAGTGGATACCCTTCAAACGACGACGAGTCGGCAGAGGCGTGCGGAAACAATCACATTCAGTTCGGAAAAACAAAGATTTCCACAACCAATTTTTTAATAGAAACCAAACTGCTTAAAATGAGAAGCACCAGACTCGAGTTTCGCTCTTATTAGAGCTCGTCAGTGATGCATATCTCACTGCGAATCGAACTCGCTACGTGTTGTCTTCCAAGCAGGAGACAACACCACTAGACCACGCGAGCCCGACAGCAACTCGATCACAAGCAGCTGGAAATGATTCCCGGCTTTGCCGCGCAAGGAATACACAGAATCCACTGTGTGGTAAGACCAAGGCCGCACCTCATGACCGGGACTTACCCAACAAGCGTTAAGCATCGCGCTTACACTCCTAGAGCTTGGCGTCTTCGCCCGCCAAGCTCTAGGAGTGTAAGCGCGATGCTTAACGCTTCGCCCGCCAAGCTCTAGGAGTGTAAGCGCGATGCTTAACGCTTGTCGGGTAAGTCCCGGTCATGAGGTGCGGCCTTGGTCTTACCACACAGTGGATTCTGTGTATTCCTTGCGCGGCAAAGCCGGGAATCATTTCCAGCTGCTTGTGATCGAGTTGCTGTCGGGCTCGCGTGGTCTAGTGGTGTTGTCTCCTGCTTGGAAGATAACACGTAGCGAGTTCGATTCGCAGTGAGATATGCATCACTGACGAGCTCTAATAAGAGCGAAACTCGAGTCTGGTGCTTCTCATTTTAAGCAGTTTGGTTTCTATTAATATTCCTAAATACCTCATGTTGTTTATAAAACCAATTTTTTCTTTAAAGCTGCAGTTCTAAATATATTCAGTTTTTTTAACCTTTATCAGTATGCGTATACACAAAAACTTTTAATCCAAATTTAATTTGTCCTGTTCGCTGTTTCCATCTCGGCGATATTCCGCCTCGGCAACACATTCACTTACATTTGCATCTGTAGCGACATTGTTTAGATCTGACCACCCCAGAATTAGACGTAAACATCTCGTTTCAGAGAAAGGGACGTTAATTACTAGAATAATCAGGGAGCCTAATGGGAATTAAAAATTTTTTTAAATTTTTTAAAGTTTGTAAAAATTTTGTTTATTGCAAATCAGTTATCAATCCAATAGGATTCCTAACCAGCTTCCGTTTAACTCACCCGCGACACCCAGTGTACAAGAGTACCTCCTTCATTCGTGTGTAGATCTTGTTGTAGCACTGATGGTTGTAATCAATATCTTGTAGATTGCCCGTTGGGAGGTAAGTCTGGTTGCTGACTCATTAATATGTGTATGTCTTTGGGTGGCGTTTACCCCATTTGCTTTTGTGTTGTCGGAAAATCAACTTTTTGCTTAGTTCTGTCTAAATTCAGTGATTATTTTACATTGATAATTGTCTTCAGAAACTACTTACCACTTTTGTTTTGCTTTTTTTATTCAGTGTGGACCAAATAGGGGGCTTAGATTTAGTATTTAGCCAGATTTTCTAAGCTTAATTGAAGCGTTACGATTTATGGCAATAAATGGAAAGTGCTTTTTAGCATGTACCAATCATCAATGTGATGGGCGTGGTAAGTATTGCATAAGTTAATAAAATTGGCGTTGCTTCAAATCAATGCAAAAAATAGAACGTCATGTTAGCATTTTCAACTTTAAATGAAACTTCTTTCCAGTAATCCGAAAGTACTTGCACTTTCATAAACTGAGGTGTTTTATAATAATACTTAAAACAGTATGCTGCTATTGAGTTCTAATTGTACACACAGGTGTTACTCTTGTCAACTCGTGCAAAGCAAGTGTTCCGTTCTTAAAAATTGCCCACATTATGTATATTTACAATCTCCTGAAAAATTTCTTTGATTTCGCTTTAGTCCGGCTCAAATAGCCGAAGAAATAACGGTTTTATAAGCAATTTAAATATTTTACATTTATTTACAAGAAAATGGCAACACTGCTTAATTTCGTAATGTTTGGAGTAAATTCTAGATTATCCGCTTGACTTGTTTTGACTATGATATAATAGTGATTGTTTGTGATTAACTTGATTTGAGTAACTTTCAGAACGTTCGAGATACTCACGACCGAGTGATATAAATAAGGCTCGCTCGGAAGCATTTATGATTCGTTGTGGTAACTTAGTATTAAAAATTTGTTAACTGTGGGAATTCATAGTTTTTGAACGCAAGTCTCTGGTTGCCTACGTTATTGTGAAGAATTAAGCTACTGAATCTGTATTTGCTGTTGATTTATACTATTGTGGGCTCCTAAGTGGATTGGAGCATATTTTTTAATAAAGAAGTTATTGTAGTAGTCTGAGCTGTGGTTTAGCTAGACTATATTTTTGCTGTTACTGGTTCCTAGGGCAGGTCTAGTAAGAAGATTTAAGAATTTTGTCTTTCGGTAAGCGGCCAAGTTTGCGTTATCGGTGAGGCCTTCTTAACAGGCACCGAAAGGTTATAAGATTAAAAAACGTACTGAGTTACTAAATTAAGTTCTACAAAAATTTAAAAAACTTTTTACCAGCGGAACATAAATTTTCAAAAACTTTAACAAATTTCAAAAAACTTCTACAAAATTTCAAAAACTAATTTTGTGGAAGTAACAGCAAGGTTAACTAATTAATAAATGAAAGATGTATCGCAAATAACGTACCGGAAACCGTTTTTTGGGTCACCCTGAGGTAGTTGAAACTTAATTGTAAAAAAATAAAAAAAGGTTTTTTAGAACGTGTTGAAATTTGCCACCATTCTTAATACAATTATATAAAAAATTGTGAAGTGATTTGCTCCAGCAAATATTTTATTTTGTGACTTTCTTTTATAATTTGTTTTATCTATTTTCCACCAAAATTTTAAAGATTAAATGCGACAAAATAACCGAGCGTACATTCTTTTTTTACTGAATTTTTTTAACATAAAATATACACTTAAATACTGCATTAGAAATTGAAAGTATATTAAAAAGAAAAAAGTGTTTCTCAATACAATTTTTCAGGGCTGCCATGCGAAAAATTATTACCGCCTGAAAACGGAAAAATGTCTTGTATGGAGACAACATGCCGAACACCGACTGTGTCTTTAAATTTGACAGAGGATACGACATAATCGGCTCCCCAGTCTCACATTACAGTGAATAATTTGTTTTAATGTTCTTCATTTCCATTTTACTTGAACAAGAAATGGGGCGCATTTCCGTGACATTAATCGAGGGCCTTGGGATAAATGGAAATTGATTAAAACTAAATCATGTTTCTTCAACAAAATGAGCTAGCTCGTTTATTAAAAAACAACAGCTCTTGTCCTGCGGCTGTATTTTTTGCTCTTGATTAAGATAAGTTAGTAATAAAACACGAAATCTCAGTTAACAGTTACAGAGTGTCGATTCTTTTCTAAATAGGATGTGCAACTAAGTTCATATTAATCTATAACGTACAGCACATGAAAGTTAAGAAGTCGCCAAGTAGGTAAGAACAACGTTTTATTTATGACCGTAATCGGTTCAACTCTTGTTCTCGCCCTCCTTAACAAGCACCTTTAGATTTAAGCCATGCCACTAAATAGAAACCAAAAAAATTAAAAATTCAATCTGACGGTAATATCTTGCCATCTCCTGAAGCAGGGTTGGAAATTGCTGGACAATTATTTCAAGTATTCCACCTCTTATGTTTTTCTGCGAGTAAGGAATGTAAATACATGATATCGTAAGATATAATATAAATAAAAAACTGTTAGCTCTTTCCTTCTTTAGACGCTTTGATATCCTTTATCAATTTCTTTGTAAATCAGTTTATAAAAAATGTAAAACTAAAACTTTGAGGTCCAAAACGCTTTTTTTGAAATAGTTATCTGGTTAATGAATGATGATTATAAAAAATTTAAAAAGGTAATGGTTTCCTGTTCACTGTTTTATGTTTTGAAAGTTAAATTATATAGTGGACTTTGGTTAATCCGGATTTGGTAAATGCGAATTTCGCTTAACTCGGATAAAACTGAAATTACGAATGATTTCCTATATACTGTAATTCTTAAAAAAGCTTCGGATTATCCGTACTTTGCTTAATTCAGTTGATTTTGTCTGTCAAATCGAATCCGGATTAACCAAGGTCTATTGTATTTTTTGACTGTGAGGTTAAATTACTATATCTTTTAGATCTTGTTCAGTATTAAAACAAATTTTATTACAAAAATGAAACATTTTTTTGTTTAGTTTTTGACTTGAAAAACCTTTTATTAAATAAAAAAATTCCAAGATCTTTTTTTCACTTTTAAATTTCATCAGTGAACAAGATTACCCTTCACCTTCTTGTAAAAAGAGGCGTTACATATGTGAAGCTTTTCCGCCGTTGGAAAATGGTGAAACCTTTTGTCCCTCCGCAATATTATATACTGTTGCTCAGTGCACGTGAGTTGGTAAATTTGAACTAGTAACTAGCAATTTGATGAAATCAATTTTATTTTAATTGTTTGTCAGGCTTTAATCTATTAAGTTTAATTGCTTTGTTTTTGCAAAAGGCATTTAGAATATATTTTTTAGATAAAAACACGAATTCAAAAAAATTGGCTTTGCTTTTGATAATTTTATAATTAATCTTTTTATCGTAAGATATGTGAAAATCAATTAAAAACAGTTAATTTAAATTGCTTCATTTATTGTTTGATTTTATAAGCATAAAGTCTATGCATAAAAACAAGAATTAGATCATAATCACTGAATATCAAGCGACAAAAATTAAATCTATAAAGAGTATAAATCCACTATCATTACCTCTATTTATCCTTTTGAATCGCTGGAAAACGTCCAAAACGTTATACTTTGAGCAACCATCAAGCGATTACCACGACCTGCTTTAGGAGATATCGAGATATTGCTGTCCGGTTGATAATGTTTTATTAATTCTATATTGAGATATCGCTTTGTTAACATGGAACATCTAGGATTCTTTTAAAGTTATAGTAAGAAGAATTTCGGTGCTCTATCCGTGGTATCCTAACAGTTTATAGGCGCAAATTTTTACTCGCTGACTCACTTTCACTAAAAAAAACAACTGTGTCAATCATGAGAAAAAGTTAAAAACTAATGCTGAAAGGCGCCAAAAAAGGAAAAAAATCATTTATTGCAAGTCTTGAATTTTTCCGTATCATTTCAAAATGTTTTAGAGCGCTGTTATAACTGTGACTCCAATCAACGTAGCCTCATTTCAGCTATTGTTATTCCATTGTAAAACTACTTTACGTCTTTTCTTCTACTTGGCAGTTCAGACAAACCCAGCTTTACATTTCAGTTTTAGCCCTATCACATAAAAAATAATAAAAAAAATTTACTTGAAAACAATATCGTGGTATTTTTGCTGCGAAAGATCAAAAGTATAGTTTATTTTTCTTTCCAAATGACTTAATTCTTGAACTCGAACTGGATCGTTTTTTCAATTTTAGTTCTATAAAAAGTTCAAGATTTTTTTCTCCAAAAAATCCGAGTTTTTTAAGTTTGAGCTTGGGTTCAAATTCTAGTTCGTATTCTTGATGAAGATTGTTGTGAGTTTGTTCACTATAAATTTGCGATTGAGAAATGTCTACTGTGAATTAGCGGCTTTGAAATGTCGGCTGGGAATTTGCCAATGTGAATCATCTTATAATCATATTTATCAATCTGACAGTTATATACAACACTGTCTGGCATCGTGATTTTACATGCAAGTGCTGAGACTTCTGGCTAATAAGTACATAGTCTTAATAATCATGGAATTAGTGTGGAACCAAAGTTTTACCCTTGCTATATCCATCCTATTAATATAATCTAAAAAAAATTAAAAAAGAAATGCAATTACAACATTATCAATTTTTTCCTTTTTTTAGTTGAAGGATTCGGTTGCAAGAATTGATAAATAGCAGAAGCATTGTTAGACAAATTTTTTTCTTTTTTTATTTATGAAATAGACAATGCAAAAACGTAATTTTAAGGTATTACCTTAGAGTCTTAGACAATGGCACGTTTTTTTTTATTTGTCTTATAATGATTTAATATTTCCAACCAGTAATCATCTAGTTCTACCTTTTCATTCAATGTGTCGATAAAAAGTGTAGTTTTTTCAACCATCTCTACAGCTCCTTCAATATTCTATAACATTGCCTTTTACCCTGTGCTAGTCAGTGAACCCTTTTTTCTTATCTTTCAGTTCACATGCAATACTGGATATAGATTAATAGGAGCGTCAAGCGAAATGTGTATTGAAGATTCAGATGGAGATGAGTTTGGTACTTGGGGTCGACCGATACCTTATTGTTTTCGTAAGTTTAGTTTTTTGTGAATTTAGTCTGAACAAGAAGGGCCCCGTGACTGTATTTCGTCTCACAAAGCCGTTCTAAGCTCGACAACCTTGATATCTGACGTATTTTTCATAATATATAAATATTTGTTTCTATGCATTGTAGAATAAAAATTTTCCTCACGTTCTTACTAAAGGATTATAAAAAGTTTCCATATGTTAACATCAATTCAAATAATTTGGTGCTTCTACATAGTCATGATGCAATCCCATTTCGTGTTCTTATAATTAATCATGATTGTCCGACATTTTATGTATGTTAATCTATTATATCTGGACCCTCTGCAAAACCAATTAATGAGTTTAATAATGGAAAAGTGAAGTATTTATTTGGTTGTCTGTTCGAAATATTTATTTGGTTATATTATTATAAATAATGAAATATTTATTTGGTTATCGATCACTGTACCAACGTTGGTTGTCTCACAATGCTGGTACAGTGATCGATAACCAGGTTAAAGTTTAATTTGTTAAAATTTTTCTCATTTTACGCGTTGGCTGGTCGTAAAGTCTGATTCGTTGTGCTTTTATTGCTTAGTTTAGTGCTTCTTAAATTTATTTGGTTTTGTTCACTCCTACCATCATGTTTCGAGTTTCATTAATTCTGCATCATGTTTTGATTGCTCAAAACATCAACTTAAGACAAAAAAAATTTTATTTGATATTCAATCAAATTATTAGTTTTGAACCTTAAGTAAAAACGTGGTTAGTATTTTGGTATTCATTTGACGTTGTTAGTATTTCAAACAACTACAGCTTGCTATAAATTGCCGTGCTAAAACTTTGGTCAGTTTGAATGCTACTTGTCAGTGTTCGTTTACTCCTCATTCATCCCTCTACTATTGGTTTACTTTTGTGAAAATTTTATTCACTCAGGGTAAACCATTCACCCGATTACGAAAGCTCAGGCAATATATTACTAAAAAACTGCCGATCGCTTATTACAAAACCCCGTAATTTTCGTTCAGAAAAAAGATAATCGTCATCAAAAAAAAAGTTAAATCTCTTGTTCAAATACCGCAACTCAGTTGTGACCACTAGAACAATATCCAATAGGTATTGTAGTAAGCCATATGTCCAGCCGATTTCTAACTTTATTTCTAGTAACATTGCACTTAGTGATGGCCTTACAAAAAGCGGCCCGGTGCAAAAAAGTAGGAGGGCACTTTTTAGTGTTCCCGAAGCAAAACGACAAAGAGATTTCTAAAAAAGCTCATTGTTTTAGAAGGGGAACTGTTTAATGTATCAAAACAAAGTGATCCCTAAAAAAGAAAATAGTTTAGAGATTTCATCATGTTAGTGCTACTATGAAGAAATAGAGAAATATCTTGCATAGGAGGGGGCTACTTTTTAATGTTTAGGGTGGCTGCTCCGTTTGCACTTCACTAAATCCATCACTGCTCGCAATCTTTGTGTTTTTTGTGTACTGCTGCTAATTGTTTTGTAAAATTTTTTTGTAAAATTTTTCTTTATTTAAATATCGTGTGAATTGGATGTTTGACAAAAATTTTTTTAAAAAGCATATATTTGGTTGTAGTAAAAAAATTCGTATGCAATTAACTGAAATATCTAATAAATTATTTTCACCTTGTTTTCAAAAAGGGCAGAACATTGTTTGTAAGTGCAATTGTACTTTTGTGTAGATATAGTGCGTTTTATGCTGAATATCCCCAAAATACTTGTCAGTCAATCTAATTGCAATTGCAAAATTTAGTTTTAAGGTCAGTTTAAACTGAAAGCGTAGTTTTCGGCTGCGCTTCCAAAATTTACATTTTCGGCTTTTTCCGCCACCGCTTTCAGTATAAATAAAGCTAAAACATTGAAATGTTTCAATTTCACACTTTTTTTGCTAAGCCCAAAAATTTTTGCGCTTGGGCAACTACTTTTCGCTTTTATTCTAAACAATTATTCCATTTTATTTTAACACGCTTTCAGCTACTCACTTTACTTTTTTCGCCTTTTATGCTTCTAATTTGTATAAAGTTGACATAGATCTTATTTTCTCTTGCAATTACATAAATTATAGATTACAGTGGCGGTAAAATTCTCACGTGTATTTGAGTCACTGTTCTAGCCTAAACCGTTGCGTTATCAAAACGCTTACATTTACGTAATAAGCCACTACAATGCCTATTTGCAATTTTTCCGTCAAAAGCCTTTTGTCAATTTAAAGGTTTTTTGCCTACGATGGTTGCCCAATCTTTTACTCGTCGTGGGCAAAATATTTGTCTGCAATTTACCTTGGGCCGCAATCGGTATAGCACGGCCTACTTAAGAATACGGCCGGATATGTTACATTGGAACGAAAAAATTACCAGGCCCATGTGATTGTAATGATTTCGTAACACACGTCTGGCTTGAGCAAAAGCTGTATTTTAACTGATCAGCAAAGCCGAATGTACTGATAAAGCGTGCGGGTGGTGTGACGTCACAATGAGCTTATGTAGACAGTTAACTCAACATTTATCAGTTATAAATCGTTTTAACCGTTATTTACCTAGGCTATTTTTTTCTGTTGACTACCTAAGGGGGGAGGACCCCTGAGGACCCCCCCTTAGATAAATTAGGGTTAATCGTAAAGGCAGGCGTAAAAGTGTGTTTGGATATTAATATTAAGTTAAAGCGAATGTCCATAAAAAAGATAAAATAAACTAAAATGCTTTGATAGGTTGATGGTTAAATGTTGTTGTGACTGTTTAAAAGTAAATTAATATGCAATTTAACTAGAAAAAATCCAGATATTAAAACAGTGTTGTTTAGACTAGACTAGTTGTTATAAAACTAAGAATGCAGTTCATCGTAGAAGAGTTTAAAGTCGATACCGAGTAAAAGTTGTGATCTTAGCTCGGCAATCAAGATGTTAGAAACTAATTTACTCTAACATGTATAAGTATTAAGTAGCTTAAACTATTTTTATTAGTTTCTGGTTAATGCTTTCAACTTTAGGAGTTTAGATACAATTAACACAACACAATAACCTTAAAATTTTACATAGTCTATGTTGGCTACCAGAATATTTTTTCATTCTGAAAGATTACAGAAAGCATTTATTTAATCGTTATTTTATTCAATTTTCCTAGATCTAATAGTATATAGTTTAAAAGTTAATTTGGTAAATAAATGTGTAGTATATGGTTGTACTTCAGGATATAAAACAAATTAAGAAAAAACATCAAGTTTTGAATTTTCAATTAAGCGACGACAGTTAATGAAAAAATGAATTTTATTTGTAAATCGACGTAATTGGACCCCTTCAAAAAGCTTTGTCATATGCATTAGACATTTTAAAGATGATTTCATGTTGTTGCTCCTTCTCCTAGGATATTTAGGAGTAGCCATCCCTTAATCTCACAAAGAAGCCAATCTAGATTCCCACTCTTGGATTACCTCTGCTGCTTCTAAAGACTTTTTCCACTGACTAGTGGTGTTGTGTTTTGTTGGTAATTGACAACAGTTAAAGGGGTGATTAGTGTCATTTGTGTGTGAGACAAGTTTAGTGTACGGTGTTTAGTGTACGATGAAGTGATTGTTGTGTCATCAGCATATGTTGTGATTTGTACGTCTTTTGGAGGGAGTGGAATGTCAGAGGTGTAAATGTTGAACAATGTTGGAGACAGAACTCCACCTTGTGGTACTCCAGTGTTGATTCTTTTGAGTTTTGAGAGTGTTCCATTGTATTGAGTGCATGTTTGTCCTTTTATGTAGATTGCTTTGAACTTGATGATGATGATAGGAATGTTTGTTAGTGTGAGTTTGTATATGTTTACTGTATCAAACACCTTGCTCATGTCCAAAGTTACCGCTACAATGCGTTGTGGAGGTCTTGGATTGTTGAAACATGTTGTGATTTCGTGGCAGATGTTGTGCAAAGCAGTGTGTGTTAAGTGTTTATCTTTCAATCCATGTTGATGAGAAATCGCTGGAATGTTTTTTGTCATGTATGGTAATAGTGTTTTTGTCATGTATGTATAAAATGGACACTTTATGACCGTTATCTCCCAAGACCGAAACAAAACGGGCATATAAGAAAAATATAGGTTTTTCCAAAATAAATTTTTATGCTGTTGCCACCAGTTTTGAATTAAATTCATGAGATAGTATATTTTCTGAACAATAATAAACTCTTCTTTCTTTAATTTAAGTCTAGCATTAAATACGTCATGCCAATTTAGAATAATTATGACTGTTTTCCCCCGCCTTCTCCTAATATATTTTTTAATGAAAAGCTTGTAATACGACGTTTTGTCCGTTACATCAGACGGACTTCTTTAGGTAAAACCAAAACACAATGCACAACATATTTAAAAGGAACTGTTTTCTAAGCGAAATGCTGCCGTTTTACGACAGACAAAAATTTATGAAAGTTTTTGTAAATATTCACTAGTTTAAACTTGTGTTGCGCTTGGATTATGACTAAAATATTGCGGCGCAAACGTCCTTGCAAACTTTAAAAAAACTTACCATTTCGGATGTAGAGGGCTGATTAAAACTCATTTATTTTTTACTGCCACAGGGAGCCGCAGCACAGAGATTAAAGGGCCGCATGCAACTTTGGGGCCGGGGGGAGTCCACATACATTCTAGAATAATAGTCCGCAAATAACTTGAGACAACCCGGCCAAACCATAGTTTTTACGTTAGCTTACCCGTCAAACAATCAAAATGGTTGTGTTTATATAACTAACCTACGGGTTTTGCTTATTTTAAGAAAACCAGAGAGAAAAAAATAGGAATGATAAAACTGACTAGATTATATTCAATATAAGCATGCGCCCATTGTTGAGCATGAAATAAAAAAACTCTGGCTCAGAAAAACATACGTGAACACTTTACGTTGAAAAATTAATCTAAAATGTTGAAATAATTAATCTTAATTAAAAAACACTGAATGCTTATCTAAAATGCTTATCTCAAAACAAATACAAGCGGAAAATTAAGGAGTTTATTCGGCGGATACTGTTGATGTTTACGTCACAAATCAATCTAATCTCAGGTCATTAATCATCGCCGACGCAATATAAGGAATCATCTTCAAAATATGAAAACAGACTTAAATAGTTGTTGGTCTTTAAAATTTACAATTGAAAAACAATATTTACCTGATAATCGCCAGTGAACCAAATTTTGAACAAAAACTTGTGCAAGTACAGTAATTTGCTCACTAAAACTAGGTTTTAAGTTTTAATTTGAAGTTGCTTGTTAAGATAGTCCGACCGATTAATTTGATGTTAATTGATTTCACCGTCCGAACAATAGCATGACAAAGTTAGGATTTGAACTCAGATAATTCGGAGATCAGTATTATCATCGAAACTGAAACAGTTGTTGCGATTTTGTCAGGTTCATAGCAAAGAAGAAATATTCTTTGTTAACTTTGCAGTAAAAGTTTGTCCAGTAATAAGAATGGTTTGCTAGAACTCAATTCCGTAATTGCAGCATAAGTGTGTGCGTCTTCATTATTTGAAGTTAATTGTTGCAATAATGTGAATATTGAAACATTTTAGCAAGTGCAAAATTTCTAGATGAAGCTTCATGTAGCCTAAAAATTGAAAACAATTTACTGAAATCAATCGTCTTTTTAAAAAATCATGGAATAAAGAAAGAATATCAAAAATTACAAACAAAAATTGTGGGATCTATGAGTGGAACCATCGTAATTAAAGTTTTTTTCATATATGCAAGTTGCAAAATAATATGGCGGCAAAACTCAGTTAATCAAGCAAAACGAAGAATTTTGATGACAAAAAACAGCGTCGAGTGGTTAAAGCGCCGGGCTCGTGACCAACACGGTCTCAGTTCAAAACCCACTTGCGTCATTCTGTTGTGTCCTTTGGAAAGACACTTTACGGCACATTCCCCGCTTGGTGGTCCTGGCAAGCAGTTCTAAATTACAATCATACCTCTATTAAATTACAAGCGGACAGCAATATCTTGGTATCTCCGGAAGCAGGTCGGGGTAATTGCCTACCCTATGTACTAGCGCCTCCGTCGCTTTCCTGCGAGTCAGGAGGATAAATATAGAGAAAAAATAAATTAATAAATAAACACTTAAAAAGTAGAAGTTGGCTCAAGTGACATTGATTTTTTTTTTGTCTTTTTGATCGATTTTTTTGATGACGGTGTTCTTTTCTGGCTAACGTGACTTTGAATGTATTAAGTTTTTTACATTTTTTTTAGTTTTTAACTCCGAGATTTTTTACAAATTTTTCGTATTAAAAATATTAAAAACCAGAGTGCAGGCAGGATGGAAAGGATGAAAAAAAGCATCGGGAGTACCTGCAACAGGAGGTTACCAGCTAGAGTAGAAAGAAGTGTACGGTTTAGTGGTGAGACCAATAAGGGTGTATGGACTTGAGACGGTAGCAGTAACAAAGCAAGTAGAAGAGATAGAAGTTGCAGAGAAGAAGATATTTTTATTTTATCTTTATATTGATGTTCCTAAACTGCAGGAAAGCAACAGAGACGATGATACGTAGATTAAGCAACTGCTTAATTACCCCGACCTGCTACCGGAGATGCCAAGATATTGCTGTCCGCTTGTACTTTAATAGAGATATGACTGTAATTGGAACTGCTTGCCAAGACCACCAAGCAGGGGAAAGTTTTGTAAAGTGTCTTTCTCAAGCCCACACAGAATGGCACGAGTGATTTTTGAACTGAAACCGTGTTATTCATAAGCACGGCACTTTAACCAGTTGACCACGCTGCCGATAAATGTTGACGTTTGCTATGGGTGTGACAAGAAAAGATAAAATTAAAAATAAGTACATCAGGGGCGCATTTAAGGTGGGTAGGGTACGTTTTGGAGCATTCGTTTGGGCGCGGTTGTTTAGGCATGGACTTTTTGGCACCAGCTGATTTGGCACCAGTCTATTTGGCTTATGGCCATTTGGCGCCATTAGCAATCATCATCCCACCATTTGAAAATTAATAGATGGCCTGCGTAAAGTGCAGAAAGTTGGAGTGCATATTATGAAAAATTACTGGCTAGTCATCAACCACCAAAGAAACTAAAAAGTATAGAGATGCAGGCAGAAGAATACATGAAACTGTTCTTAGATTTGAAAACATGGATGCTGTTGAGTACTTGAAAAGCCTTGCTCATAATTATCAAATGAACCAAATAAAGCTATGTGACAGTTTTTTTGAGGTTTATTAAGATTTCTTTTTACAATAAAAATTTAAAAACTTCAATTTGATACTTTTTATTTTTGGTGTTTTATGAGATTTCTTTTTACAATAAAAGTTTTAAAACTTCTTTTTGGTACTTTTTATAATGAGTCTGCTTAAGTTTTAAAATTTTTGGAAATTTGTTAAAGCACTTGGCTGGCCCGAAAATGGATGGCGCCTAAATAATTGTGCCTAACAGTCAGCTGGCCCCTAAATAGCCGTGCCCAAAAGGTAGCGTCCAAACGGCAGAGCCAAATAGTCCCATTTTGAGTTAATGTGGAACGGCTAAGAATAAAGTTAAGGGAGAGCTTCCTGGGTGGTATGGACATGTCATAAGGAGAGTATGGACATGACATGCCATAAGGTGTATGTAGGAATAAGAGTGATGGAAATAGAATAAACGGGAAAGAGAAAAAGTGGGAAGCCGAAGAGAAGATTTCTAAATGTAGTGAAGTAGAATATGGAGAGAATTAGCCGAGGGAGACGGACGTTGGCAACAGGACGCTGTAGAGAAGCATTATACGCTGTGGCAACCCTGATTTAAGGAAAAGGCTGAAAGAAAAAGGTTTTTGCTATATTTTATTCTTTACGTCATAAATTATCTAAATTTAAATGTTTATATTTGTAATTAGTTAATTAGTTTAACGCACTTGATGATGGAATGAGTTATAATTCCGAAATATTCTGAATAAAATATGTTACAAAATGTATTGGTTTTACTTTTTATTCTGAAAAAGTTAATGATTGCGTCAGTAACATAGGTCATTCCAAATTTAAATATTCAACTTTACGAATAATTAATCAATCTAATGAAGTTGATTATGGAAGGAGTTAAAATTCTAAAACATTCTTTATTAAACGGTGTTTTGTAGTATAATGTCCTAATAAGAAATTTTTTTTTCTCTAAGGCATCATATACATTATGTACTAATCGGTTTTTGACTGTTTTTTTTCACTTTTGCAAAACTGATCCTAATTAAACTAACTACTTAAAAACAAAGCTGAACAGTCTGCTTTAGAGAGAAAATTTTAGAAAAGTCACTTTTTGCTTGTCTCGCGCCAATAGTTACGACAAGCTTTCTGTGACAAATTTTACAATTAATCGACGTAAATTCGTTGGATATTATTATTATTAATTTATTCCAAACCAAAAAAACATTTAATGAAAAAATATAATCACAAAATATGACTCTAAAAAAATTTCCATAAAGGTTAAGCAGCAAAATATGAAAACAATTGAAAAAGTCACCTTCTAAGACGCGCTACTAAATTTAACTATACAAAAACGCAAGGGTAATATTTGTAGAAATAGAATTAAAATATATATTTGAATTAATTAAACTTACGATTAGAGCATTGTTTGAGTGAAAGCAATGGTTTATAAATGATTTCAGAATAAAAAGTAAAACTAATAAGTTACAATAAGTTTTTTTTTTAATTTTTCATTACATTATTGAATAATAACAACATAGAGTGAAAAACAAAAATATTGTTAATGAACAAATAATTTAGGACATAAAGCAAAATCATATGTCTGGCTTTTTAACAAAAATAAAATAATATTTTTTACATGATTTTTATGTAATAAAGGTAGAATAATTAAAGAATAGCATATTGAAAATATGGCTGATGAATTTTGGATTAAGTTGGTTTTGTTTGTTTCCTCAAGATATGGATGGCTACTTTCTTTTCTAGTTTTATCAACTTCATCTGTCTGCAGCTCAGAGATCTGCAAAAAATTACCAATGTATGAAATCTTATCTGCATTAGAAGACTTAAGCGAACTGTTTGAGCCAACATCAGAGACCATTGAGCTTTCTGCTGCACCAGCTCCATCATCTTCATTCACGAACACAAGTAGAAGTTTGTTTTTAACTCCGTATTTTAAAGTTTTTACCACTGTTTATAAAATTATTTCTTAATAATAAAGGCGCGTTTACAGTCGTTTGAAGTACTTTTTTTATGTGTAGTCGACTCAATATTTGTTTGTTTCTTGACGCTCATACGTATTAACTTATCTTTGTAACATATTGATTATACTGTATGTATCTTTAATGCCAAAATTAGAAAATACCTCCACAAGTGTTCAAATTGCGACCGCATGACAATTGTTATGTCTCACTGCTTATTGTAATCCTAGGATATTTTTGGGTGTAAATGCTTTAATTAATTGTGTAAATGTATTTTATATCGATTTTAAAAACAAAATGTGCGCAAAGGCAAACACTTAAAATAACACAATAACTCCCGATAAAAAACAGAGCTACCAAATGTCTGGTCAATTATTATTTCAGCTTCACATATCATATATCTGATATGTGAAGCTGATCGTTAAACAAAATCTTGTAGCGTTGTTCAGTACAAATGTTTTTTTATTTTAAATCGTGGTAAAAAATTCGTGCTTTCAGTGGCGGCTAACAAGTAAAAAACTAGGAGTTGCTGCAAGCGAAAAGCAGGTCTTCCAGTAATACAACTTCCATTAATAATTTATTTCTATTTTTGCAAACTACAACGTACACACATTTTGCTGTCTCTTCCTTTATCCAATCCGAAGCCTTAATTATTTATATTATTAAATAATTATAGTTGTGATTTTACTATGTAGTGGAGCAGAAATAAAAGAAAACTGAACTGAAAAACTATAAAAAAACGTTGTAGGTGAACATATACAACCATACAAGAAGCCAAAAGTGTCTGTCGGTCTACATTAAAAGAGGAGAAACCAAATTAAATGATAAAATATAAAATTAGCAGCATCAAAACAATATTTAATCAAATTGTTAAATTTTTATGATAAATTTCCAAGATCAGATTTAGAGGCTTTACGTAAAAAGGTAACTTGTAGCTGAGAAAATTTAATGCAGATTAAAAAAGGTCTTTTGTTTATTGAAAAGGAATTTGAAAAGCATCCTTTGTTTGAAGAGCAAAGTGAGTCAAAGTTTTCACACGATCGAAAAACTTTTTTTACGAAAAAATGAAGTAGAAATTTGACCAACTTAAAAGCATTTAAAAAAGCAAAACACGAGTTGTTATGAAAAGCACAATTTTTTGAAAGTTTCGGCCGTTGGAAAACTTAGATAAAAAGTAACTGCAGTTAATTGAAAGCAATATCATTAAAAAAATTAGACACTTAATAAAGTGTTGCTGCTAAATGAATAAAAGAAAAAAAGTACATAAAAAATTTTAAAAATTTAATAGTACAGCTATTCAGAGCAAACTTGAGGCGTTTTCGGAAGGGGATTGTATAAAGATTACTTTAACAAAATGCTTCAGGCAATGTACTAACATAGGACAAACCTGGAATTAAAATACAGTAACAGAAATGAGAATGCATTTGACGAATCTTTAACAAACATTTTTTAGCAAAAGTAATTTATAAAAGAGTGAAAAATGGTTGAAGTTCGACTCCTAATCTCTTCATGTCTCGAAAAGTATTTTCTGTCAATTGCTTCTGCACGGCTATTTTAAAAAACTTCAATATATACATTCATATTCTCTAAAAATAAAAAAAAAACATTTAAATAGATGATTTCAACTAGAAGAGTAGTTTAGGATTTCCTAAAATAGTTTGAGTAATTGTTCTTTGAAGCGTAACACGTTTATCATCATCTTTTTCAAATTTCATGCAATTAAAATATTGATGTGATTTAATAATTCACATAACTTTATGATCAGGAAAATTATTAAGGTCGTATTTTTCAATCAAAATGTAACCATCTAACAAAGTTGTATCTTACAGCAAACTTCTCGAACTGTCATGATTTGGCTCAAGCTGGTTTTAATAAAAGTGGAATCTTTAAGATTACTGTTCCTGAAAAACCAGAAAAAATTCAAATTTATTGTGATTTTGAAACAAATGATGGAGGTTGGCTGGTAAATTTATTTCTGGTTTTGATTAATTGTCAACTTAAAATAAAAATTAAGACAAGAAATCAAAGCGTAAAATAAACTTTATTGAGCAGTATAGTAATTATTAAAAACTATTATGGTGGAATTAAAACCATGTGGCTTTTACTGAAAATTTCAGTAAAAATGTATTACAATGAAAAATTACAACAAATTTTTTTAATATTTAAAACTCAAAACTCATGGGCAGTAACAAGTTTAATTACAACTTTAGTATTTAATAGAATTAATAATTATGAATGAAAATTATTTATGTAAAGTCACTTTTTGCCTTTGATTTAAGTTTTTAATTTGAAGTACGAACCTTGTTTGATTTTAACTTTTCTTACAAAGAAAAAATTATTTTTTTGCCTTTATTTAAAAAAGAGATTTTTTGTACTGCATTGTCTTGGATCGTATAAACGTTTAAAGCTGTCAGACACGACGGAAATTTTTGGATGGAAAAAGGCATTTTTTGTTGAAAAGTTACTCGCAATAAACGAAAATTTTAGCGTACTACAGAAAAGTTCAACTAAAAACTTAGTTAAAAGCAAAAAAGGTATTTAATGTATAAAATTCAACCCCTAAGTTTTTTTCTTTGACTTGCAAATACTTTTGGTCTTTGGCTCGAAATAGCTAAACGTTCCAGATGCAAGTTTTTTTTTTTTTTTTGTCTTCACTTTTCATTAAGCAAAATCTTTACTTTTAAACTCAAGTAAAGACAATTTTTGGTCTCACCTAGTTTTTAATATGAGTTTTTTCTAATAAGCTAAAATTATGTTTGTTGAGACAACTTTTTCAACAAAAGCATTGCCTTTTTTATAAATTTTGCTTCCTCGCCAAGTTACTGTCCTTACTTGCGTGGCTCTTTTCAGAAAAACTGTGATGACCCCTTTGTCTAAATCAATATTTTACTAACTTTATTATATTAATTTTCTTTAAGGTCACAAAATTGCAGAGACACAACTGACAAATTGTTTCTATCTTGCAACTTTCAAAGAACACTTCCCCCAATGCTCCAGCGTTTAAAAAATATTGCAGACCAAAAAAATACACCATTGCCATCCATATTTCCTCGTAATTTTCCTGTTTCCCCTGTCTTCATTTCGGCGCCCCATGGGCACAGTTCCTACGTTTAATTCACTTTGGCGCTTTGGCCGAGCAGTCAATAAGAAAGACATAGCCCAAAAAAAGGTTGAATGCGATGATTTATTTTATGCATAATTTTTACGTTAACTGTACAAAATTGTTCATAAAATGGTTTTACGCATTTTTTTAAAAATATTATACTGTCAAAATTTACGTAATTTTTTTTAGTAAAATTTACAAATTATATTAACAGTGTAATTACTTGTAAGATATCATGTTTAAACAACTTGCTTAAACTAGAAATCTTGTTTAAACAACAATTCAATATAAAATAAATTTGAAGTAAAGTTTTAGCTTATACAAATATCAAGTAATCAGCAATAATTTAACTTTTTTAGTCTACACCAATTTAATTTTGGAGTGGAATTTTTTATGTCTGTTACTGTATGAAAGGATCTGTCAGTCCCTTCAACAGCATTTTGCGTTTCTGTATCGTTATAATTCAATTTGATTGAAACTTTATACGTTTAATATCAAATGCAATAAATCTTTTAGTTGGTTTCTTTCGGGCCCGTATGAAAGTTCATGTAAAGGGACTCCAATTTTTGGTTTAATAATATTTATAACAAGAATAGTAAATATAATCTATATCTAACTAATTAAAAAGTATCTTTTTAAAAGTATTTTGCAAAATATAACAGTTATACATTTTGAATGGGATAGCACAAACAAGTTACAGTATATATATCCAACAGTGAATTACGTAGTTTCAATCAGTTCTCCCAACGCATTTACATTCAGATGTTGAGAAAACTTTTTTCTTTCTAACTCTTAATGGAGATATCAGATAATCAACATTGTCCAAACCTAACTTTTAAATCAAAATACGTTAATCAACAGCATTACAAAATATATCAGCACATTAAATCACATCTTATTTTATGAAGGTTTTTCAACGAAGAATGGATGGAAGTGTTGATTTTTATCGCAACTGGACTGAATATAAACGTGGATTCGGAAATTTAAGCGGAGAGCTTTGGCTTGGTGAGAGATTTACAAAAACAATTATAATTTCTTACAGTTTTTATTTTAAAGTTTATTATACTTTAGTACAGCAGCAGTTCCCAAACTGGGCGCCGCGTAAATCTGATAAAACTGTTGTACGTTAAGTTAAGAATTAAGTTAGATTATTATAAAACAAACAAAAAACAATAATTCACAAGAACATGAAATGAAGTTAAGAATTAAGGGAGCATATTATAAAAAACAAAAAATCATTAATTACACTTTGTCCCTCCATATAATTTGTCAGATATAACATATTATTATTATTATTTTTTTTTTTTTGTATACCAGCCAAATCTCAGCTCGTGTTTTTTAAAGTTTGGTATACAATCGCAAAAAATATAAAAAGATCGCAAGTAGCTCAAACTTCCAGCAAATTTTAAAACCGCAACAGTCTGTTTCGCCGAAAAACGGCTCATCAAGCTTCTTATTCTTATTCAAACATATTCTTAATCAAACAAAATAGAATATTTTATTTAAATAAGACGATCGCTTGATGGACCGTTGGTTTGGCAAAACAGACTGTTGCGATGTTTACATTTTTGTGTGTAGTGTTTTACCTAAATAAATTTTGCTCTGATTTTGATCATCGAGCACTGTAATAACTAAATTGAAAGCACTTAGCTTAGCATATACACCTGCCATAAGCCGTAAGTTTTAGATATACCGGAATATAAGTATAAATTTTCAAACCTTACACTTTCAGTCTGAACCAACCTTAGCTTTCTCTACTTCAAATTGCAATAAAAGAGGTCAATTAAATGTCAATATTAAACTAATTGCAAAAATTCTTATAATCACACAATTAAAAGAAATATTAAAAAATGTTTGATCTCGAGACCAATTTTAAAAACACGAGACCGAGACTACATTGTCTCGAGATCCAGACCACCAGCATAAGTTCGAAATCGAAACCGCCTAAAATCAGTCTCGAAATTTTTACCACTTCTGCGTATTTAGCTTTAATCAATTTAACTTTATATCTAAAAAATATTTGGTACTTTTCTGTTATCGCCTCACCATATATTGCTTCCTGTTGTTTTCAATACATTTCTCTTGATTTCTTCTTTATTTCACCCTGGTGCTAAAGGGGTATTTCAGGTTAGTTTCACCCAAAAAATTTTCTTGAAGAGACACCAAAAGTCTTAAGTTTTCGTTCACTATTTCTGATGGTGGATCGATAACAGAAAAGTATCAAACAATTCACCTTTCAGTTAACTCTAAAATATACAAAAAAATAAGTCATTTTAAGACGTCTAAGAACCTAAGTAAATTTCTTTTGTGTTTCTTTTGTAAGAAAAGATAAGGTAAGTAAACAGTTGCACGGATTAGTAAGCTTGATGAACAATTTCAGTTCTATAAACAAAAAAATGTCAAAACGAGCGTGGGCAATTTGCCAAAATGGTCGATCGCGAATAAAGTTGCTCGAACGAAAATTGTCAGCAAAAATTCTCTGCAGTATATTCACATTGTACAAGCACTAGTGTCACACTTTATGTTTTTGTTTTTGATTTTGTATTCTTGTGATGTACTCTCGATTTTTGATTGAATTTTGTGTTTGTTTTGTTTTATCGTTTTCTCACAACGTATAATTAGCCAATTTGCAATTGTGTGTTTTTTTCAGTGCTTTAACCGATTGCTCAAACTTTTCCCAGATTACCACCAAAAAAAATATGACTGCAACAGAAAAAGATCTGTTTGATTGCTAAAGAATGTTAACTTGTAGTAAATAAATCTGCCACTAGTTTTATGCGTTTTTGCTTTAAACAATTTTAGGTGTTTTGCTGCACAGAAAAATTTATTGGAGTTTTTAAAAAAATTAATTTGCATAAAATTGTGCTTAAATCTTTGCTTTAAACAATGTATGCTGCTGATCTTTTTTAAATGTTTCTATTATCTTATTTTTCTTTGGTAAAGAACAATGATCTTAATCAACTTAAATTTGCAAAGCAATATAAAGCAAAATCTTATTTTTTATCAGCCTTACTTTATTTATTTTATTCTAATTGTTTTAGTTTTTTCATCAAATTGCACTTCTCATTTACCATAGTCAGATAGCTGCAAATATTTGCCAATTGAAATGAATACACGTATAAGTAAAAACTACACAAACCAGTTCTATTGCATTTGTGAAAAATTTACTCCATTGGATTTTTTTAAAGCCATAAGTGTTAGGCCGAAACACGTTTATATGTACTGCTTTAATATACTGTTAGATGACCCAGATACATCATGATTACATTATACGTGTATTTGTTGTTCTTCCCGTTCAAACAGCCTGGTGTAAGAGGAACTGTTTCCAAACAGTAGATTTCCTCTTAAACTAGTGAATTGTAAACTTCTGCTTAACCTTCTATTGCAATCCTGAAGGATTACAATCCTGTTACAATTCTCTTCACTAGTGCAACAAAAAATCCATTATTGTACAATCTGTGCGTTGCAATTAACTAGTGTAAGAGAAGGGACAACATTATAACGAGCACATGATTTATCTGGGTCACTTATCAGTGTAACAGTGTAATAAATAAAATTTTTGCATTTACCGTCGGGCAGATTACTTATAAAAGCAAATTTCTATGTAATTTATCAAATTTCTATACACAGTGCACAGCGGTGGGATTCAACCGGTTCGAACCGGTTCTATGAAACAGTCTCAAGCAATTTTATAAGTTCGAAAATTGTTTAAATCTATTCCCTATATAGTGTAGTAATATATAGGGTATCCATAAGTCTTGTTTTATCCTAGATAGTCCCAATTTCGAGGCTTTGTCTCAGTGTCCCGCCTGTTTAAACTTTATGTCCTGGAATTTTCAATTTAAAGTGAAGAACTTTTTCTAGAGATCACTACTTTGAGACAAAATTTTTCCTTTCGTTACGTGGGTCTCAATTCTCCAATTCAAAAATATGGTATGCCTAGTAATATAAGCATTCTTCAATATCATCATAATGATGCTTGCTTAATGAATATTTGGAATTGTTATTTGGGAATTAATAAAGCTTGATTTACTGGCAAATTTTACTTTTTTTTATAGAACCCGCTGAAAAAAATTTGAATTCCATTAATGCCTCCAATTTCACCTAAAACATTTAACTCGTAATGCTTTATATTTAGATTTACTATGCTTTGGTTCATAGAAGTACCAGACCAAAATACTTTTTGGGGCAAATGTATTTCAAAACCGATATATTTGTAAGTTTTATGAGCAGAAATATTCATCTTTGTTCAAAGAAAAATAATTTTATTGTGGAATTTACGTGTAGCACATTAAAATAAAATTAGGCATAAAGTATTGTTTTTTTCCAGAAAATATTTTACTGATATTATTCATGCCTAGAAAAATATATCCAGTGTTTGAAATATCTGATTATTTTTAAATTTTTTATATAAACTTTTCAAATATCACTTTTTAGCTCTGCGGCAATGTAACGGCGAATTAAACTTTTAGAGTGAAACGTATTAAATTTAGCTTTATTGTAAAAACTCGGAGGACTCTTTGTATTTCAAAAAAAAAAAGATTTTTGTATTACTTCAAAAATAAAAAAAATTTTTATTGAAACAATTATTTCTTGAGCAACTATAATTTTTTTGCTTTCGCAGATTGAATTAAGTCATGGCCTTTTTAAATACCAGCCAGAATGTACAATGAGATTGTTTTTTTGGGGTTTTATTGTTATGTCACTATTCAATTATCTTCAATAGAACTGCTACTTCTCGTCCCCATGTTTCCATTAATACTTGTTAAAATTTTTTTAGATGGATAGGAAGTTTTGTTTAAAAAATCATAAAAGAATAAGGTGTTGTCGAGAAATTTATTTTGTGTATAATTTGTGTAGAAAATTACGTAAATAATAAACAGTTTTTTATTTATTTTATCTCTATGTTCATCTTCCTGATTTGCAGGAAAGCGACGGAAGCGCTAATACATCAGGCAAGCAATTATCCCGGCCTGTTTCTGATGGTACCAAGATACTGCTGTCCGGTTGAAATTTAATAGAGATATAACTGAAATTTAAAACTGCTTGCCAAAACCAACAAGCAGGGGAAAGTGCCTTAAAGCGTTCTTCCCAAAAACACAACAAATAGACCCGAGTAGGTTTCGAACCGAGATCAGGTTGGTCACAATCAAGGCGCTCTTAACAACTCCTAACGATTCTTCGTTTGTTGAGAGTGAGTTTTTAAAAAAAATACCTTTTCTCTAAATAACTTTGTGGATTAGTTATTGGTTGCGATTCTATAATTATAGAGACAAATCTAACACAATATTTTCATCTCGCGAATTTCTAAAGCAATTTACTTTCGCCGCCACTGAATCTGTTATCTGTGAAGCACTATTTGGTTTATTTAAAGAATATTAAAGTTTATTGCTAACTAAGCATTTTAACTAAAAAGCTTTATATCATAAAAAGCATAGGATTGTAGTTCTTACGTCTAAGATGGCACTCAAACTTACGTATAATGTGTCATATAAATAACCAATGAAATGCGTCGTTTTGCGTAACTTTGCCTGAAATTTTTGAGCTAACTTTAAAACAGATAGCTAAAAGTTTTCAATTCAAAACTTTAAACAAATTCTTTAAAAAAACCCCAACAAAACTTAAATTTAAAAAAAAATGAAAAAAATTAAAAATTATTAACTTTTTAAGCGTTACTGATAATATTTAAAACGATTGCACAAATATTTGGGGGTGCTGCAGCTCTGCAGCGCCTATGGACAAGCAGCGAAAGCATGCAGGACAAATGACCATTTCTGAATACTAATGCTTAATTAACACTTTTACTTTATTTCTGTAGTATTTTTATTTGCAAGAAAAAATTTGTTTCAAAAAGTTATAAAATTTTCTTTTTCCTTGAAAATTTTTTTGCCATTGCCATACATAAACTAATTAATAAAATTAGTTAAATTCAATAGTCCAAATGTTTAATACAGAAAGTTAATCATTATCAGTTTTTAATCAAATAGAATCTGTTTGAATTAGAAACTGATAATGACTTTTATGGGTCAACATCAATTTTTTGTTATGAGTTAGTTGTTTTAGTTTTTAATTTTTAAATTAATATTAAAACCATTGGCTTTGTTTGAAACAAGTAGCCTTAAAAAAGGTTGTTTTGAAAACTCTAACGTTTTTGTTTACGTAAACAAATTTTCATTGAATTTAATTGTCTACATTCGAGTTTTTAAAACAGTCTTTTTTAAAGCTACTATTTAGTTAAACGAAAGAGTTCCAAATGAAGCCCTTAATTTTAATAGCTATTTTAAAGTTTTGCAGTAGCAAAAATTTTTTAATTTCTAATCAAATATTTGGTCCATTGATTAAACAATTAATATCAAAAGTTTAAGATTAAATAATTAATATAAAAAATACACAAATAATTTTATTAATTTTTTACGTAAAGGTTTAAAAGTGGCTCTCGTTATTTTTTTGTTGCATCTGACCTCCCTTTTGTATAAAGCGTCACAAATTATGGAGATCGTGTTTTTGACTCGCGACCGGTCCTTCCCCATAACAAATTTCTGCATACGCCATTGTATGAATCTAATTGCTTAAATCAGAATACCAAATTGCCTTAAAGCTAAACTAAAAATGTGTTAATATGACGAAGTAGAAAATGATAACGTCCTAAAAACTGCTCCAAATAACCTACCCAAAAGATGCACAGAAAATAAACAGGGATAATACCGAAAAAAAACCAGCAAGTCGTTAAACAGTTTGTAGTTTGCATTAGTCGTCATTATTTTAAATATTTTATGGTGATTAATTAGACAAGTTTTATTCTATGTAAGCCAAAAAATCCAACAAAACAAATCAACCCAACAACTGTAACACGAGAACACAAATAGCCGAAGTAATCAAAAATTTAAATGAAATTTCAGCCATTACCGTGATGACCGTGCCTTCAGCAATTTGAGTTTTAAAAATAACTTCTATAAATGATTTATTCTTTCAACATTGTTTACCAACATGTTTTAAGTGCTTTGACTATCTTTTGCTCTAGTTGAGATATTTTTTAAAGCAAAGGTGGGCAAATTACGACCTGCGGGCCGCATGCTGTCCGCCATGATTTTCTGTTCGGCCCGCGAAAGTTTCAAGCAAATTACTTTACTCTCTCTTTGCTTTCAGCTGTGGTGATCTCAAAAAAATTCATCACATTTGATTAATGTCTAAAACTTGGGATCACTTCGTTTTTAGGATGAAATAGAGATTTTAGAAATTGATTGAAAGTAATGACTTTTTTTAGAGATCCACTATAGTGCGGCCCTCAAACAAACTCAATTTGTACATGCAGACCTTGAACTAAAAATGTGTTGGTTTAAAACAAATTGTGTAATGTTATAACCACGCAGAGCAAAACGCTTTTTATCATGTTAAAAATGCTTGTTAATATTAAATGTAATCTTAAGTATTTTAAAATTATTGTTTTGGGAGTAATTAAAATGAACTAAATTTTTGTGAAATGTCTTGGTCTCGGTCTGGAATCTTAGATCTTGAAATTCTCCGGTCTCGAACTCGGTCTTGGTCTCGAAAAATTATCGGGTCTTGATCTCGGTATTGGTCTTGACGCTTGTGGTCTCGACTAATCACTGTGCTCTACAATTATACAACTTTGATCAAAATTAAATTCAATAAAGTTTGTAAAATATCGGTTCAAACAAGAGATTAATACTTTAGAAAGGAAACAAACTTCTTAAAAGCACCTTTTTCGTTTTTAGTGTTAAAAAAGCAGTCTTAATAAACGCGAATTTTATGTGAATAAACGTAAAAACTTTGTAAAGAATCAAAAAACTTTTCTAGCAAGTTTGAAGGTAAAGTTTTATTTAGGGGAGACCGGGTCTGGTTGTCACAAATTTCAAACTTTATAATCTCGCAAATAGTTGGTGAATTTTCAAAAATTTTTTTGTTTTTATCTTTAGTTAAAGTCTTCAGCTATAACTTTAAAATATTTTTTTGGTTTTTCAGCAAGAATAAAGATGTTTTTAGACAGTTTTGAAACAGTCAAAAAAAGTGTGACAACCTGGAAAAATCTGTCGTGGTTGTCACAAGTATTGGGGTAAAATGTTACAGCTATTTGTCAGTCAACACTCACTCAGTTGCTTTTAAATTTTGCTGTATGCCAATATCAAACAAAGAATTTATTGATAAAAAACAATACAAAAATATATTATATATATGTTAAGTAAAAATAGCACCGTATTTTTTGTCCAGTTAGCTGTTTACAAAGATCTTTTATTTTTGCTTCACAGTCAGGTGCCGGATACACTTAGATAAAATCACAGTTGCACTAGTTGTGTTTGAGGAAGGATAAGTAACCAAATAGGCATGCAATCTGCACATTTAGTTGCACAAAACAGCTTGATTTTTTTTTTAATGAAAAAATCAAATGTTTTTACGCTCTTTCATCTTGAACAAGTTACACTGAGGTATTAATTACTTTTTGGTTTTTCATCGGCATCACAGTTATGACACACATAACTCTGAGAAAATAAAATGCAAAATGCATTTCAACAAAGTGTTTTAAAAAGTCCAAAAAGTACCCTTCTGTCATCCATCCAGATGGATTTGCATCTCCTTTATTACCAAAATTCTTAGCAGTTTTTCGAATACTCTCTCCGGTACTTTTAATGTGTCGAACTGCTCTTAAAATTTCATCAAGTTTAGCTATGCCTCGTTCACTTTTCCTTGTATAATTACGCAGCATTATTATAATTACTGTACATATATATATATAGACTTTCCTAAACAGTAAAATGAAAACATGATATCCTCACTGGAAATTTAAAATATTTTTACAATTATCGGTTTTGTGCGTGTTAAATTTTATAGTTACTCTTGGTTGGCCTATATCTCAAAAGCAAACCACCAAGAACAATCATTTATTTTTGAACAAGACTTCATTTGATGTCTCAAATCTCCCAAGCTGTAAATATGCTTCAACGTTTCTCAATGAAGCAAACACTATTTTAATAGCAAAAACGGAGCGCAAGAATTTAACAATTTTTTTGCTGCCAACGTTAAAAAGTGGGGATTTCAAAGTAGGCTTACACTTATTGTAATAAATCGGTCTCTAAGATCTGCTTTTAATCTTTACATAAATAAAACAGCTGTTAAGCATATTAGGCTTATATAAATTTAACATTTCAACATAACGTCACAGTGTGACAACCTTCACTAATTTTTTTGTGACAACCTGTACAGACCCGCCATATTGAATTCAACTAAATCTAATTCAAAAACTGTACTACCAGCTAAATAAAGACTTGTTTTACAAAAGTGCCAATGCTTTTACGCCTCCAACAACTTATCGATGTTCATAATACGTCTATCCTAGTTGTTTCTATCCTTTTTTGAACAAAAACAAAAAAATTTTGAATTTTTAGCAAAAAGTAGTATTTTAAACTTTATTCAAACTGTGCTTACTCAATCAATGTCAAAGTACATCCCCAAAAAAGAGGTACAGACACGTGATTTAACATTAAAGTGATTATTGCACAAGGTCGCTAAATACTCAAAAAATTGAATGTGATAACCAGACCAGGTCTCCCCTATGCAATAATGAAACAAACAAAAAAAAAATTGCATCAGAACTTTTTAATCTTTCCAAAGAATATTTTGGCTTTAAATTTTTTGAATCAAATAAATAACATTGCTGCCGAATTTACAGAAAAAAATTTTTTTGTCTTTACTAAGTTTTTAAATGAAATTTTTTTCTAATACATTAAAATTTGCGTGTGTTGAGAGTCTTTTTAACCATAAAATTTTGTGTTTAAATATCACACCTCTTACCAAAATGTTTTTCGATATCCTTGTTTTTTGCAAAAGGTTTAGCCTTGTTAAGAAATGGTCAAATTTGCCACGGTGTACGTTTTTTCGATCTGTTGAATGTATTAAACGTCAAGAATGATTAAAATTATGTTTTATTAAAGCGTATAGAGTTAATGATCTCCTGTTCACCTTTCCATAATAATTTTAAAAAGTCGTTGTTAAAATTGTTTGTAAATTAATGATTAAAGAATAATTATAAATTGAAATTGTTATACTGTATTTTGTTGATTAAATTCACATACACTGTTAATTTGTTGTCTTAGGTATTTAAGGCTTACAAACTAAAGTTACTAATGATAATTTTGTTGCTGCATAGGGTTGGATTTGTTACATGCAATTACATCGTCAAATTCGTATCAACTTTGTGTGGATCTTGAAGATTGGGACGGAAACACAGCTTACGCTACTTACAGGTTGGTGATTTGAATTTGAGGAATTACGTAATTTGTAAACATTTTTGTATCAAGAACACTGAAACATGCATGTTATAAATTTTTCCTTAGTTGATTTTTAATTGTGTCTAGCTAGGCTTATCTAGGCTAGGTCTTTTATCTAGGTTAGTTATCTAGGCTAGCTAGGCCTTTTAGGCTTATCAAACGTCCAGATAAACCCGAACGTTTGATAAGCCTAAAAGCTTAAAAAGCTTTAAATCTTTTGTAAAAAGCAAGGATAAGGGTTTATATATGTTTTTTGTATTATTATTATTATTTTTTTTTTGATTTTTATTTATACTTGTTATGTTATTCATATATGTTTTTTTTCAACTACATCAACTTCGACTAGCATAATAGTTTTTTATGTTATGTTATGTCATCTTTTATATCGTTAATATTTGCTTATTATTTGATTTACAATTCCGTAATTTTTTTGTATATACTCTTTGCATAATTCACAATTCCATTAATGTATAGTCATCAAATGCATTCAGAAAAGGTTTCCGGACCTGGTGAGGTTTCTTTTTATAGGTGGTTTTCTCTTACTCACCTTGCTCAGTTGAGCTAAATTCCCATCTTGGCTAGCTGTGCCACCCATCATCATTACGCAGACTAGTCTTGCATTGATTATTCAATCTTTTAATTTGTTTAATAATATTATTATTATATATTTTTTGTTTTTCTTATTTCTTATATTTTTATCTGATTAAGGTGTCGCGGCCATGCTTTCTACTGTTTTGTACTTTCACTTCCTGATTATTTTATGCATGTTTTAAAGTTTTTTAGCTTTTTCCTTTTCTTGATCTTTTTAATAGTTATAATTTTTTCGTTAAACTGTTTAATAACGATCGAGAATAAATGAAGTGAATGAATGAACAGTGGTGTGAGATCGAGAGAAAGACGAGACTTTGTTGTTACTAGACCGAGACTACAAAAACGTGTTTCGGGATATCGTAGATACTTGTAGTAAAATCAACTTATATTATTAAATTGAAAATGAATTCAAGACATGTTACAAGACCGACTTACACATGACTTGCATCATAATACACACTGAATAGCGTAACAATTTTTTATTGTGGTTTTTAAAAAATTGAAAAATTATATCAATTTCATTGTGATTGCAGCACCTTTGTGTTGTTGTGGTCAAAATTTTTAAGTTCTTTGACTTTCGAAAAAAATTAAAACGCTTTGTTCAGTTAAAAGCTGGAGTTTTTTCGTTTATAGAAACTACAGTAGTTTATACTCAAGATGAACTTTTGTGGCTGAAAATTTTGCTTTTTTTTATTTGTTTGATAAGTTAAACAGTATAAATACCACTCTCCATAAACCATCAGCAAATATAATAACGGTCGCAACACCAAAATCAAATTCAATTGAGGAAATTTTTATTTTACGTTTTAAACAAAAATTAAAGGAAATCTTTAATTCGTTTCTTGTTGTTAATGAATCTGCAGCAAATTCATCTACTACAAGGGTCCTTAAAGAATTTAGTCATTTCATTGTGTAATACTGTAAAATATTGCTCAACTTTTACTCACTGCATTACGTATTTCGTGCTTCGTTTGTAGGCAATCGCAAAACTTGGTTTTCCAGACTTTTCAATAGTAAATTGTTATTTTTTTCAAGATTTATTTGTTAAAATTTCTCTCATTCTACTCGTTGGCTGGTCGTAAAATCTGATTTGTTGTGCTTTTATTACTTAGTTTAGTGCTTCTTAAAGTTTTTTGGTTTTGTTTACTCCTACCATCATGTTTTGGGTTTTCTAATTCTGATTCATGTTTTGATTACTCACAACAACTTAAGACAAAAAAAAATTATTTGATATTTAATCAAAAAATTGGTTTTGAACCTTATGTCAAGACGTTGTTAGTATTTTGGTTTTCATTTGACGTTGTTAGTATTTGAAACAACTACAGCTTGCTATAAATTGCCGTGCTTAAACTTTGGTCAGTTTGAATGTAATCTCTGTCAGTGTTCATTCATTCTTCATTCACCCCTCTCTATTGGTTTACTTTTGTGAAAATTTCATTTACTCAGGGTGAACCATTCACCCGATTAAAAAATGCTGGCTTAGTTTATTTAGCAACATACGGCTCGTATTACTAAAAAACTGCCGATCGCTTATTATGAAATCCCGTAATTTTTGTTAGAAAAAAGATAATGGTCATAAAAAAAAGTTAAATCTCTTGTTTAAATGCCGCAACTCAGTTGTGACTACTAGAGCAATATCCAAGCAGGTATTGTAGTAAGCCATGTGTCCAGCTGATCTCTAGCTTTATCTCTAGTAACATTGCACTCAATGACGGTCTTACAAAAAGGCGGGCCCGGTGCAAAAAGTAGAGGGTCACTTTTTAGTGATCCTGAAGCAAAACGACAAAGCAATTTGTAAAAATGCTCATTGTTTTAGAGTGGGCACTTTTTAATGTTTCAAAACAAAGTGATTTAAAAAAAAAAACAGTTTAGAGATTCCACCATGTTGGTGCTACTATGAAGAAATAGAGCAATATCTTGTGTAGGGGGGATAATTTTTGATGTTTAGCGTGGATGCTCTGTTTGCACTTCACTAAACCCATCACTGCTTGCAATCCCTGTGTTTTTTGTGTACTGCTGCGAATTTTTTTGTAAAATTTTTGTCGTAAATTTTTATTTAAAAATCGTGTGAATTGGATGTTTCAAAAAATTTTTTTTTTAAAAAGCATATATTGGTAGTAAAAAAATTCGTAAGCAATTAAATTGGGCAATAACTGAAATATTTAATAAATTATTTTCACCTTGTTTTCATAAATGGCAGAACAGTGTTTGTAAGTGCATTTGTACTTTTATGTAGTTATTGTGCGTTTTATGCTGAATATCTCCAAAATACTTGTCAGTACAAGCTAATCCAATAAAAAAATTTTTTGGTTAGCAAACAAATAATAAACTATGAATTGCAAGACAGTTTAACAATTAGCAAATGCATTTTGCCTGCATAAGTAAAAATTTGCCGCGAGCCTTACTAGAATTTCAAAAGTTGACTAATGACAGCGTCTACAACAAAATTGATTCATAGAACCAGCATGAAATACAAAAACAAAACAAAAACAAACTAAGAAATTAAGATTCTTTATTTAAATACTGGTTTTGAAATGTTTTTTTTGTTTGTTTTTTTTTTTAATTTTAATCAGCTTTAATAATTACGAAGATTTGGAAAAAAAGTTATTTTAATACACATACATAATTAAATGAAATTGATTGGAGAAAAACTGAATTTTTGGTTAAAAGAACAAGGCCATTATCTGTGTATCCTATATGCTCATTAGGAATTGCAAAATTCAGTTTTAAGGTCAGTTCAAACCAAAAGCGTAATTTTCGTCTGAGCTTTCAAAATTTACATTTTTGGCTTTTTCCGCGACCGCTTTCAGTATGTACAAAGCTAAAAAATTGAAATGTTTCAATTTCACACTTTTTTTGCTAACCCCAAAAACTTTTGCGCTTGGGCGAATACTTTTCGTTTTTATTCTAAACAAGTATTCCACTTTATTTTAACACGCTTTCAGCTACTCGCTTTACATCTTTCGCCTCCGCTTTCAGTCTAAACTGACCTTAAAAAGATCCTTATAAAATATTTTTGTTTAATATGAAGAAATTCGTGAACAAAATATATGCTTTTAATTTGTATAAAGTTGACATAGATCTTATTTTCTCTTTTAATTACATAAATGTAGATTACAGAGACGGTAAAATTCTCACGTGTATTTGATTTGCTGTTCTAGCCAAAACCGTGGCGTTACCAAAGCGCTTACACCTACGTAATAAGTCACTACAATGCTAACTTGCAATTTTTCCGTCAAAAACCTTTTGTCAATTTAACGGTTTTTTGCTTACGCTGGACATCATGGCTGCGCAATCTTTTACTCGTTGTGGGCAAAATATTCGTCTGCAATTTACCTTGGGCCGCAATTGGTACAGTAATCAAAAGGATGCGAATTCAAGCTGCTATGAAAGTTAATTCAAAAATTTTACGTTAAAGTCAAAGTGATAATTTTTTGGTTGTTTTATCGCACATTGATTTTAACAATTATTTCAAAGTAACTTTATGATAAATAGAATTTCATCCCAAAATTTAGTTAAAAACAAAAAAGCCATTTGTTGTTTTTCTAAGCTAAGCAAAAAACCTCTTACTGAGTCAAAAATAATTGTGTTCCGAGTTATCTGCACACCATTGAATTGGTGCAGAGACACTGCGATAATAATTCAAGATGTTTGAGCATCTGATTAAAAATTTCTCGGCGGGCCGCACCAAAAGGCTTCTCGGGCCATATACGGCTCGAGGGCCGAGAGTTGGGCAGCCTTGTTATACGTAAACAGAATTAAATAAAAATTTTGATTATTGCATAGCGAATTGAATAATTGTGATTCAAAAATATCTTCACTTTTGTGATTACTACATTAATTATTAAAACTTAAAAATAATCTACCGCAAGATTTCTTTTTTAATATATTTGATTTAGAACTTTTTCAGTTGGAAACTCTCAATCAAACTATATTCTGAATGTGCAAGGTTACAATGGGAGTGCAGGTGAAATTCGTTTTAAACTATTCAATCGCATCCAGATTATTTTGTGCAGTAATCACGAAAACTTTTTTAAATTAACAATACGACTATATTATAATGTAATACAGTTTTCTTTGGAAAAAATTCTTTATTGTTACATAAATTGAAAATCATATTTTTTCATTATTGTGGTTTCTAGATTTAACTGGCTTTTGTATACCAAACTTGATTTCGAGCTAAGACCGAAAAATTATTTAAATTCGACTTTTGATTAAATCAAATCGGCAAGTTTTTCTCAAATCTACGAACTGTGCAAATGAAAACAAATTAAAACTATGAAATAATTTGTAAATTATAGTTTTTTTACTTTAAATAATATAAATAATTCTTCCATGTTTTCTCAAGAAAAATTTCTAATAGGTATTTGTACCATACTGGATAAAAATTAAGCAAAACTGAATTTTTTGTTTTTTTCATAAATTAGTAAATTCTTTTTTATGAAAATATTTAAAAAACTCATATTGAAGTTTGAAAATCAAAAGTTTTAATTGTTCTAAAAAATTAAATAAATAAAAAAACTTACTAGCATCAAAACCGTTGATTTAAGCCTCTTAAAAAAATTCCTTTTCATAAATAAGATCCCCAAACAAAATATTTTCAATTTACATTATGAAAAGAACTTTTGATCCAAGATGGACAAAATACCTAAAAATAAAACACTTGGAATGAACTTTTGTTGGGAGCGTGGTCGAGTCATAAAAGCGTCGTGATTTTAATCGACATGGATTTGGTTTAAAACCTACTCGTGCCATTCTGTTGTGTCCTTGGAAAGGAAGCTTTAACACACTTGTCGTTCTTAACAAGCAATTCTAAATTTCTCATATTTCTATAATATTATAAGGCTAAAACTCCAAATAAAATTTTCAACCGGACAGCAATATACGTATTTTAATCTACGGATGCAGGTCGGGGTAATTGCTTGACAGTCGCTTTATGCATAACACCTCCGTTGCTTTCCTTCATTGCTTTCGATCAAGTCAGGAGGATAAATATAGATAAAAAATGAGATAAACTATTTGAAAATTTTATCAAAGTATCATCAATTTGATAAAACGAAATAAGATACTTTCATTCGACACAAAACAAAATTTTGCACAGAAATATTACAAGAAACAACAAAATAGCATTTGTATTTCCTTGTAGTTTTATTTTAATTTTATTGTTTTGTGAGAATTAAGTAAAATCAGCAATGGGCAAAACGTTTTTGGATGAAAAAACATAATTTTTGCCCAGATCAGTGCTCCGCAACTTTTTCACATTTAGGACACACATACAAACCTTCCATAAATTTGCAGCACACTTCAAACAAAATAAATTTTTTTGTCTTTACTAAATTTCAAACACTTTTTTTATATGAACTGTCAAGAAGCGAAGATTTAGTACAAAACAAGATTGGAAAATAAGTCACGACAATAAGAAACTTAAGAAATCTTCATTTATTAAACAAGTCAAGAAAGAGTTCTTTTAGTCAAAAAAGGTTGAACAGTCTTGGTCTAGCAGTTGTTAAGGTCAAATTCTTAAATTTTTTTTAAATATTAAATATGAATAAATTACTGTTTTTCCGACGCACACTGGTTGTAGATCATTGACATAAAGAAGCAAAAATATATAAAAGTGAATTGTTAAATTTTGGTTTCAAGTTTGAAAATATATTTCTAAAAACTGATTAAAAACATTTTGAGATAAATATATTTAGGACGATTTTTCTTTAAATGATTGATCGAACAAACAAGTGCTATCACGGTTATACGTTTACTAAACACCACGCAAAAAATAAAAAAGTAATCAATAAGTTTTTACTTTTAGTTGAAAATAAAGAATATTTTAAAGTATTTTTAATAAAAACGCGGAAAAATGATCTCGATCAAAAATAACAATTAATCTGCTCTTGTTTATATGATGATGATAAAATAATCTGAAAGTGGAGTCGCAATTAATTTATTTCGTCAAATCACGAACATATTATTTGCAGGCAATGCTTTGAGTTATCACAACAATCGACAATTTACAACAAAAGACCGAGATAATGATGAATGGTCATCGGTTAACTGTGCTGAATACATGCAAGGGGCTTTTTGGTACAGAAGATGTGGTGCCTATGCAAACTTGAACGGAAGATATCTGAGGAATGGAGTGCACCGCTTCACAGGTGTTTGGTGGTATTGGCATCGCTATTATTCATTGAAGCGAGTGGAAATGAAAATCAAACCTAATTAATATCATTAGATTGAGTCAATATATTATCACGTCATAATGTAATAAACTCATTTGTATTCAAATGTTTTCTTCGTCCATTAATATTTTGATAAAATTATGGATATTTGATAAAATAAATTATATTTTGATCAAATCAATAAAAAATATCTGATTTGTTAAGAAGATTAATTTTATTTTAAATTCTATGATAGTTTTTAAATGAAAATTTATTTCTACACTGTCAATAAAATTTACTGTATTTTACTTGACAGAAGAATTTTGGACACCTCCGTGAATATCTTTATAAATTATTTTCGTAATCGAATTTTACAAATATTTTCAATAACTTATTTTACGTGTAACGCTGGTATAAAAAGTTACTGTATTCTACCTGACAGTAAAAGTTTGAATATAGACGAAACTGTTTTATTTACGATTTTTTAAATCTAAACCAGAGGTTCTCAACCGAGGCTAAATTCACATCTTGGGGTTATATTTAACTTAATCTGGATTCAACTACTTTAGAAATCACACCTTTTTTGAGATAAAAATCTAAAAATCAGTGTCAGATCCGAAATGAAGATTTTTTTTAGAGATCACTATGCTTTTGAAACAAAACGTTTTTAAAATGTTAATGATTCTTTTAAAAATTTTTTAAAAGGTAAAAAAGTTTTAATATGGTTTGTAAAGAGTAAATAACCTTAAAAAGGTTGAGAACCTATGATCTAAGCACACGGATATTTTCAGTCACCGATTTTACGTATCGAGCAGAAAATATTTTCATAAAGTTTTTAAAAAAACTTTCTACAGCATATGTTCATAACTTTCAGTTAAAATTTTAACAACCTAAAACAGTCTTCAAATTAAAAATTGGTTGGTATCAGAATCTAGTTGATCATATCTATGGCAGCAATAACTTAAATCATTTTAAAATAAATTCAGTTTATTGAAACCTGTACATAAAAGCAAGGATAAAGAACAGTGTCAATAAATTTTACGTGATTTTCAATTTTACTGGTTTTTCCTGCTTTTCAGTTACGCAGCAGTTTTTATTGGTTTTCATCATAGTATTTTTACGCGTTATTTTCAGTAATTCCAAATAACATGTTTTTTGTATGTAAACTAGTTGTACATGTTAAAAATTGTAACTTTTATGTAATCACCAACAGCCGCACCAACGATTACTTTGTAAAAACAAATTTGAATATCGCAACACTAAGTGATTTTCTAAAATGTATATTTATTATTACAATCAAGTTGATGTTTTTCTGTAGCGTTTACATCAAAGCAAACATCACCAAATCAATTTAAACAACAAATCTGTTCATTTACAAACTTAGATTTAAATAAATATACAAACAATTGTTTTGTTTACAAAGGATTCACAGACAAAATTCCTGTTTAGTTCAGTTTCGTGTTTTTGTGAAGCGTTTTTCAATCAATAAAACAATTGATTTATTAAAGTTGCATAATAATCTTTAATTGTAACTCGATCGACTACATCCCAAAAAGATGTGGGGTATTCAAGTTTTTCATTTTACCAGAATTTCTTGTGACCCGACAGTTGATCGAACGACACTTGATCGAAAAGACATTTAATCGAAACGACACTTGATCGAATAATGAAAAGAAAATTTACAAATTTAAATCTGTCGGCATTTTGTTAATTTTTTGTCCTTAAAACAAAGTGATCTCTATAAAAAGATCTTCACTTTGAATCAGTTCCAGTTTTGTTGAATTTTCGTCCCAAAAACATTGTAGCCTAATCTATAAAAAAGGTCTTCCCTTTGAATCTGTCCCTGCTTTATCCAAGGGACTCCAAGCGCGGGGCCATGGCACAATTCTCCTTCCCCCTAAATTGGCTGCTGATTAGGCTACAATATGAAAAGAATGCAAACAAAATGGCAGCAATAAGCATCTAACTAAGCATAATCATGACAAGTAATATACTTGTTGCCCTCTAAAAATGCGTTGCCTAGGGGCCTTGTGAAGAAATCCTGACCTTGACAGTGGCAAAAAGTTATAAGAAATAAACTCTAACTGTCTTCTTATTGATGACCTCTGCTTTTTATGAATCTAACTTACAGTAACAAAGAGATTGTTTAGTCGCAGAAACATACATAAGTAAATATTTTTTTATATTTATTGTTATTTTGATCAACTATCGTTTCAATCAAGTTTTTCAATCAAGTGTCGTTCGATTAAGTATCGTTCGATCAACTGTCGTAGTACCAGAATTTCTAGTGCGTTAACCGGAATAAAATTTCGTATTCGGACAATTGTTCGAAAACAAAAACCAATAATTTACGAACAATAGGATTAGGTTTAGGTATTCATTAAAAGAAGCAAAATAAGCGTTTATGAAATAAATATTTTCAGACAATTGCATATATAACTTAGTGGAAAAACTGCGCTTGACCTAACAAAATTTCTACATTATTCGATTATATCCTCAAAACGTGGTTGTAATTTTTTAAGGCATCCTATTTTATTTACCTTTTAACAGCTAACTGACTCTGTTTTGTCAGCTGTACCAATAGGCTGCTTTAATATCGCTTCAGAATCCATCTATCGAATTTTAGAAAATTTCGCTTAGCTTGCACGTAAATGCAAGTAAAACAATTGTTTTAAAATCAACTTGTCAACTTTTGCACTTTTCCAAAGTTTGAGAAAAGCATGAATGAATTGAAGTAATGTAATATACGTGTGATATAGAACAGGGGTTGCTAATCAGTGGTCTGTGAAAAGATCTTGTGGTCTGCAAAAAAATCCGCTAGTTAAAGGACTCGAATCAATCCGAATTCTAAACTTACGTTCATGAATTTTTTTATTCGAGGTAATTTTAACAGAGAAAACTTTTGTTTACTCTTCACTTGCATTTTACATGACCATTATGGCTCGAATATATTTACAGTAGTTTTTTTATACGTATGAATTAGTGGTCCGGCAAAAAAGTCGTACATCAGATGGTGCATGAAGTTTTAAAGGTTTGCGATCACCGATATAGAACTAGCATAACCACAAGTAACGGAACGTGCTATCTTTGTCTACTGCCTGATTATTTGTTGAATTGCCAAACTTTTGGACAAGATTTTGGCTTAATAACTGAAATTTACTTTAGCGGATCCAGCTCAAGACAAAACAGGGCCAAAACGTAAGATTTTGAACATTTTTATTTTTTAGGCTGCTTAAGTCTGTTCAATGATGAAGACAAATAACGTCTCAATGTCAAAAGAACTTACAATAATTTTGCATAGTTTGACATTATCCAGTATAATATTAAAAATAAGAAAAATAATTTTTGCTGATGTGACTTCTGAGACTAAAAAACTTTATAAATAAAAGGTAGCATTAATTGAAAAACCGTTTTTTCAAAATAAGAACTTGCCAAATGTAGGTAATCCTGCCAAGGTTCACACCATCAACAATAGCGACCTTGCTTTTAATAAAATATCAAGAAGAAAGTTGAGAAAATGGTGCTTGTGGATGTTGACTAATTAAACAAAAAATTAGATCATTCCATGATTTGGCAGTTATATTTCTGATTATCTCATCCTATGTTGAAGACAGAAAGATGTGGAGAATGATGATACGCTGTGGCCACCCCTGACTGAGGGAAAGGCTGAAAGGAGAAGAAGAAGATTTCTGATTATCTCATCCTAGTTATTTCATGCAGGCTTCATTTTTGCCATAAAACACACGTACGTTGTAGAAATACCTAAAACAATTATTGAAAAAAAGATAAACTGAAGCCTGATCGATTCGGATAATCGGTCCAATGCTTTAAGCAAGTATCATCAAATATGGCTGGCCACACCCCTTGAAATTTAATGATCCATCTGCCCTCTGAAATTTCTGGCATTTAGCGACTCAATTTTCTTTTTTTTCAAAAAAATTAAGTAAAGGCTCTAGAGTTGCAAACTCGATGCATTTTTAACCGAGTTCGAGTTTACCAAAAATTTGTAAGTTCGAGTTCAATTTTTTCATTTTTAATCCATTAAACTTGATAATATTCTAAATGTGAAGGCAAAAAAGCCTTCGTTTTAAATTTAAGTTCTATGATGATTATTTTTGCTCAAGTATACATATGCCTTCAAAGCATTATACCAGATGGGCCACTTTTTTTGTCCCCATTTTCTATTACACTCCAAGTAAATCGATTTATTTTCTTTCAAGTTCGAGTGCGACAAAAAAGACTGATTTTTTCGCGTTCGGGTTTGCAACCCTGCTACCGACAGTCATACTTACAAACACAACAACAGGATTTCACGTACATTTTACGTAAATTCATGTGATTCACGTAAAAGCCTGGTGGATTTTTTGGGCAATTCATGTGGATTTTACATAGATTTAATATAATGTTATGAAATCAAGTAGATTTTACGTGGTGCACCTGTTAAGAAGCGTTTTTTACTGTAATTGACAAATGAAAATCTTTTAAAAACTAAAGTTAAGCCATGCCACTAAATAGAAAACAAAAAAATTAAAAATTCAATCTGACTGTAATATCTTGTCACCTCTTGAAGTAGGGTTGGACAAAAAATTTGTCGGAGTGCATCTATAAATTAGTATAGAGGCTTTAAATATTTGGGACTGTTTAGTCCCAATCGGTTTAAAGCGCACTTTTTTTTCAAAATATCAACTTTAATTTTTCTTGTCATATTCAATGAATTTGAGTAACTTCAAGGAATCTTGAGTCTTAGAAAAATAGATATATTTATAACATCATCAAAACTTTCAGTTTTTTTAAACACTTGGATTTAAGCAATAATTATTTAAAAAGCATTTGCGTCTACTGACGATTTTCTGCCATATGGTCTTTCATCGTTTAAAAAATCAACATGACAATTATTTTTACCCTGCTCTATTAAACAGCATAACAATTAATGTAATGCACACACATATTTTACACTAAAATGTTGCTCTCAACACCGAAATGCCATTCCCTGAAACAAATTTTTTTGCTTGTTTGACAAAGAAATAAATTATAATAATCAGAAAGAGTGCAAGTACGAGAGTCTATTTTTCGCTTGGTACGCAATTTGCATCTACCACGGTCTTGATAAGGAACTCGTGTAACTTGATGAATATCGGAACCGTCTGAGGAAAATCTTGAAACCACAGTTGAAGAACTTCTTGCTCGTTTTCTGCTTGAAAATTCCCCGATCAAATCCATAACAACGTCGTGCTTGAAGTCCTTTAACGTTTTCAAGCGCGCACTGTGAGAAAATTTATCTTGCATATATTTTGTGTAAACAATGAATGCGTTTACATAGCTGATGTCCATAAGATCAAAAAATACCCTAAAATAAAATTTTTTGGGGTATCTGCGATCTACCTCATAAGAAGCTTTTAGTTGATCCATTAAGTCTGTGCCTTTTATGCCATTGTTGTATGTTTTTATCATGAAAGGACACTTTACAGTTACCTTTTTTTTTTTCCCTTTAATCTTTGTCGCACAGGTACAACTGGCATAGAAGAATTTATCGTAGACAGAACAATGACACCTTTAGTGTCCATCCATTTCACTAAATGCAGTGGTGGATATTTCAATTTAGGGACCCGAGGCAAGAATTTTAAAAAATTGATGTTGTCTGAGAAAAAAAAGAGGTCTGATCTGGGCTTGCATATTTTTCTCCCAAAATCAAAGTGTTTTCTAAAAAAAAAAAGGTCTTCACTTCGATTTCATCTCTGATTTCCCTATTTTTCTCCCAAAATCAAGGCGTTCTCTAAAAAAAAAAAAAAAAAAGTCTTCACTCCAAACCGTCCTCTGAGCAAACATCTGCAGCGAATCCAAAACTGTATATGCTGTTTTCGAGGGGGCCCTTAAAATCGAGGGGGGCTCCCAAAAAAAGGGGGGGCCTGAGGCGACTGCCTCATTCGCCTCACCCAATATCCACCACTGACTAAATGTATTACTTCTAACTGACGTCGATCGAGCTCTTCTCTTTTCATCTCTTTATCTTTTTTAAGATTTTCGGGCATGCCTTTCCTGTTTTGACAAACTGTACCACAAGAGTATATTTGATCTTGTTTCAGCTTAAATATTAAAGAAGGAGTTGTAAAAAAATTGTCAAAATATAACCTAACATTTGTGCCCATTAATGATCTGGAAAGTTGCATGACCACATTTTCACCTAGTCCACTTTCTCTGTTTTTCTTTTTTTCTGGCATAAATGTCAAACTGAAAAATGTAACCAGTGGCCGAATAATTTCTGCACCATATCTTAAATCCTCTTTTGATTGGTTTTAGGGGCATATATTGTTTCATCGAATGTTGTTCTTTAAATTTAATCATGTGTTCATCTATAGCTTGTTCACTTGTTGGACTCATTGCTTGAATAAAAGCTTGATTGAAATGATTTATAATTGATCGTGTTTTTCATGCCTTATCATTTTTGTCTTGAGGTTTTTCATTGTCTACAAAATGCACTGCAGTAGGTATTTCAAAAAAACGATATCGAGGCATTACGTCTGACACAACTTTTACACCAAGACCAGGATCTCTACTCCAATAGTCACGAATACTAGAAAGGGTATGATATCCTATAAACAAAGTTATACCTATAAATGCTTTTAGCTCATTAATTTCTGCATTAAAAACCATTCCTTTCTGCTGCATATACAACTTACTCTGTGCACTTACCAAATTCATTAGCGTTTCCAGCTTTATGGTGTCTGAAAAGGTTTCTATTGGTTTTGGCTCATAGCCATCTTCATAATTTAAATTGACTATACCAGATAAAGAGCAATTTGGAATATCAAAAAGAGTACAAATCTTTCTCCAATGAAATAGATGAGATAAAGGCTTCACAACATTTGATTCAATGCTTTGTGCATGGGGACCATTGATTGTTACTGTTATAGTATTTATTATCAGTATCTGATAATGCTTCCTCCAAAAATATTACATCTTCTTCATCTTTAGGGTCATTATCTGATGAATCGAACTCATCAGCAGAACTAATTGCACTATTTCATTTACACCAATTATAAATTCCCTTGATCTGGTCTGTTTCTGGGCCACCTAAATTCGACAAAAAACAAATAAAAAGTACGCATAAAGCTGGTTGGGACTAAATAGTCCCAAGTTTGAAAAGCAAATAAATTAAACATAAACACTATCAAAAAAGTCAAATTTGTTTCATATCATTCCCTAGACTTTTTTATCGTAAATTTTATGCAGTTTTGTTAATCTGCTTATTTAATTTTAAAACTGTATATAGTTGAACTAAACTTTATGTATTTAGTTGGTTGGATAATCACAAAGAAAAGAATTTGCACATGTCACAATTGACTAGCAGGGTTGCCAAAATATTGCTAAAAATAATAAAAAAATTTTTGATAAAATTTTATAGTATTATAGAAAAAATTTTAAAAATAGTGGTGTGGGAATAAATAGTCCTATCGGTTCGAAAGGGTTAAGCTGTACTTTTATTTTCAATTTTCTTCATTTTTTTTTGTTTTTTCAGATTTCCAACCGCTCCCTGACGAGCCTAGGCAGGCAAAACAGTCTGTTGGGGCAAATAAAATTAATGTTAAATTAAATTTTGTGATCCACTCTGACTTGTCGTTATTAAGCACGTTTCTAATAAACACGACTAAAAGTCTTAAAAACTTACAATATAAATATATAAGTATATATGTTGTGTATATACTGTATGTCAAGTTTAAAATTGCTTCTTGTTTTACTGTAGTGTATGGGAATATTTGCTTGTATGCTGCTTTCGTATTACACGGAGTTTCACTTATAGGTAAACTTAATGACTACATTGAAAAATTTATCGCAAAGTACTTTTGCTAAGATAACAACAGAAATCATTCAAACAGACTGGGCATCCAACTTGCGTCCTTCTGCTCGCAATTCAAGGTATTATCACACTGATTTATAACATTTGCAGAAGTCTTGTGTTGCTGTCATGGACCGAAGCTTTGTTGAACAAACAGTGAAGGTGTCCTCGCTTTGTTCCATAAATGTCAAGAAATATCTTTTAGATTAAATTTTTTAGTTAAAATAGCTTGTATTTATTTTGTTTAAAAGCTACATTTAAAGAATTGATTTTCCCAGTTATTGACGACATCGTCTTAACTGTGTCTCAAACCCACAACATTAATATCGCAAAGTATTTGGGAATTCATTAACTTGCCACTTTGCCGAAAATATTTAATGCTTAAAATTGATTCAACCAAATTTTACTGCGATCATTTTCTATAAAGTGCTATTTATTTTAAACGAAACAATTTTTTAAAGTTTTATTGCTTGATGATATAGGGCTGTATGGGCCTATCTTGTCCTATAAAGTTACAGGAAAAAAACAGAAACAAGTTAATAACTCACTAAGATATGAATGATTAGTCTCAGAAATTAAGCAACATAATTCAATAAAACGTAAGTCATTCAAGCCTCCTACCCAGGTTTTAATATTGTCGTAAAGGTTCTTAGTATTAAATTGTTGTTCGTTGACAAAAATCAATCACGTCAAATTATAGTTACAAATACTTACTCGATAGGTATGCGTAAATAAGCTTGTCATTTTATTTTATAGAGATTAAGAGCAAATCAACAATAATATTCATCTCAGAAAAACTAATTGATTGGTTTATAAAATAACTTCAATCATACCATGAGAGGTCAGTTTAGATTGAAAGCAATGTATAGGCAATTTTTGTTCAGATAGGTTGTGCTAAACTAAATGAGTTTTAATTTAATGTTAATAACATAAATTTTGATTATTTTTGCAATAAATACTTTGATAAAATTTATCATTGCATTAAAATTTATATGAGTTTATTAAAACAATTTCAAGAAATGTGAGTATATGTAAAAAAATTACCAAATTTTTCCAAAACAATTCAATGAAATCTGCAAGGAGATTGAAAAATGTAGCTGCGGACCAATTCCGCTTTTATCTTTTTTCAGGTTTTCTATACTGATAAACTGATGTGGAAACAGATGGGTACATGTAAAAATACTATTGGCAATATGTTGTCAAACTGAAACAGGAAAATAACTAAATTATTCGATTATTCGTATCAAATCTTTGTAATTTTTAAGGCTTTTACTTTATAAACATACAAATAGAACTTTTAAGAAATGTAACTTTAGTAAGTTTTTCAAGAAAAAAACTGTTTGTAATATCTAGGCGCCAGTATTAGTGATACAGCTAGACAAAAAGCGTGCAAAAATTTATCTTAATGAGTTAAAACGTACAATAATAATAATGCTAGGGGCCGGACAATGTAGTACCAAGCAAAAACAACTGGTTTTATTAATCCTTGTATGGTAAAAAATTTTTTCAATCAATTTACACGTATCGTTAAAATAATAATGAGATAACTTAGATCTTCTATTTTTACGTATCTTGTTAATGTCTGCTTTTAATGAAAAAGTAGCAACTCGACGTTAACTAGACAGGTGTCTAATCAGTTAGCTGATTCCGACATTTTGTCCTAAACAACCTTGCTTTGGAAAATAACTGCTCGCAACACTAAGTGCTCTCAAAGAGAGAGGTTATTTTTTGCGTGGTTTTCTAAATTTTTGTAATCCCTGTAAAGATAAGAAAATCATTTTCATCAAATGCCCTTTTAAAATCTACATTTTTTTGAAATTCTATAATTTCTAATTGAAAGCAATCTAGAATATTTTCAGCAGTCAAGTTAATTGGGTAAGCAAAAATTTCAAAGCCGATTTAGCGACTTTGAAAATCTTAATAGCAAGTGGCAAATAAAAATGATAGTTTTTCGACCATTTCAACATACTTTTCACAACTCTTCTGCCTTTTAGACAAACAAAGTGAGTCATAAACTCTTAATACGTTTTGCACCACTCAATGCTGAAACGTCTTCTTCCACATCAACTTTTCGTCTCTTTCCTGTAGACATTTTAAGCTTCTAGGCTAATTTCCAAAATAATTCTGTATTTAGCTAACCCATTGGTTCTCAACTTTTTTTGTTGCATGCCTCGCCTTGCTTATTCTGAATCTTTTCATTCCTTCCCAATCGTAGTAGAACCATTAGACAAAATAAGAAAACACAAAAATTCAGAAATGCATTTACTGAACTTTCAAACTAATGCGATACTTGTCCTTGCTTCTTATCTGAAAGCAGCCAAATACAAGGTGCAGTCTGAAAGAGTGCGCATCCCAAGTCATCTTCAACGTCAAGCCCATTTCTTTGTTTGTTTTTAATTTGGTTTTGTTTTGTTGTTTTTTTAGTTATAATTGGAAATTTTATTTTGGTTTTATTTTGTTGTTTTTTTAGTTGTAATTGGTAATTTGGTTTTATTTTGTAACTAGTAATTCAAAATATTTTGCTGCATGTTTTTATCAAGCATTTTTTTAAAGAACTGATATCTTAACATTATACAGCCCCGGCTACAGGTTTAAAAAACAGAATTCGCTTTTTCTTTTTTTTCCAATTCTTAAAAGTGTGACTTAATTAAGATTGTGGAGTTGGGAGTCGGAGTTGGAGTTGTTTTTTTAAAATTGCTGGAGTTGAAGTCATTTCTTCAGATGTTTTTGAGTCGGAGTTGGAGTCAAAAAATTTTAAGCAGATGCAGTCAGAGTTGGAGTTAGAGTCTGAAAATTTTAAACAGGCGGAGTTGGAGTCGGACAAAATTCCTACAACTCCATAAACCTGGTTATTATTGGGTTAGCCATAATCAAACTGAGAATATTAAGTACTAAAGTTAAGATTAAATGTTTAAACGATGTTAATATTTTTATTTTAGCAGAACAAAATAGTTTTAAAAGATCAAAAAGTTTTAAAAGGGAAACAGGCCGCATTTATAGAGCTGCATCGCGTCCTAATAATAGAACCCCACACCTTGGGACCTAAACATTATCTTGAACAGGGTTGTTATCACGTTTCTTTTGCGCACCGTTCTGACCTTAATGTTTGTGCCCCATCGGAAGAAGGTGCTCCAATCAGCATCCACGTACACGGGCCGCCACTAAGTGTTACTGTTTCTCATGTGTTCCACTGTGAGGTAGGTCTAGCCCAGCTGTAACGTTTGCAAAATAACAAAAAGTGCACGTCGTGTGACGTCACAAACAATCAACCTTCATGTTATGACGTGATTAGCTCAATAAAATTTCACTGAAACGTGGTCACTAAGACTAAAAGCACCACTTGCGTCTTTCATGACTTCAACGAAAGCACGACCTTGTGGAACCGGGTCCGGACTGGGGTGGGAGGAATTTAACTTGTTTTTTTAAAATGTTTGGAGGTGAAGGACGCGGAGGCATCTTGTCTGGAAGAAATCGGGTAAAAAGTAATTACAAACCAGGAGCGCTTATGTTCTAAACCAGTGGTTCCCAACCTTTTGATTTTCGTGGACCTTTTCAATAATTTAGCTGCAATTCGTTGATCCCTTTAATGAAAACAGTTTCTATTATTACTTGAATGTGGTCTTTATTGGAAAATGAAACAAAATTTTAAATATTATTGAAAATGATACGAAATAGGTCTTAAAAAATTTAGTAATTTACGCTTGCAAGGAAATAATAATAGTTTTGGTAGAGTATACCGTGCAATAAATAAGATTAGCACAAAGACTGTGAAAACAACATTGCTTCGGCAATTCAGTTTCATACTTATGTTTTGCAATTTCTTGCTAGAATAAATAATACAGCCTCAAGTGTGCTCAATGTCCTGAATCTTTAAGTTGACCAAAAGTTAACAGGATTTGTTTTATATTCCGTATAAACTGATAGCTGTATTTAGAAAAAACATAATGTGCAGACAAACTGTACTGTTGGTGGGTCATTATGTTTTGTGGAAGTGTAATTTGTGGCATATATAGCTTCACTCTAAAACAGCAGTTCTCAATTCATTTTGAAGCCCGCACCCCGTCCGGAAGGAAAAATTATTTTCGCACCCCTTGCACCATTTGATGTATTTTTTTTGTATTATCATCGCCTTCAATAATAGTTGCAAAAGTCCCCAAAACAAGAAATTAAACTAAGAATTTAAAAAATGATGACAAACAAAACTTATGTATGAATTTAAACAAAACGCAGTCAATGACAATCAATTAAATACAAAGAAGTTTATTTACATATTTTTTCTTGCCTTTTCATGTCCACAAGTTTTTCGTATCGTGATTGTCTGTTACTCAAAGCGACGCGTAACACATTTTCCAAGGTTTCCAACCGATTTTGATACTTATTCGATAGTGGTTCACAAAACAAAAACTCTTCCCCAACTTTCTTTTCCTTGATATAACGAACAAAGCAAATTAACTGACTGTAATTGGATATATGTGTAGACTGGTCCAGTTGAAGCGAAATTTTTAGTGGAGAAGCCTTGAAGTCCAAGATCGCGGATATCAATACTGAGATCATTAATTCTTCTACAAACTGTATTATTTGAAAAAGCAGCTTGTTCCAACTTTCTGGCAGTACCATCTCCCAAAATTATAAGTTTTCATAACTTTTTCGGAAAACGTGTGAGGTTTCATTGCTTTTGCAATGCGATAAGCTACTTTGTGCGAAGCGTGGAAACGAGACTTTTCGACCCTAGTAAATCCCGTTTTCGGAAGCGTTCCATTTCGATCGTAACGAGCTCGTTTTGTTTTCAAAGTTTCAGCATTATATCCAGCTTTAACTACCCCGTGTTTATTTTTAAATGCTTACTTAACTTTGACGGTTTTAGATTAGAATTAGAAAACACAACACCACAGAGAATGCATTGCGGCCTTTTAACTACTTTACGTCAACTATAGTGACTGAGAAACCAAACTGACTCTATTTTTTTTATGCTTCCTCACTTTGCCTTTTGACATGCTGCAGTGTAGACTGTACAAATCACAACTATAATGACTTTAATGATTATTAACAGTTCACAAGATAGGCCTTCACAACATTCTACACTCTTTTAACCTTAGCAATGCTTCTTGCCACACTTTCATAACCTAAAATCTTTCGCGCAAAATAATCAAACAGCTGAAAGTATCCCAACTGGTTGATTACTGACTACTGACTAATACAAACGGGAAGATATTAACGTAGGTATAGGCGCTCCACGTGATATAGGCAGACAATGAGTTTTTTGATATAAGAAATTTCATGTCTTTTATAACATCACAGTCAATCGTTCATAAAACATGAATGAAGGACATAATTTTGGATTGGTAAAATCTGCGTTATGGTCCGATGGTGCAGCTCCTTTTCGTTTTGCTTCGCATTGAAAAAATACACAGTAGGTGAGAGGAAATCACATCTTACACCCCACATGTAAATCCTTAACTGGGCCGATAATACAAATTTTGCTACAGTTTGTCAGAGAAGCTCGCACCCCATGAAGTCCTTTCTCGCACCCCCAATTGAGAATCGCTACTATAAAAGATCACAGTCTAACTGCTGATTAGAATTGTCATGATTACAACAGGAAAGATTATAACGCTGTAAGTAGCCGTATTGGGATAGTTCAAATAAACTGGAAGATGTGAAGTAGGCTAACATCGTTTTTATTTATTTGTACAGTTGATTGAATTTGACGGATTGAACAAGGTTTTGTATAAACATGTCTGTTTAAACAAGTCATCTTTATTTAATTTGATTGATCTTCCAGAAGAAGCAAAAGTACCATGAATCATAGGCAATATTGAATACCAGTATGACGTTACATCCATAAACACTGTTAAAGAAGAAAGACCTGAAAGTGTGATTTGTTTCCAAATTCATTCAAAACAAAAATTACATTTCTCACCATTCAAAGCACTCGCAAAAAAAGCAAACATTTTCGAAAAGAGGCAGAAGCTTTCTTAAAAACACGAAACTTGATTCTGATAAAACTTTATGTGAAATTGATGCAAAACTTTTTATAATTTTCATCTCTCTCTATCGTGACGGAATAACACTCTAATTAGGATCTGCACACCAAAGAGCACACGCTAAGTGGTAATAAGTTTTATCTATTAAAAGAATTATGCAAAGATCAAAAAATCAAATCATAAAAAATTTAAAACAATATGCTTGAAAATTTGATGTTTCCTCTTTAATGTATGGTTGTATTAGTAGTATTTGAAACGATGTATTATACCGTATAACTCCATTGCTAGACGCGTAATTAAAAATAACTGTTTTCTAAGCTATTTCTAACCATTTTATGACAGACAAAAACTTTTTAAAGTTTTTATAAACATTTACCAGTTTAAACTTGTGTTGCGCTTCGATTTCGACTAAAATATTGCGGCGCAAGCGTCTTTGCAACTTTTAAAAAAAACTTACCATTTCAGCTGTAGAGGGCTGATTAAACCTCGTTTATTTTTTACTGCCACAGGGAGCCGCAGCACAGAGATTAAAGGGCAGCATGCAACTTTGGGGGTGGGGAGAGTCGACATGCGTTCTAGAATAATAGTCCACAAATAACTTGAGACAACCCAGCCAAACGATAGTTTTTACGTTAGCTTACCGGTCAAACAATCAAAATATTGTGTTTATATACCTAACCTGCGGGTTTTGCCCATTTTAAGTAAACCAAAGAAAAAAAACAGGAATGATAAAACCGACTAGATTATATTCAATATAACCACGCGCCCATTGTTGACCGTGAAATGAAAAACTCTGGCTCAGAAAAACATACGTGGACACTTTACGTTGAAAAATTTATCTAAAACGTTGAATAATTAATCTTAATTAAAATACACTGAATGCTTATCTAAAATGCTTATCTCAAAACAAATACAAGCGGAAAATTAAGGAGTTTATTCGGCGGATACTGTTGATGTTTACATCACAAACCAATCTAATCTCAGGTCATTGATCATCGCCGACAGAATATAAGGAATCATCTTCAAAATAAGAAAATAGACTTAAATAGTTGTTGGTGTTTAAAATTTACAACTGAAAAATAAAATATTTACCTGATAACCACCAGTAAACCAAATGTTAAACAAAAATTTGTGCAAGTACAATAATTTGCTCACTAAAACTAGGTTTTAAGTTTTAATTTGAAGTTGCTTGTTAAGATAGTCCAACCGATTAATGTGATGTTAATTGATTTCACCGTCCGAACAATAGCATGACAAAGTTAGGATTTGAACTCAGATAATTCGGAGATCAGTATTGTCATCAAAACTGAAACAGTTGTTGCGGTTTCGTTAGGTTCATATCAAAGAAGAAACATTTTTTGTTATCTTTGCAGTAAAAGTTTGTCCAGTAATAAGAATGGTTTGCTAGAACTCAATTCCATAATTGCAGCATAAGTGTGTGCGTCTTCATTATTTGATGTTAATTGTTGTAATAATGTGAATATTGAAACATTTCAACAAGTGCAAAATTTCCAGATGAAGCTTCATGTAGCCTAAAAATTGAAAACAATTTACTGAAATCAATTGTCTTTTTAAAAAATCATGGAATAAAGAAAGAATATCAAAAATTACAAACAAAAATTGTGGCATCTATGTGTGGAACCATCGTAATTAAAGTTTTTTTCATATATGCAAGTGGCAAGATAATATGGCGGTCAACAATCTTAGTTCCTAAGTTTAAGCAAAACCTAGATAATCGAGCAAAACGAAGAATTTTGATGAAAAAGAACACTTAAAAAATAAAAGTTGGCTCAAGTGATATTGATTTTTTTTTGTCTTCTTGATCGGTTTCTATTGGTGACGGTGTTCTTTTTTGACTAACGTGACTTTGAATATATTGAGTTTTTTACATTTTTTTAGTTTTTAACTCCGAGATTTTTTACAAATTTTTCGTATTAAAAATAAGAGTGCAGGCAGGATGGAAAGGATGGAGAAAAGTATCGGGAGTATCTGCGACAAGAGTTTACCAACTAGAGTAAAGAAAAGTGTACGGTTCAGTGGTGAGACCAGTAATGGTGTATGGACTTGAGATGGTAGCAGTAACAAAGCATGTAGAAGAGATGGAAGTTGCAGAGATGAAAATATTTTTATTTCATCTTTGTATTGATGTTCCTGACTCGCAGGAAAGCGACGGAGGCAATAATACGTACAATAAGCAATTACCCCGACCTGCTACCGGAGATGCCAAGATATTGCTGTCCGCTTGTACTTTAATAGAGATATGACTGTAATTTGGAATTGCTTGCCAAGACCACCAAGCAGGAAAAAGTTTTCTAAAGTGTCTTTTCCAAGCACACGACAGAATGGCGCGAGTGAATTTTGAATTGCAACCGTGTTAATCATAAGCACGGCACTTTAACCACTTTACAACGCTGCCGATAAACGTTGGGGTTTGCTATGGGTGTGACAAGAAAAGATAAGATTGAAAATAAATACATCAGAAGCACAGTTAAGGTGGGTAGGGCGAGTTTTGGCGTATCCGTTTTTAGGACGCAGTTGTTTAGGCATGGACTTTTTGGCGCCAGCTGATTTGGAGCCAGTCTATTTGGCTTGTGGCCATTTGGCGCCATTGGCACTCATCATCCCACCATTTGGAAATTAATAAATGGCTTGCGTAAAGTGCAGAAAGGTGGAGTGCATATTATGAAAAATTACTGGCTAGTCATCAACCACAACAAAAACTAAAAAAGTATAGAGATGCAGGCAGAAGAATACATGAAACTGTTCTTAGATTTGAAAATATGGATGCTGTTGAGTACTTGAAAAGCTTTGCTCATAATTACCAAATGAACTAAATAAAGCTACGTGAGAGTTTTTGAGGTTTTTTAAAATTATTTTTTAAAATAAAAGTTTTAAAACTTCTTTTTGGTACTTTTTATAATAAGCCTGTTTAAGTTTTAAAATTTATTGAAATTTGTTAAAGCACTTGGTTGGCGCCAAATCGGATGGCGTCTAAATTACTGTGCCTAACAGTTAGCTGGCGCCCAATAGCCTTGCCCAAAAAGCAGTGTCTAAATGGCGGAGCCAAATAGTCCCATTCCGAGTTAAGGTAGAACGGTTAAAAATAAAGTTAAGGGAGAGCTGGCTGGGTGGTATGAACATGTCAAAAGGAGAGATCAGGTGTATGTAGGAATAAGGGTGATAGAAATGGAGTAAACGGGAAAGAGAAAAAGAGGGAGGCCGAAGAGAAGATTTCTAGATGTATTGAAGTAGGATATGGGGAGAATTAGCCTAGGGAGACGGACGTTGAAAACAGGACGCTGTAGAGGAGCATTATATGCTGTGGCAACCCCTGATTAAAGGAAAGGCTGAAAGAAAAAGATTTTTGCTATATTTTATTCTGTCACATCATAAATTATCTAAATTTAAACGTTTATATTTGCAATTAGTTAATTAGTTTAACGCAGTTGATGATGGAATGAGTTATAATTCCGAAATATCCTGAATAAAATATGTTACAAAATGTATTGGTTTTACTTTTTATTCTGAAAAAGTTAATGATTGCGTCAGTAACAGTAAATAGGTCATTCCAAATTTAAATATTCAACTTTACGATTAATTAATCAATCTAATGAAGTTGATGATGAAAGGAGTTAAAATTCTAAAACGTTCTTTATTAAACTGTGTTTTGTAGTATATTGGTTTTACTTTTTATTTTGAAATAATTTATAAACCATTGCTTTCACTCAAACAATGCTCTAATTGTAAGTCTAATTAACTCAAATATACTTTTTAATTCTATTTCTACGAATATTACTCTTCCGTTTTTGTATAGTTAAATTTAGTAGCGTGTTTTAGAAGGTGACTTTTTCAATTGTTTTCATATTTTGCTGCTTAACCTTTATGGAAATTTTTTTAGATTCATACTTTGTGTATATATTATTTTATTAAATGTTCTTTTTAGCTTGAAATAATAATATCCAACAAATTTACGTCGATTAATTGTAAAATTTGTCACAGAAAGCTTGTCGTAACTATTGCCGCGAGACAAGCAAAATATGACTTTTCTAATTTTTTCTCTCTAAAGCAGACTGTTTGACTTTGTTTTTAAGTAGTTAGTTTAATTAGAATCAGTTTTGCAAAAGTCTAGAAAAACAGTCAAAAACCGATTAGTACATACTGTATATGATGCCTTAGACAAAAAGAAAAATTTCTTATGAGGACATATACAATAAATTTTTTTTTAATTTTTCATTACGTTATTAAATACGTAATAACAACATAGTGTGAAAAACAAAATATTTTTTTAATGAACAAATAATTTAGGACATAAAGGAAAATCATATGTCTGGTTTTTCAACAAAAAAATAATTATATTTTTTATATGATTTTTATATAATACAGGTAGAGTAATTAAAGAGTAACATATTGTAAAATATGGCTGATGAATTTTTGATTAAATTGGTTTTGTTTGTTTCCTCAAGATATGGATGGCTACTTTCTTTTCTAGTTCTATCAACTTCATCTGTCTGCAACTCAGAGATCTGCAAAAAATCACCAATATATGAAATCCAATCTGCATTAGAAGACTTAAGCAAACTGCATGAGCCAACGTCAGAGACCATTAAGCTTTCTACTACAACAGCTCCATCATCTTCATTCACGAATACAGGTAGAAGTTTGTTTTTAACTACGTAGTTTAAAGTTTTTACCACTGTTTATAAAATTATTTCTTAATAATAAAGGCGCGTTTAAAGTCGTTTGCAGTACTTTTTTTTAAGTGTAGTCGGCTCAATATTTGTTTGTTTCTTGACGCTCATATTAATTTATCTTTGTAACATATTGATTATATGCATCTTTAATGCCAAGATTAGAAAATAGCGCCACAAGTTTTCAAATTGCGACCACATGACAATTGTTACGTCTCACTGCTTATTGTAATGCTAGGATATTTTGGGGTATAAATGCTTTAATTAATTGTGTAAATTTGTTTTATATCAATTTTAAACACAAAAAGCGCGCAAAGGCAAACTCTTAAAATAACACAATAACTCTCAATGAAAAACAGAGCTACCAAATGTCTGGTCAATTATTTCAGCTTCTGATATGTGAAGCGGATTGTTGAACAAAATCTTGTAGCGTTGTTCAGTACAAATGTTTTTTTTTATTTTAAATCGTGGTTAAAAACTCGTGCTTTCAATGGCGGCTAACAAGTAAAAAACTAGGAGGTGCTGCAAAGCGAAAACCAGGTCTTCCAGAAATGGGACATTCCATGTCAACTCACACCCTTTTCGGCATTTTTTCGCCGACCATCTCTGATTTTGCTGAAATTTGACATGTTTGTAGGTTTGGATGTGAAAATGTCTTACGCCAAATTTCAAGGTTTTAAATCAAATAGTTTTTGATATATGAAGGTTGAAAGTTAGACACAAAATCGCCGCCTGAACGCCCCTGATCAAGCAAAAGTGGCCCTCCTGGCTTTATTTTTTGTTTGATTTTAAAAATGTTAATATCATTGGAAAGCTCTTTTCATCAGCTTTTGAATGATAATCACATCTTAAATTTAGCTATATAAATAAAAAAGTTATGATTTGTTGTGACCTTAAGACTTTAACCTCGCACGACCCCAAAACCGCCATTCTAGACTAAAAAATTTTTCAATATTTTTGTTCCTCACATAAAGGACTATCAGCATGCCAAAAATCAAAGTGGGATCTCTATGGGTTTTTAAGATATTTTTTAATTAGAAAAAAATTAACAAAAAACTTGCGAAAAATGATTTATTTGAAAATATCGACAAAGTTGCGAAAATATCAAAAAAGTTGCATCGTTAGGCACACCTGTTCAATAAAATGCAAATATCTTAAAAATCTATAGAGATACCACTTTAATTTTTGGCATGCTGATAGTTCTTTATGTGAGGAACAAAAATATTGAAAAATTTTTTTTGTCTAAAATGGCGGTTTTGGGGTCATGCGAGGTCAAATCATAAGATCACGACAAATGATAACTTTTTATTTATATAGCTACATTTAAGATGTGATTATCATTCAAAAGCTGATGAAAAGAGCTTTCCAATGATATTAACATCTTTGAAATCAAACAAAAACAAAGCCAGGAGGGCCACTTTTGCTCGATCAGGGGCGTTCAGGCGGCGATTTTGTGTCTAATTTTCAACCTTCATATATCAAAAACTATTTGATTTAAAACCTTGAAATTTGGCGTAACACATTTTCTCATCCAAATATACAAACATGCCAAATTTCAGCAAAATTGGAAATGGTTGGCAAAAGAGGGATGTGAGTTGACATGGAATGTTTCTAAATACAACTTTCATAAATAATTTATTTCTATTTTTGAAAACTACGACGTACACACGTTTTGCTGTCTCTTCCTTTTTCCAATCCGCAGCCTTAATTATTTATATTGTTAAATAATTATAGTTGTGATTTTATTTTGTGGTGGAGCAGAAATAAAAGAAAACTGAACTGAAACACTAAAAAAAACGCTGTAAGTGAACATATCCAACCAAACAAGAAGCAAAAATTGTCTGTCGGTCTTTCTATCATATTAAAAGAGGAGAAACCAAATTAAATGATAAAATATAAAATTAGCAGCATCAAAACAATATTTAATCAAATTGTTAAATTTTTATGATAAATTTCCAAGATCAGATTTAGAGGCTTTACGTAAAAAAGTAACTTGTAGCTGATCAAATTCAATGCAGATTAAAAAAAGGTCTTTTGTTAATTCAAAAGGAATTTGAAAAGCATCCTTTGTTTGAAGAGCAAAGTAAGTCAAAGTTTTCACAGAAGGGAAAAACTTTTATTATGAAAAAATGAAGTAGAAATTTGACCAAATAAAAGCATTTAAAAAAACAAAATACGAGTTGTTATCAAAAGCACAATTTTTTAAAAGTTTCGGCCGTTAAAAAACTTAGATAAAAAGTAACTGCAGTTAATTGAAAGCAATATCAAAAAGTGTTGCTGCTAAATTAATAAAAGAAAAAAAATTACATAAAAAATTTAAAAAATTTAATAGGACAACTATTTAGAGCAAATTTGAGGCGTTTTCGGAAGGGGATTGTATAAAGTTGCTTTAACAAAATGCTTCAGGCAATGTGCTAACATAAGATAAACCTGGAATTAAAATACAGTAGCAGAAATGAGAATGCATTTGACCAAACTTTAACAAAAATTTACTACCAAAAGTAGTTTATAAAAGAGTGAAGAATGGTTGTAGTTTGACTCCTAATCTTTTTATGTCTTGAAAAGTATTTTCTGTCAATTTCCTCTGCATGGCTGTTTTTAAAAAACTTGAATATTCTCTAAAATTCACATTCTTCAAAAATTAAAACAAAAACATTTAAAAAAATAATTTTAACTAAAAGAATAGTTTAGGATTTCCAAAAATAGTTTGAACAATCGTTCTTTGAAGTGTAACACGTTTATCATCATCTTTTTCAAGTTTCAAGCGATTAAAATATTGATTGTGATTTAATAATGCACAAATAACTTTATAATCAGAAAAATTATTAGGGCCGTATTTTTCAATCAAAATGTAACCATCTAACAAAGTTGTATCTTACAGCAAACTTCTCGAACTGTCATGATTTGGCTCAAGCTGGTTTTAATAAAAGTGGAATCTTTAAGATTACTGTTCCTGGAAAATCAAAAAAAATTCAAGTATATTGTGATCTTGAAACAAATGATGGAAGTTGGCTGGTAAATTTATTTCTGGTTTTGATTAATTGTCAACTTAAAATAAAATTAAGAGAAGAAATCAAAGTGTAAAATAAACTTTATTGAGCAGTATAATAATTATTAAAAACTATTAAGGTGGAATTAAAAACCATGTGGTTTTTATTGAAAATTTCAGTAAAAATGTAATGCAATGAAAAATTACAACAAATTTTTTTAATATCTAAAACTCAAAACTCATGGGCAGTAACAAGCTTAATTACGACTTTAGTATTTAATAGAATTAATAATTATGAATGAAAATTATTTATGTAAAGTCACTTTTTGCCTTTTATTTAAGTTTTTGATTTGAAGTACGAACCTTGTTTAATTTTTACTTCTCTTACAAAAAAAGTTATTTTTTTGCCTTTATTTAAAGAAGAGATTTTTTGTACTGCTTTGTCCTGGATCGTATAAACGTATAATGCTTTCAGGGACAACGGAAATTTTTGGATGGAAAAAGACATTTTTTGTTGAAAAGCTACTCTCAATAAGCGCAAATTTTAGCGTACTACAGAAAAGTTCTACTATAAACTTAGTTAAAATCAAAAAAAGTATTAATTTATAAACTCAACCCCTAAGTTTTTTGCATTTTTTGCGTTTCTGTATCGTTATGATTCAATTTGATTAAAACTTTATACGTTTAATATCAAATGCAATAAATTTGTTAATTGGTTTCTTTCGGGCCCGTAGAAAAGGTCATGTAAAGGGTCTCCAATTTTTTGTTTAATAATATTTATAACAAAAATAGTAAATATAATCTATATCTAACTAATTAAAAAGTATCTTTTTAAAAGTATTTTGCAAAATATAACAGTTATACATTTTGAATGGGATAACACAAACAAGTTACAGTATATATATCCAACATTGAATTACGTAGTTTCAATCAGTTCTCCCAACACATTTACATTCAGATATTGAGCAAACTTTTCTCTTTCGAACTCTTAATGAAGATACCAGGTAATCAACATTGTCCAAACCTAACTTTAAGAAAACTTTTAAATCAAAATACGTTAATCAACAGCATTACAAAATATATCAGCACATTAAATCACATCTTATTTTATGAAGGTTTTTCAACGAAGAATGGACGGAAGTGTTGATTTTTATCGCAATTGGACTGAATATAAACGTGGATTCGGAAATTTAAGCGGAGAGTTTTGGCTTGGTGAGAGATTTACAAAAAAAATTAATTTTTTACAATTTTTAATTTAAAGTTTATTATACTCGTACTTTAGCAGAGCAGCAGTTCCCAAACTGGGCGCCGCGTAAATCTGATAAAACTGTTGTACGTTAAGTTAAGAATTAAGTTAGATTATTATAAAACAATCAAAAAACAATAATTCACAAGAACATGAAATAAAGTTAAGAATTAAGGGAGCATATTATAAAAAACAAAAAATCATTAATTACACTTTGTCCCTCCATATAATTTGTCAACAATATTTTTATTTTTGAAGAATTATGAGGATTTGGAATTAATTTTTAAACAAGCTGCATAAAGATGAGAAGCACCAGGCTCGAGGTGAGATAAGTATCACTGACGAGCTCTAATAAGAGCGAAACTCGAGTCTGGTGCTTCTCATCTTTATGCAGCTTGTTTAAAAATATTTTTATTATTATTATTTTTTTTTTGTATACCAACCAAATCTCAGCTTGTGTTTTTAAAGTTTGGTATGCAATCGCAAAATCTAAAAAAAAAAAAGCAAGTAGCTCAAACTTCCAGCAAATTTTAAAACTGCAACAGTCTGATTCGCCTAAAAACGGCTCATCAAGCGATTGTTTTATTGAAATAGAATATTTTAACTCAAATAAAATAGAATATTCTATTTAAATAAGACGATCGCTTGATGGGCCGTTGTTTGGCGAAACAGACTGTTGCGATTTTTTCATTTGTGTGTGTAGTGTTTTACCTAAATAAATTTGCTCTCGTTGTCGTTTGGAAGGGCATCCACTCCAGATCAGACACAAACAGGACTGGGGCCGAGGGTTTATCCTTTTACTACCCCAGGCTGCTGTACTGCCTGAATCAGATGCTAACAGTGATGCTATTAAGTCAGCCTTGCATTTTGTCATCCAAAATCGTCAGACCTCGTGCTCCATGTGGTGCTCGATGTATGGGGCAAGCTGTTAGAACATGGTCTGGGTTTGTTCAGGGGCGCCACACTCGCAATTCGATAAAGGAGCGAGACCCCATTTATTCATGGACGAATGGAATTGCCCAACACCAGTCTGCAGGCGGTTGAACTTAACCCAAGCTACTTGGGGTAAGCCCATCCCAACAGGCCTGGAACAGATCCCCGGCACAAAAGCACGGAGCCTGGAAGCATTTTCACAGTACTTCATTTTCCATTTGTGATTTGTCCATTCGGAAGCGCAAAATTTTGCTCTGATTTTGATCATCGAGCACTGTAATAACTAAATTGAAAGCACTTAGTTGAGAATATGCATCTGCTAAAAGCCGTAAATCTTAAATATACCAGTATATACTTTTTTTTTATATATTTTATCTCTATATTTATCCTCCTGACTCGCAGGAAAGCGACGGAGGCGCTATACATAGGGTAGGCAATTACCCCGACCTGCTTCCGGAGAGACCAAGATATTGCTGTCCGCTTGTAATTTAATAGATATATGACTGTAATTTAGAATTGCTTGCCAGGACCACCAAGCAGGGGAATGTGCCGTAAAGTGTCTTTCCCAAGGACACAACAGAATGGCGCGAGTGAGTTTTGAACCGAGATCGTGTTAATCATAAGCATGGCGCTTTAACCACTCGACCACGTATATTATATGGTACATTTTCAAAATTACACTTTTAGTTTGAACCAACCTTAGCTTTCTCTACTTCAAATTGCAACAAAGTAGGTCAATTAAATGTCATTATTAAACGAATTGCAAAAATTCTTATAATCAAACAATTAAAAGAAACATTAAAAAATGTTTGATCTCGAGACCAATTTTAAAAACATGAGATCGAGACTACGTTGTCTTGAGATCCAGACCACCAGCACAAGTTCGAAATCGAAACCGCCTAAAATCGGTCTCAAAAGTTTCATCACTTCTGTGCATTTAGCTTTATCACTTTATATCTAAAAAATATTTGGTACTTTCCTGTTATTGCCCCACCATATATTGCTTTCTGTTATTTTCAATACATTTCTCTTGGTTTCTTCTTTATCTCACCCTGGTCCTAAAGGGGTATTTCGGCTTAGTTTTACCGAAAAAATTTTCTTGAAGAGACACCAAAAATCTTAGGTTTTTGTTTACTATTTCTGATGGTGGGGCGATAGCAGGAAAGTATCAAACAATTCACCTTTCGGTTAACTCTAAAATATACAAGGTAATAAGTCATCTTGAGTAGTTTAAGAAATTAATGTAAATTTTTTGTATTTCTTTGGTAAAAAAAGACGAGGTACGCAAACAGTTGCACGGATCAGTAAGCTTGATAAACAATTTCAGTTCTATAAGCAAAAAAAGTGTGAAAACTAGCGTGGGCAATTTGCCAAAATGGTCGACCGCAAATAAAATTGCTCGAACGAAATTGTCAGCAAAAATTCTCTGCAGTACATTCACATTGTACTGTACAAGCACTAATGTCACACTTTATGTTTTTGCTTTTGATCTTGTATTCTTGAGTTTTACTCTCAATTTTTGATTGAATATTGTGTTTGTTTTTTTTATCAAAATAATGTTTTGTCGATATTTCAGACAAATTCTTTAGGTTGTTGAACAAAAATATCTCACAATTTATAATTAGCCAATTTGAAATTCTGTGTTTTTTTTAGTGCTACCAATTGCTTAAACTTTTCCAAGATTGCAAACAAAAAAAAATATGACTGCAATAGGAAAAGATCTGTTTGATTACTAAAAAATGTTAAGTTGTAGTAAATAAATTTGCCACTAGTTTTATGCGCTTTTGCTTTAAAGAATTTCAAGTGCTTTGCTGTATAGCAATTTATTTGAGTTTTTAAAAAAATTAATTTGCATAAAATTGTGCTTAAATCTTTGCTTTAAACAATGTATATTGCTGTTCTTTTTTAAATGTTTCTATTATCTTACTTTTCTGAATAAAGAAAAGTGATGTTAATCAACATAATTTTTCAAAGCTATTTAAAAAAAAATCATATTTTTTTATCAGCCTTACGTTATTCATTTTATTCGAATTGCTTTAGTTTTTTCACCAAATTGCATTTCTCATTTATCATAGTCAGATAGCTGCAAATATTTACCAATTGAAATGAATACACGTATAAGTAAAAACTACCCAAACCAGTTTTGCTGCATTTGTGAAAAATTTACTCCATTGGATTTTTCTAAAGCACCAAGTGTTAGGCCGTAACACATTTATATGCAGTGTCTTGATATACTATTAGATGACCCAGATAAATTATGATTACATTATATTTGTTGTTCTTCCCATTTCAAACAACCTGGTGTAAGAGAAACGGTTTCAAACAGTAGATTTCCTCTTAAACTAGTGAATTGTAAACTTCCGCTTAACTTCCTATTGCAATCCTGAAGGATTACAATCCTGTTACAATTCTGTTCACTAGTGCAACAAGAAATCCATTAATGTACAATCTGTGCGTTGCAATTAACTAGTGTAAGAGAAGGGACAACATTATAACGAGCACATGATTTATCTGGGTCACTTATCATTGTAACTGTGTAATAAATAAAATTTTTGCGTTTAGTGTAGGCCAGATTACTTACAAAAGCAAATTTCTATGTAATTTAGCAAATTTCTATACACAGTGCACAGTGGTGGGATTCAACCGGTTCGAACCGGTTCTATGAAACAGTCTCAAGAAATTTTATAAGTTTGAAAATCGTCTAAATTTATTGTCTATGTAGTGTACGTAATACTTATATAGGGTAACCATATGTCTTGTTTTATCCTAGATAGTCCCAATTTCGAGGCTTTGTCTCAGTGTCCCGCTCAGTTCACCATTATGTCCTGCAATTTTCAATTTAAAGTGAAGAACTTTTTCTAGAGATCACTACTTTTAGACAAAATTTTTCCTTTTTTAACAACGGTCTCAATTTTTCAATTCAAAAATATGGTATGCCTAGTAATATAAGCACTCTTCAAGATCATCATAATGATGCTTGCTTAATGAATATTTGGAATTGTTATTTGGGAAATAATAAAGCTTAATTAGTTTATTTACTGGGAAATTTTAGTTTTTTAATAGAACCGGCTGACAAAAAATTTGAATTCTGCTAATGCCTCCAATTTCAACTAAAACATTTAACTCGTAATGCTTCATATTTAGGTTTATTATGCTTTGGTTCATAGGAGTACTAGACCAAAATACTTTTTGGGGCAAATGTTTTTTAAAAGCAATATATTTGTAATTTTTGTGGGCAGAAATATTCATCTTTGTTCAAAGAAAAATAATTTTATTGTGAATTTAGCATGTAGCACATTCAGATAAAATTAGGCATAAAGTACTCTTCTTTTCCAGAAAATATTTTACTTATATTATTCATGCCTAGGAAATTATATCCAGTGTTTTAAAAATCTGATTGTTTTTAAATTTTTTATATAAGCTTTGCAAATATCACTTTTTAGCTTTGCGGCAATGCAACAGCGAATTAAACTTTTAGAGTGAAACGTATTAAATTTAGCTTTATTGTAAAAACTTGGAAGACCCTTTATATTTCAAAAAAAAAGATCTTTGTATTACTTCAAAAACAAAAAAAATTTTTAATGAAACAATTATTTCATGAGCAAATATAATTTTTCTGCTTTCGCAGATTGAATTAAGTTATGGCCTCTTAAAATACCGGCCGGGACACAGTACAATGGGATTGTTTTTAGTGGGGTTTTATTGTTATATCACTATTCAATTATCTTGAATGGAACTGCTACTTCTCGTCCCCGTGTTTAATACTCGTTAAAATTTTTTAGATGAATAGGAAGTTTTGGTTAAAAAAATCATAAAAGAATAAGGTGTTGTCAAGCAAGTTATTTTGTGCATAATCTGTGTAGAAAATTAAATAAATAATAAACAGTTTTTCTATTTATTTTATCTCTATGTTTATCTTCCTGACTCGCAGGAAAGCGACAGAAGCGCTAATACTTCAGGCAAGCAATTATCCCGGCCTGTTTCTGATGGTGGTAAGATATTGCTGCCCGGTTGAAATTTAATAGAGATAGTGGAAATAATGGATACCAACAAGCGAGGAAAAGTGTCGTAAAATGTCTTTTCAAGAACACAACGAATAGATCCGAGTAGGTTTCGAACCGAGATCAGCTTGATCACAATCATGGCGCTCTTAACAACTCCCAACGATTCTTCGTTTGTTGAGAGTGAGTTTTTAAAAAAAAGTAGCTTTTCTCTAAATAACTTGTTGGATTAGTTTTTGGTTGCAATTCTATGATTATAGAGGCAAATCTAATACATTGTTTTTATCTCGCGAATTTCTAGAGCAATTCAGTTTTGCCGCCACTGAATCTGTTATCTGTGAAGCACCATTTGGTTTATTTAAAGGATATTAAAGTTTATTGCTAACTAAGCATTTTAACTAAAAAGCTTTATATCAAAAAAGCATAGGATTGTAGTTCTTACGCCTAAGATGGCACTCAATCTTACGTATAATGTATCATATAAAGTGCCAATAAAATGCGTCGTTTTGCGTAATTTTGCGTGAATTTTTTTACCTGACTTAGCTCAAAAAGTTTTCAATTCAAAACTTAAAAAAGTTCTTCAAAAAACCCCAACAAAACTTAAATTTAAAAAAATGAAAAAATTAAAAATTATTAACTTTTTAAGCGTTGATGATAATATTTAAAACGATTATACAGATATTTGGGGATGCTGCAGCTCTGCAGCGCCTATGGGCAAGCAGTGCAAACATTCGCGGCAAATGCCTATTTCTGAATACTAATGCTTAATAAACACTTTTACTTTATTTCTGTAGTATTTTTATTTGCAAGAAAAAATTTTTTCCAAAAAGTTATAAAATCTTTTTTCTTGAGAAGTTTTTTTGCCATTGCCATACGTCAACTAATTAATAAAATTAGTCAAGTTCAATAGACCAAATGTTTAATATAGAAATTTAATCATTATCAGTTTCTTAATTAATTATGAGTATTCTTTAATCAAATTAGAAATTTAATCATTATTAGTTTCTTAATCAAATATAGGGTTTTTCGATCTAATTTGTTGTTTTTGCAATCAAATTCGTTTTTTTTGCAATCGATTTCGTTTTGCAAAAACTTTTATATATATATCTTTGTATAGGGTCACCCAATAGGGTCTATATACATATATTGTAGACAATATGGGGTCTCTGTATTAGGTCTCTATAATTAGGTCTCCATAATTTATAGTCTCCATAATTAGGTTTCTGTAATATAGTCTCCATAAAGTATATATAGATAGGTATATAGACCTATCGGAGATCCTATATGGAGACCCAATATTATGGGAACTATATTATAAAGACCATGTTATGGAGACCTAATATCTATTATTGAGACTACATTACAGAGACCTAATTTTGGAGACGTAATATTATGCAAACTATATTATAGAAACTTAATTGTGGAGACTATAGATTATGAAGACCTAATTATGGAGACTTAATATCAAAGAGACCTAATACAGAGACCCTTTATTATAAGGTTCTTGGATCTAATTCATTGTTTTTGCAATCAAATTTGTTTTTTTTGCAATCAATTTCGTTTTATAAAAACTTTTATACATATATCTTTGTGTAGGGTCTCCCGATAGGGTCTATATACATATATAAATAATATGGAGTCTGTGTATTAGGTCTTCATAATTAGGTCTCCATACTCTATAGTCTCCATTATTAGGTTTCTATATACAGTATAATGTAGTCTCTATAATGTATATATAGATAGGTATATAGACCTATCGGAGGCCCTATATGGAGACTATAGATTATAGACACCTAATTATGGAGACCTAATACAGCGACCCCATATTATCTACGATATATGTATATGGACCCTATCAGGTGACACAATACAAAGATATATATATATATAAAAGTTTTTGCAAAACGAAATCGATTGCAAAAAAAACAAATTTGATTGCAAAAAGAACAAATTTGATTGCAAAAACAACGAATTAGAATGAAAAACCCTATAGAATCTGTTTAAATAAGAAACTGATAATGACTTTTATGGGTTAAAATCGATTTTTTGTTATAAGTTAGTTAGTTTTAGTTTTTACTTTTTAAATTACTATTAAAACCATTGGCTTTGTTTGAAATAAGTAGCCTTAAAAAAGGTTTTTTGAAAACTCTAACGTTTTTGTTCACATAAACAAATTGTCACTGAATTTAATCGTCTACATTCGGGTTTTAAAAACAGCCTTTTTTAAAGCAACTACTTTGTTAAACAAAAGAGTTTCAAATGAAGCCCTTAATTTTAATAGCTATTTTAAAGTTTTGCAGTAGCAAAACTTTTTTGATTTTTAATTAAATATATGATCCATTGATCTTTGACTGATTTTATTAATTAATTTATGTCTCACAATTTGACCAGTTGAATAAAATTGTCAATTTGGCTTTCCCAAAAAGAGTAATGGATTTCTGTTATAAGGCTTTCAACATTTTTTGCCATATTTCAAATAAAATTTTTTAATAACTCAAAATCTAGACATGATACAAAAAAAAGTACAGATTTGGATTCACTGCCCCTTTTCAAAAAAAAAACATCCAAAGTATATGTAGTGATTTGAGTAAACAAGATGAACATTTTTTTTGAGACCAGTATTTTCAATTTGAAGAATTTTTCCTCTACTTAAGGAAAATCCTTGAAATTTTAATCTTAACTTAACTTACAAAGACAAAACAATGTTAACTTAGATTTTTTTGCAATAAGTTCTGGTCTTACATCTTTCATGCCTTACTTGTCCCCGACCTGTTGGAATGAGCTTGGCCCGAACAGCATGAGTTCAGCTCAATCGCCTGCAGACTGGTGTTGGGCAATTCCATTTGTCCATGTACAAATGAAGTCTCGCTTTTTTACCGAAATGCGAGTGCGGCGCCTCTGAACAAACCACAGACCACGTTCTAATAGCGCGCCTCATACTAACCGCGATTTCAAGTAGCAAAAGCTTGGAGTCAGGCTAATCTTGTAGTTTTGCAACTTTCTTACATTTATTCCAATGAAGATTTTTATTGTGATTAGGGCCATCCTGTTACTAAATAATTCGATTACGAAAAAACTTTATTTAATTTTTCTTTCGGCAACAAACAAATCTGGTTATGCTTTAAATGTTTGTATTCATATACTTGCCCGAAATCGGTACAGTATTACAGAAATAATAATTTTTGATTATTTCAAATTATCTTCCATGTAAACTTGGATCAAACTCTTCCCTCCAAAAAAGCAATTATTTTGATCCTATGAATTTTTCTTAAATAGAATAAACAAATTTTTGAACAAAATTTATAATAATTTATAATAGCAATAATTTGAATAACATATTTATGTGTTTATTAATTATAACCACCGTTTTTTTACAAAAAATGTAAAGTTGGTGGCTTTCACAGTCACAATCTTTGCCCACTCTTATAGTTTTTTTCATCTTTATATTCATCCCTCCGCCTCGCAAAAAAATATTGCAGACGACATACTTAGGACAAGCAATTACCATGATCTGCTCCAAAGATACAAAAATATTGTTGTTCAGTTAAAACTTTTTGTTTTGATTCCTTAATTTTTTTAAGAGATACGACTGAAATTTGGAACTGTTGGGCTAGATCGCCAAGTAGGAGAAATGTGTTAAAAAATGGGTTTTCCGAGAACACAACAGAATGGCGTAAGAAGATTTTCAACCAAGACCGTTTTGGTCACGATCACTACACTTTTAACCACTCGACCACGTATTCCACAACCCGTTTAACCACCGCTTAAAAATTTCGAATCTATAAATCTATAGGCGTATGTGCGAAAGGGAAAGGTTGGGGTTAAAATACCTTCGTGAAAATTGATGGACGAAGGTTCATAGCACCATTGAGACAGCTTAAAAATTGTTAAAATAAACAAAAAAATTTTTAATTACAAAAAATTAGGAATTGAAAAAAAGTGAAGAGCAAAACAGGTTTTCACATTTATTTTACATTCGTCGACAGCGTGGTTAAATTGTTAAGAGCGCTGTGATTGATGTCAAACGTGATCCACACCTTCGCGGTTTAAAGACTTTTCTCGCCATTCTTTTGTGTCATTGAAGAAACACTTTATACCACTTTCTCCTGCTTGGCAGTCTTTGCAACCAGTCTTAATTTTTGATCATACCTCTAAATACTAATTGAAAATAAAATAAAAATTTTAACCAAACAACCATTCGACTTTTCGTGAAACAGGTCAATGTAATAGCTTGATAGTTACTCTATGTATAGCAGCTCCGACAATTCTTTTTAAGTTAGAAAGTCAGGAGAATAAAAGTTTGAGATTAAATAATTAATATCAAAAATACACAAATAAATTTATTAATTTTTTATGTAAATGTTTAAAAGTGGCTCTTGTTTTTTTTTGTTGCACCAGACCTCCCTTTTGCATAAAGCATTACAAATTAGAATTATCGCGTTTTTGACTCGCGACCGGTCCTTCCCCCATAACAAATTTTGCATGCGCCATTGTATAAATTTAATTGCTTAAAATAGAATACAAAATTGCCTTAAAGTTAAACTAAAAAAGTGTTGATATGACAAAGTAGAAAATGACAATGTCCTAAAAACTGCTCCAAATAACCTACCCAAAATAAACAGGAATAATATCGAAAAAAAACATCGAGTCGTTAAACAATGTTAGTTTGTATAAGTCGTCATTATTTTAAATCTTTTATAGTGATTAATTAGACAAGTTTTATTCTATGTAAGCCAAAAAAATCCAACAAAACAAACAAACCCAACAACTGTAACACGACAACACAAATAGCCGAGGTAATCAAATATTTGAATGAAATTTCAGCCATTACCATGATGACGGTGCCTTCAGCATTTTGAGTTTTGAAAATAATCTTCTATAAATGACCTGCTCTTTTCAACATTGTTTATCAGCATGTTTTACGTGCTTTGACTATCTTTTGCTCTAGTTGAGGTTTTTTAAGGCAAAGGTGGGCAAACTACGGCCCGCGGGCCGCATGCTGTCCGCCATAATTTTCTCTGCGGCCCGTGAAAGCCTCAAGCAAATTATTTTATTCTCTCTTTGCTTTCAGCTGTGGTGATCTTGGTGATCTTTAAAAAAGTCATCACATTTGATCAATGTCTAAAACTTGGGACCACTTTGTTTTTTGGGATGAAAATAGAAATTTTAAAAATTGATTAAAAGTAATGACTTTTTTTAAAGATTACTATAGTGCGGCCCTCAAACAAACTCAATTTATAAATGCGAATCTTGAGCTAAAAAGTTCGCTCATCCTTGTTTTAAAACGAATTGTTTAATGATGTAACCACGCAGAGGAAAACGCTTTTTAACATGTTAAAAATGCTTGTTAATATTAAATGTAATCTTAAGTATTTTTAAAACTATTGTTTTGGGAGTAATTAAACTGAACTAAATTTTTGTGAAATGTCTTGGTCTCGGTCTGGATTTATAGGTCTTGAAATTTTCCAGTCTCGATCTCCGTTTTGGTCTCGAAAAAATTATTGGGTCTAGGTCTCGGTATTGGTCTTTACGTTTGTGGTCTCGACTACATCACTGTGTCTCTACAATTATATAACTTTGATCAAAATTAAATCCAATAAAATTTGTAAAATATCGGTTCAAACAAGAGGTTACACAAGAAATAAGAATACTTTAGCAAGTAAACAAAGTTCTTAAAAGCACCTTTTTCGTTTTCAGTGTGAAAAAAGCAGTCTTCAAACGCAAATTTTAGCAAAGTCCTGGAAAAAAATTTACTAAAAACTTGTAAAGGATTAAAAAACTTTTCTAGCAAGTTTGAAAGTAAACACTTTTTTATGCAAAAATGAAACGACCAAAAAAAAAAAATTGCATCAGAACTTTTTAATTTTGCCGAAGAATATTTTAGCTTTAAATTTTTTGGTCAAATAAACAACATTGCTGCTGAATTTATAGAAAAAAAATTTTTTTGCCTTCACTAAGATTTTAAATGAAAATTTTTTGTAATACATTAAAATTTGCGTTTGTTGAGAGTCTTTTTAACGAAACAACAATTTTTGTGTTTAAATGTCGCACCTCCCACCAAAAATGTTTTTCATATTCTTGGTTTTTGCAAAAGGTTTAGCCTTGTTAATAAGTGATCAAATTTGCCATGTTGTGTGTTTTTTGCTCTGTTGAATGTATTAAACGTCAAGAATGATTAAAGCCATATTTTTTAAAGCGTATAGAGTTAGTGATTCCCTTTTCACCTTTTCATAATAATTTTAAAAAGTCGTTGGTAAAATGTTTGTAAACCAATAATTAAAGAATAATTATAAATTGGAATTGTTATACTGTATTTTGTTGTTTAAAATGACATATTTTTTGTTTTTATTGTTGATTTGTTGTCTTAGGTATTTAAAGCATAAGAATTAAAGTTAAAAATGATAATTTTGTTGCTGCATAAGGTTGGATTTATTATATGCAATTACATTGTCGAATTGGTATCAACTTCGTGTGGATCTTGAAGATTGGGACGGAAACACAGCTTACGCTACTTACAGGTTGGTGATTTGAATTTGAGGAGTTACGTAATTTGAAAACATTTTTATATCAAAAACACTGAATCATGCATTTTATAAATTTTTCCTTAGTTGATTTTTAATTGTGTCTAGCTAAGCTTATCATACCTAGCCGGAGCAGTCCCGATTTTTAGGGCTTTGTCCCGGTTTCCCACCGGGTTAACAAATATATCCCAGTATTTAAGTGAAGTCTTTTTTTGGAAAACATTGCTTTTTAGGAACTAAGATCAATAAATCCGAGAGAGATTCAAAGCGAAGATCTTATTTTTTTAGAGAACACTGCTTTATAGGGATGAATTTTTTTCTATTAAAGACCGTCCCAGTTTATCATTTCAGAAATATTACATGCCTATGTCTAGTAATGGAATACTATAACATAGATCTAGATATCGCATACTGCTTTTAAAAAACTGGAAACATATTGTGACGTCACCTTTCGATTGCTCTCTATAACATGACTGATAAATAATGTGAGATATACAAGCTTCATGAAGTTAATTTTATTAGTTTTGTCGAGGTTCTTTATTAAATCGCACAAAAAAAGATTACCGTAATCATTGAAATAAAAACTTCTCAAAAGACGAGAGTGACTCATAATCATGCCAAAGTAAAAATAATCAGAATCATATAAAAAATGCTATTAAGTGACAACAAACAAACGATTGAGCATGTTTGTGGAAAATAATACAACAAAAACCGACCATAGACATACAGAATCTTCCAAAAATTTGCAACTTTTCTCGGGTCATGTTTTTAAAATATAGAGCATAACTATGGTAAACACATCAAAATTACTTTTATTTTTTTTATTACATACATAGAAATACTAAGAACCATTTATATCACCTCTGAGAAACTTGCTTCAATAAACGGAATTTTATTTACAAGATTACACAAAATTTTTGGGAGTACAAAATAATAGTTGTCGCATTTATGACTTTATAGTTGGTTTCAGAAACCCAACATTTAGTGTAAAAAAAAGTTTAGGTTTTCTGATTTCATTCAGTTTGGTATCTCTAAAAGGAGGTATGAGTAATTACTTGCCCAACGTATAGTGCCTCCATTGCATTCCTGCGAGTCAGGAGGATAAATATATAGATGAAATAAAATGAAAATTAATTCTTTTTCAGAGTCTGAAAAACAAATACAAAAGCCTTCAAATTTTGTCTTAATTTGCTGAACTTCTTTTGTGATTGGGTCTGTTGTATAATTTTCCAAAGCAACATACTAACGATCGATTAAGCCACTAAAAAACTTAGCTTAATCTATCAATTCAAAGCAAGTACGAGCTAAGTCAGCACAAGTGTTTTTTATCAGGGTTTTAATTTGTGGTACGATTGCAGTTGAAGCCATGCTTCTAGAAAGTTTGCCAACTGTAATAAAATAATTTAAATTGTCATCACTTGCAGTTTTTATAACAGAAACTTAAATATGATTTTAATCAGTGATTCTCAACCTTTTGTTGCAGTGCACTAGTGTGAAAAATTTTCAAGTGTCCGCGAAGCGTTTTATAAAGCATTAGTCTAAGTCTCTAATATTATTTCAAAATTTCAAACGTTTCTATTTCTTTAAATCTATTGTGTAGCGTTTTGCATCTGTATTATTATCAGAGGTGGAGTTGAGACACGGTGCTTCGAGAACGAGACAGACAAAGTTTTGGGGTAGCGTGACCAAGACAAGACACGAGACTTGGTTTCAGTCAGAGTCTGAAGTCAGAGTCGGAAGTCAGAGTCGGAAGTCAGAGTCCCATATTTTTGGTTGGAGTTAGAACCGAAGTAGTTTTCTAAATATGTTGAAGCCGGAGTCGCTTTTTTAGATGTGATGTAGTTGGTATGGGATTCGTATTTTTCTTTGGTCACTCCAACTCCAACTTTCAATTAATTGCTAAAAACTATCATAGTCATATTTATCATCTGAATGATTCAAAAATAAACAAGCAAAAATATGGCAAGTACGTGGATAGGTCACAGTTTGGACTTTAATTTGAAGTGCAAACTAAAAACAATTTTGGCTTTATATTGACAGTCAAACTTGGCTTTTTATTTGCAAAATTAAACTTAGTTTCGGTTTCCTAGTTGTTTTGAAAAATTCAACTAAAGATTAAACAAAGATTTTTATTTAAAAAAATGTGTCTAAATGTGCTTAATTGCTTATCGGTTTTGAAAAACAAGTGACAAATAAAAAGAAACCCTTTATTTAAATTCAGCCCTCTCTAATATGTCGCGATTATTTAGGAATTGTGGGCACTTGTCTAAAGCTCTTGCTTGTAATCTTTTATCATTCTCGATACTTATACCCAGTCAAAAAAAACCTACCCGGCCCAAGCAAGGCAAACACACGGCAGAGCAATGCCGTGTGTCTAGAGCCTAGTCTTATCTAGCATTTGCCAGATAATTGCCAAGCATTTTTGCAGGGCAAATGTAGGGAAATGAAACAGGCCAAGTAGGATGCCTGCAAGGCGTAACAGGGCGAAAGCAGGGGCGGCCTAGCGTTTACCGTGCTTTGCCAAGTGCAATTGACTATCGTTGCGTGACAAATGCAGGAAAATGTAACGGCTTAGCTTGGTGCTTGCCGGGCGTTACAGGGCAAAACATGGGCGGCCTAGCGTTTACCGTGCTATGCCAAGTGCAATTGACTGCCGTTAAAGAACGGAAAATGCAGGGAAATGTAACGGCTTAGCTTGGTGCTTGCCGGGCGTTACAGGGCAAAACATGGGCGGCCTAGCGTTTACCGTGCTATGCCAAGTGCAATTGACTGCCGTTGAAGCACGGCAAATGCAGGGAAATGTAACGGCTTAGCTTGGTGCCTGCCTGGCGTTACAGGGCAAAAGCATGTGCTATTGACTACGTCATCTATTCCAGCATTGCTTTATATATTTTAAATACATAGTTTATCAAGGAAAACTGAAATAAGCTGAATCACCTAGTTATAAACTTTACAACTAAAATCAAATAACATGTTGCACATGAGCAATGAATCGGCCCAATGCAGTCTGAATTGTACTCAAACTGCAGTTTCCTGTACTCACCCAGTACTCTGCCTGTACATTATAAGTATTGGGCGAGTATGGTTTGTTCATAGGGTGAGCAAAGGCAAACTGCAAGTTCCCTGTATATTATATGTACAGGACGAGTACGGTTTATTTATAGGGAGAGTAATGGCAAACTGCAAGTTTTCTGTTATGACCTTATACTTTCCGATACATTTTTAAGCATAAGCAGAGTGCAAAATCATTACAAAATTTGCAGTATATTTATTATTATACGTTTGAATAGCAGTCAAGACCCAAAAATTCCTCCTGTTTGAGGGTATTTAGTTGTTTACTTAGATTTGTTACTTACTCAATCTATCATATAACTGCACATAATCACTTTCAATGACACATATATTTTATTTTTATAAAAGCAAAGACAAATTGACAAACGATCTTAAAAGTCTTTGGTAACACTTCCAATTTTTTTTCCACCAGCACGGTCCCGCCAATTCCTCATCCAGGTGCTAATCTCCTTTTCAATGCTTTTTCCTGAGACCGCCGTGACTAGCACAGGGTTTGCCATCGCAGCTCCTGTAACAAACATAAAACTAGTTAGAGTTGTTGTTGCCCCACCTCCGATATCTTGGAGTAGCCATCCCTTAATCTCTCTAAAAAGCCAATCTAGATTCCCACTCTTGGATTACCTATGCTGCTTCTAAAGGCCTTTTCCACAGACTAGTGGTGTTGTGCTGGTAGTTGACTGCAGTTAAAGAATTAGTGTCATGTGTCTGGGACAAGCATAGTGGACGTTGTGGCGTGTAAGTATTAGGGTTCACTGTATGTAGGTAACTTTGCAAGAGTGGTGATTTGTTAGCTCTGAGCTGTGCCAGTTTTGTACGCATATGACGTGGTGATGTTTGTTCTGATGAATGAACGTCATAGGGTGTGGTGGTAGTAACTTCGTTATTTTTTCTAGAACTACGGTATTGTGAGGTGTTGGTAGTGTGAATGTGTTTGAGGTTTTCTCTACATTCCTCAGGTGTTAAGTCTGGTTTTCAGATGATTGTGACATTCATATTTCTGGGCGAATTTAAGTAAAAATTAAAGTCATGTAAAGAGTGTGTCCGTGTTTGAGTCAGTTGTTTAAGTTGAGTGGCATTAAAGTTTGAGAGGGGTGTCCATTGCAAGGACTAGTTAGAGTAAAACAGAATACAATGCTATAGCCATAGTATCTAAAAAGGCATTCATACCAGGGCATAAATTTAAACCTTCTTCGAATAGTAAAAATGCTTGTGTTAACGCTTTAAAAAATTTCGTATCTTATATTAACAGTAAAAATGCTGGTGTTAACGCATTAAAAAAAATAGTCGGCAGAGTGGTCGAGTGGTTAAAGCGCCGTGCTCATAATCAACATGTTCTCGGTTCAAAACCTACTCGCGCCATTTTGTTGTGTCCTTGGTAAAGACGCTTTACGCCACTTTCCCCTGCTTGGTGGTCCTGGCAAGCAGTTCTAAACTAATGTCATATCTCTATTAAATTACAAGCGGACAGCAATGTCTTGGCATCTCCGGAAGCTGGTCGAGGTAACTGCTTGCCCTATGTATGGCGCCTCCGTCGCTTTCCTGCGAGTCAGGAGGATAAATATAGAGATAAAATAAAATAAATTTATTATCTTCTATTTGAATAAGGTTTTGGTAATTAAAATTTTTTGTTGTATAATATTGTATAAATTTTTATTTAAAAATTGTGAAGTTATGGCTCCAACCAGGGAAATTATCAACATGATGAAAGAAATGGAAAATAATATAAAGACACATATTCAAGAAACAATCGAAGAAGCACTGAAGAGACAGGAAATAAAATTTAATAATAAAATTGATGAAGTATTTTCAAAACTAAAAGATCAAGAAAAAAAAATTGAAGATGTAATGAAAAGTCAGAAGTTCTTGAATGATGAATTTGAATACTTAAAAAATAATGTATCAAATTTAATGAAACTTGACCTGCAAAAAAAAACTGATGATTTAATGAAAGAAAACCAATGTCTCAAAGATCAATTAATTGAAGAGGAAAAAATGAGAGATGATTTGGACCAGTACAACAGAAGAGAAAATTTAGAATTTCATGGTATCCCCCTAAATCCAAATGAAGATACTAACCATATCATCAAAACCATGGCAAAAAAATTAAACATCGATTTAAAAGAAAATGATATTTCAACCTCCCATCGTCTTCCAAAATCTTCATCAAATAATCCTCCAATTATAATTGCCAGATTTACAAACAGAGACATAAGGAATTTAATATTTCAAAAAAGAAAAAATTTAATTGGAGTACGAGACTATGGCATTGATGGCATGACAAAACTATTCATCAATGAAAATTTAACTCCAAGAAGAAAAAAGCTATTCTCCTTAGCATATAAAAAAAAAATTAACTCAAAATATCAATTTCTTTGGACATACAATGGTGATATATTTATCAGAAAAAACACCACTAGTGAAAGAATCAAAATCACCTGCAAATCTGATATCGATCAACTTCTGTAAGTCACTAATTTCTCAATGTAATATAAACATGTGTTTAGTTGCTTTTTTTCTTTTAAAATGTTCAACATACATGAATCTGTATGCAAACCAAATTTGAGTATCTCTGAATTTTGTAAATTACTCTGTGAAACAAGTTACACAAAACATAATATTTTTCTTCATATGAATGTAAGGAGTCTTAATAAAAACATAAATAAAATTGATGAACTGCTTGGGTTGTTACCCTGCTCTCCAGAAGTGATGGTAATTAGTGAAACAAAACTTAAAAATATAAACTATAATATTACATCTATTGAAAATTATCATTTTCATTCATCAAATTCTCCAACAAACAGTGGAGGTATTGGCATATATTTAAAAACACCATTAAATTATAAAATTCGTCCTGACTTATGCTTGAATGAAGACTTAGTTGAAGATATTTGGGTTGAAATTAAATCTAATAATTGTAATAAAGCTTACGTCGTGGGGGGGATTTACTTCCATCCTCATTCATCAATATCTAACTTTCAACTTAAATTAGAATCTGTCATAGAAAAAATAAATTTAGAAGGATTAAACTATTTTATACTGGGTGATTTTAACATAAATTTATTAAGTGATGCTCCCTCAATCATTCAATATAAAGAATCTCTTGAATCATTAGGTGTAATTAATCTTATAAATTGTCCTACAAGGTACATGAACATGCAAACTCCATCATTATTAGATCATATATACTGTAATAATTCCACAAGTAATATTATTTCTGGCTCAATATCTTATGATATAAGTGATCATAATCCAGTTTTTGTGATGATACCCAAAAATAAAGTTTCACCAGCAAGTAGACCACCATGTGAAATATTGAAACGAGATTTTTCAAACTTTTCTGAAGTTGATTTTTTAGATTCCTTAACAAAAGGCTTCGACAAAAGCAACCTAGGTAATAACTTTTCAGACCCAGAAGCAGAATTTTCAGAATTTTTGAATATATTTCTAGAATGTCTCGAGACTCATGCTCCAAAACAAAAACTTTCTAGAAAGAAAATCAAATTTTATTTTAAACCTTGGCTGACAAAAAGTATTCAAAAAAGTATAAAAGAGAAAAATAGACTTTATCAAATTTCTTGTAAACATTCACATACATATATTTATTACAAAAAATACAAACAATACAATAACATACTAACACATGTAAAACAACAATCAAAACAAAATTATTTTCAGTACCAGTTCGAACTTAACAAAAACAATAGTAAAAATACATGGAAAATGATTAAAAACATAATACGAAAACCTGCCAGTGATAGTTTAATTACAAACATTAAGTGTCCAGAGTCTAATAAAGATTTATTTTCACCTAAAGACATATCTTCATGTCTAAACAACTATTTTACATCAATAGCAGCAAAATTGGCAAATTCTCTTCCAAAAACAAGTCCTTCAAAACCATTAAATACTGTTTCCACTTGCTCTTCATTGTTTATTAAACCAGTAATTGATGAAGATATCATAAGAGAAATTAATTTATTAGACAACTGTAAATGTGATGATACATATGATATACCTGTTAAAATTCTTAAATTAAGTAAAAACGTAATAGCACCTACATTATGTTATTTAATCAACAATTGTATTAATAAAGGTGTTTTCCCAAGTCCATTAAAAATTGCCAAAGTATTACCAATTTATAAAGGTGGTGATAGAGACATTGCTTCAAATTATAGGCCAATTTCCATCTTACCCCACTTTTCAAAAATTTTTGAAAAAATTCTTAAACATAATTTAACTGATTTTATTAATAAGTACAAAATCATATCAGAAAATCAATATGGTTTTCAGGAAAACAAAAGCACTAGTGATGCACTTATTGAACTAGAAAATTACTTGCGTTATCAGCAGGCAAACAATAAAATTACTTGTGGAATTTTTCTTGATTTGAAAAAAGCTTTTGATACAGTAGACCACACTGTTTTAAAACAAAAATTAATTGCAATGGGTATTAGGGGGCTACCTTTTGATTTAATTTCTTCATATCTAGCAAACAGATACCAATTTACATGTATAAATTCAACTAAATCAGATAAAAATTTAATAAATCATGGTGTCCCACAAGGTAGTGTCCTTGGCCCTGTTTTATTTCTCCTATACATAAATGATCTTCCAAATGTTTCAAGCTTAAAAACTCTTCTTTTTGCTGATGATACAGCACTTTTTGCCTCTGGTAATAACTCATCTTCAGTAGAAAAAGTTGTCAATGAAGAACTTAAAAAAATTGAAAATTGGTTGCTCAAAAACAAGCTTACTTTAAACACCCAAAAATCAAGCACTATAATGTTTGGAGAAAAGAAAACTGAAAATAACATGATAAACATTCATATAAATAACAGTCAAATTTGCCAAAAAGACGAAGTTAAATACCTGGGAATTGTAATTGATAAAAATCTAAAATGGAAACCACATATAGATAAATTAACTACCCAAATATCTCAATCTGTGGGAATGCTGTATCATTTAAAAAAATACCTTTCCTTTAATAATCTAAAGCTCGTGTACCATGCACTTATAAAAAGCAGATTGCAATATGGCATAGTTTTATGGGGAAATGCAAATCAATCAACACTAAAAAACCTTAATAAAATGCATAATAGAGCTATACGATACATTAGTATGCAACCATATAGAACAAGATTAAATAAATTGTATGCAATTTCTAAATTATTAAAGGTAAATGAATTGTACCAATATTCTGCAATGAAATTCATGTTTCGATTATACAATGACAGAGAGTTTAAAGATAAAATCCCTTTAGTAAATGAAATTCATGCTTATAATACACGGCAATCAAGCAATAACAACATCTTTATTTCACATTTTTTGGCTTGTAAATCTTCTAATAGTCTTAGAGTAAATTGTATGAAAATGTGGAACAAGCTGCCAATTAATATAAGAACCGAACAAAGAATTAAACCATTTAATAGATTATTGTACCAATACCTGCTAGATACCTATGAAATTTAATCAACATCCAAATTTTACCCATATAAATTATTAATTCATAGTATTAATGCAAAATGAACTACATGCATAATGCATATTAATTTAACGTCTTCAAGGTTTTACTTTAAGAAATATTATGTTTTGTATTGCTCTTTGTGCACCTCTTTAATCCTTAATTGCCTGCTGAAATCTATTGTTTTTTGTTTTATGCTAACTGTCTTATTTCAATAAATTTTATATTGAGACCTATTCTGTTGTTTGATTTAATCTTATTGGCCTTTGTTTTGTTTTGTTTTTGTACTTTTCTTTGTTTTTTTATGCTCCTTTTCATTATTGTGCTGTTGGATTTGTGCTATTTGTATCTACTCTGAAATCTGTTATGTTGTTTGTTTTATGCTACTACCTTTATTTTCAATTTAATTTATGGTAAGATCTATTTCTGTTGTTTAATTTAATCTTATAAGCTTTTGTTTTTTTTTTGTTTTGTCCTTTTACTGCTGGTTTGATTGTTTGTTTTTTTTTGTTTTTTTTTCCATCGTCGTGCTGTCGTTTTTTACACTATTTGCCTTTATTTCAAATCGAATTTATGCCGAGTTATTTTCTGTCGTTTAATTTTATCTACATATATGCGGCCTTTGTTTTTCTTGTTGTTTGTTTTGTTTTCATCATGTTTGTAAAGTGATTTATAATTTTATTTTAATTTATGATGTAAAATGTCTTATGCTAATGTTTTTCTAAGTTAATAATCAATTTTACATACCAAAAACTTAATTTATTAAATTGCTTGTAATGAAACTTTTAAATAAGCTGGGGGTAGTGATTAAATGACTTTTGTCCCTTCCTACCCCTGCATCACATCTTTAATAGTGCTCTTTGATTTGATATATATGGCTTATTATCAGTTTGTTTTAATTTCAAAATGTAAAATTATTGTTCTTTTTTTGTGTTTTAAGCGGTAATTTATTGAAAAGATTTGATGCAAATAAACAGATCTCTCTCTCTCTTCATTTGGCGTTCAAATATTCGCAAAATGCTTAAAGGGAGATACTCATAAAGTTCCAATCGCACTTTGTCGAGGTAAGATTGGAGCCAAAATAAGCTAAATACTGGATTTAGAAAATTTTTTAATCTAACTTCAAAAAAGAAAAATGATAGTTAAAAATATTTTTATACCTTGCGATAATAATTTAAAAAAGTATACATTGTAATTTATTTGAATTAGAATTTATAGAGTGTTTGGTATCCACATTTTGCCTGACCAATTATAATACTGGCAGATTTCATTTTTTATGAGAGCTGACATCACCCGCCAACAAGTTTCTTTCACGGATGACCACCAATTTCTATCCTGAATTATGGGCAAATCGTTATTAATTTGATTATTAAATCTATCCAAGCAAGGAGGAGCTGAGAGTGACAGTTGTGCTTGTTTCCCATATTGGTTTTCTAAAATAGTGGTCGGCAACCTGTGGGCCTTTTAGCAAAATGTATTGGGCCGCATAATACATTTTGTAATAAAGTAAGTATGAACCGCGTCTGTCGTTTTCATTCACCAAATTTAGGTGAAGACCTTTTTTTTTTCAAGAACACCTTGATTTTGGAACGAAAATTGAAAAATAGGAGACTAAATTCATGCGAAGGCCTTTTTTTTTAGAGATCACCATGATTTTAGGACAAGATTGGTTTTTCGTCTGAGAATCTCAAGACAATTTTTTTTGTCATATCCGTAATGTACAATAAAATCATTATTTGGGCAAACGTCACAAAATTTGGGCAAAACTTCACTGCCCCCCCCCAATTTTTTTGGGCTGGTATGCCTATGATGTTTCAAGTGTGCTGCTGGGCCTTCAATAATTTCTAATGATAGAATTTGGGCCATCGTAAAAAAAGGTTGCCGACCACTGTTTCAAAAAAAATACAGGTTTTGAAAAAACATCAAATAACTGCAACAGTATACTCACCGTTATGTTTTTTGGGTATAATTTCAACTTCTCCATCTTCACTATTACTTTCATCCAAAAACTTTAATGTTCTCTTGCGCTTTCTCCTGATAAAAAATAGGCTTATACAAAACCCAGTAACACTAATTTTACAGAGAGGGACGGTAAATTTAAAAAAATTTAAGGTTTGATTTAAATTATGAATCTTGAAATGTATTGCTTATTTTATTATAAAGTGAAACATTTACTTTGAAATTTTGTTGCAATCACTTTGTATATCAGAAGTATCTTCAGCCTTTTTGGCTTTTTTTCTTGCTTCTTCATACAAACCTGAAATTGTAGTATTAAAGTCAGGAGTATATTGCATCTGCAATCTTTTGTGGAAGATACAAAAAAATAGCCGTATTACAAATAAAACTTACTGTGAACGACCACCCGGAAGCACCCGAACATCGTATAACATCCATGAAGAAAGATCTGGCCTTGATCTGAGTTTTATTTCTCTACTGAGAGCATTTCGTGACACAGAATTAGGCCAATAAACTTCTGTCTCACTTTTAAATCAATTATTTGGAACACATTCCACTTCATTTGTTTTAGTGAAAACTACTATGTTGTACATTGTTAACCAGAAGATATATAAACTAATCAAGCTGCAAAGTTAACAACAGTTATAATTTTACAAACAAAAAATGCATTTTTTTTAAAGAGCACTAAAAACCATTTACAATATTTATCGCAAACTATCACAAAGCAAAACTGTGTAGCTTTCAGAATTAAAGCTTTTAACAATGAAACTTTTAGACAGGTTAAGTCTGTAATAAATTAGCAATTCGAACTTATGGTCAACTTAAAAATTAGGTAGCTTAATTTCACAAGATGCCAGTTCAGATTTTGGAGCAAAAGTAAAAATAAGTAATCTTTGTTTAGTCAAGATAAAGTGTGAATTAACGGAAGGGCTACATATAAAATCTGAAGCAAGACAATTTTGCGGAATCAATTTGGCGGAAGACAATTTGTCGGCGAGCCAATTTGTCGGCAAGCCAATTTGTCGGCGAGTCAATTTGGCGGCGAGCCAATTTGGAGGAAAAATAAATAAAAATGATTTACCTTCACTAACGTTGAAGCGACAGCAAAAAAATTTTGTTCTGTCACAAAGGCAATTGAAAAGGCAATTGTAAATGTTCAGCTGATAAAAGCGAAAATTTTAATTTAAAGTTGTTAAATGCGTTAAATTTAGCGATGTTACTAGCCCAATATTTATCTATTTAAATTTACAACATAATTTCGAATATTTAAATTAAAAAAGGTACTTCAATAGTTAAATTTTTGAATCACAAATGCACTAGACCATGAATATTGTAAACAACAGAATTTGATCCAAATAGTTGTGAATAGTGATTAACAAAAGCAGTTAACAATCTTCGAGCAAACTCACACATGGTCATACATTGGTGTGGATCTGTTAAAATGCGAATATCAACAGAAAATAATAGAAAGTTTTTGTACAGTTCATCAGCAATTTTACCACATAGAACAAGAGGACCAGTATACAGGAGAAACTGTCTGAACTCCGTGGCTTTCCATCAACTTACATCTGCAATTGTTCTTGGTTTTCTGGCAAATTCCATTGGTATAGACTTTCTTAAAATTAGCAAAAAATCTGTTATATTTTGTTGTACTTTTCCTCCAATTCTAACTTTCAGTGGACCAGATATACAAAGCAAAATGAACCTTTTTATGACACCAAGACACACAAGGTGCATATAGTCAATTGGAAATTGACTGACCATGCCAATAGGTAATTTACAAAATGGATTAGGTCCTCTGTGATAATCTTCATCAGACATGGCTTTAAAAGCACCGTCGGTTCGAAGAGTTGCATTAGTTTCTGGAAAGGTCATTTTTTTTCCATCATGTACCTCACTCTGAATACACTTATCACAGCCCAAATAACCAGCAGATGATTTTACTTGTTTTACAAAAACTCGAGCTTGAGCATCACATACAACACAAGTGAGATTAACTAAATAATTTTTTGAGTGATAAACCATACCTGTTGTTTGCAATTTTTTCAAATCTTCTATGTATGGTTTCAGGTAAGTTACAGGATTGTTTCGTTTATGGTGTCCTGCATATATTCCAATTGTGAATGGCAATGCTGAATCACTAGATTCTTGTATTAACCCAAATATTGGCCATAGTTGCATTGAACTGCTGTTAAATAGTGGAAGGCCATCAATATTTACTTGAAGATTAAGCTTATTTAGTTGTTGAAGTTTTGGATCATATGCTAAACATTGTTCAACACAATGCTTTACACCAAAATGATAATAATGTCCCCCAGCAAGTTCAGTAATACCAAAAAGTTGAGAAGATTTAAAGCAAGGTTTGAGGATCTTTTGGTATACATGGATGAAGCTTTTTTAAAATACACAGCAATTTAGCTAATGAGGTATGAGCAATGTTGCATTCTATAGCCCATACTTCTAAACTTAGTAACAAATATGCTTTACTATCATTTAAAGTGCTATCATCAGCTTTTTAGCTGCTAGAAGAACTTTCATCAAAATGCTCAAGAGGGGCATTATCAGTATAAGATTCAAAAGGCACATCATCAACACCAACAGCACCATCATCAGACAATGATTTATTAAAAGAAGTTGAATATTTTGATTGCATATGTTCAACAAATTTTGTTTCACTACTTTGCTGATATAACTTAAGTTTCATTCTTTCCAACTCTTCATTAATTTTACGACGTTTTGTCCAGTATGACATGATGATTAGGAATTGAGCTATTACACATCAGTAACAATGTAAAATGTTATAATATGCAATTTACAATGCTTCAAACAAGACAAATAAACATAAATGTTATTACTTAAAACTATAAGCTTTCAGATTAAAACAATTTTACTGCCAATTGAATACAAGAGAGCTGGTCTCAATTTTTGATCATCACTTTTGCATATGGCAGGTTTATGTATTTGAACAGCTTTATATAAACAGTAGGTTTAGAATTAGTTTTATAATAAACTAGGTCAATTATTACACTGATTCTTATTCAAATAGTATATAAACTTAATGTTAAAACTTTGACTTTACCTGGTTGCACTACAAAAAAATGCTATCAAAATAAAAAAAAATATTTTCTAAAGTTAAAAACTGAAGCTTTTAAAACTTCACTACAGCTAAGCACGAAAATATCAGGCATTCCCGCCAGAGAACGTCACAAAGGAAACCAAATCAAACTTGAGAAAAATAACATCTAAGAGACTTACGTCATACAAGAAATAAATTTAACACAGTCAAGGAAGAAAGTGCAAAAAAACAATTCAATTTTTAACATACTCCTTTTTAAACACGTGCGCTATAGAATGCTCAAAGGCAATAGCCAAGCAGCTTACAAAAGAAAGGCAATGACGTCACAATAATAGCACAAACAAAACATTGGTGCAAACCAACCGTCTGGAACAATTACTGTCCATTGAAAGTTAACTTAAGTTCTTTTACTATCGCCTGACAGTTGACTACTTGTACAATTGAACTGCAAGATAAGTTTTGTTTACATAGACCATTTATTCTTTTTGAAAATAGCGTAAGCATCCATTGCTGAACTACAGTCTGGCCTGGCTGAATATACAAATAAATGCAATTATATGTTTATCATGTATTCCTTTTAGAATAAAGAAAAGATTAAAAATTGGTAAATCAGTTTTCTCAAACTAAAAAAAAGTTAAAACCAATTCGAAACAAATGGTCAGCAGAATATTGGCTAGATATCGGCTCGTTATTTTCTAAAGATTCTAAGATAAAAAGCAGTTACCAAAAAATTTAATTTCGGTTGGTCTAAAGTGTAAGAATCTTTAAAATCTTATATGTTGAACAAAAACAAAAAAACTACCTATTTTTTTACACGAACATTATAGTTTTGAAAAGTATGTACAGGCCCAATATAAGACCAATACTGGGATTCATTGACGCTCAAACACTTAAGAGATGAGAAAAAATAGTCAAAATTTTAATTTCAGTCGGCTTACTGCTTAAAAACATTAAATTCATCAAAAAATAAAAACATTCTATTTTTTTGCTTCAACGTCATAGTATCGAAAAACAGTACTGGTCCAATACAATACCTATACCGGGAAAACTATTCCGATACAGCCGATACCTGCCTTTAGAAAACCTGTATTGGGCCAATAAATGTATGTTTGCTGGGAACACGCCGCAAGTTTAACTGTGTATTGAAGAAACATTGGGAAAACGTTATGGAAGCTTCGCAAATGCCATTGGTTTAAAAAAAAAGAAATGAGTTTACAACAATACTTGGCGAAGCTTTTGGACGCCGGGCAAAAGCCAAGCATTTTAATAGACAAACTCAAAGTTTAAGAAAATGCAAGGCATGCTTTGCGACTGCCCTGCATTTGCCAAGCATTTTGCGTGTCGAAAATAGTTTTCTAATAAATACTCGGCAAAGCTTTTAAACGCCAGGCAAATACCAAGCATTTTAGTAGACAAATTTCAAAGTTTGAGAAAATACAAGGCACATACTGCAATTGCCCGGCATTTGCCAAGAGTTTTGTATGTGGCAATCAAACGGCCGTGCTTTTGCCGTGCTTTTTTTTTGACTGGGTAATATGCATTAACTTAACAAAAAATGCTCTGGTCAGAGGTTAAGTGTAACCAGAGTAAGAATAAAAGTTTTCCGTTTTAATCTACTTATAATTGCAAACAAGAAAAGGTATTATGAAATGCTAGGGATATTAGAACACCGGGATCAACAACTCATTTTGGCTATTTACGTTAGAAGGGCTACTGCGAAAATAGCGTCAAAAGTCATACGAAGCTTCGAAATCTTTTGTTTGAAGGTTAAATGTATTTTAGTTATGGTTTAAAGATTTCTTGACGGTTATTTGTTCAAAGAAATTGAAATCTTTATTTCGATAAAGGCATTAAGCAATATCACATTAAGAATACTAAATATATATTGGCTAAAGTTATTTAAGGAAAACAAAAATAAACTAGTACATGCGAAAAGAGTAAAACTAACTAACAATATAGCATGCAATAAAACTAAAAATAGCTTGCCAAGAAAGAAAAATAAACAAGTATTAAGCTTAAAATGCAACAAGAAGCAACAAAACTATCAAAATAACAAAAAACAAACTATTATACAATTAAAACTGGGAGCTTTTTGAAGTTAATTTTCGCAGTTTTTTGACTGATATTTCTGGCATTTCAACTTTAAATGCATTTATCCGTTTAAGTTCATTCTTTGCAAAGCAATTAAAAGTAGATTTAACCACTTCTTTGAAATTCAAATGACCGGCAGAACATTGCTGGGACAATAGGTTACTGAGAGTTTCAGTTGCTGCGGCAATGTTAATTAATGCTTTTAGAAAAACAGATCGTGGGTTGCTCATGGATAAAAACTTGGTTTTTGTCGGTTCTCCAGTGGATAGAATGGCCATATAATGTTGCACTGCCAGCGCTGTCACAGTGTAAATAAATTCGGATGGTTGCGACAAGCCCCCGCGATTTACATTTTCAAACAACTGTTTGTACTCATCTGGAAGATAGTGGTGAATTGAAAAGGAATCATCACCTGCAATGAGCAACTCTTTGCAGGATGAGCACTTGCGCCGGCGAGATATGCTTCTGCCAACATAGCCACTTACATAGTATGTTATATTGGCATCAGCACATGTTATATCATCCAAAGAAACACGAGCAAAAACATCATTAAGCCAAAGCACATCATTTTCTTCAGCTCCAATATCAAAACTTGTTTCTAATAAAGGAAGAGCATCAAATTCCTTTAGACAAGAGCCAGATAAAAGAGCATGCTGCTGCATTAAGGATAATACACGGATTTTTTTTTCTGATTGCATCAGCTGTTTTAACGACATGAAATAATTGCCACCATTCATTTGGCGATACCAGCCAAAACGACCTTCAACTGGATCCGAAGTAAATTTTCCAGGAAGTATGTAAACAAAACCATGTTTTTTTTTCAAGTGTTCAGCAAGTTCTGGAATAGCACTCATTGATTGTATACACGCACAAAAGGTTTGGTGAGTCAAACCAGCATTTCCTGATTGTTTCCACCGAATAAATATATTTGAAGCTGCTTCAAGATATTTCAAATTTACTTCATCAACTCGTATAGGTGCACACAATTCATCATTTTTTCTAATCTCTGAAAAAATACATTGAACGTAAGATAGTGATTACAAGCTTGGCATTTAACTCTATAAAAATATAATATATCAATGTCTATTATATCATGCTATGGGTAAAACAATAAAATCAACTAATTTTGGAGATTAATCTAAACGCAGGTAGTGTGATACACGTTTTGTCTATGTACAAAAAATTACCTTCAAACGGTGTTTTAACCCGTAAAATTTTCCAAATTGTGTTGATGAATTTTAAAAACCGTGAAGTTTCTAGAAATCCTGGATGCTCTTTACTATAAAACTCTAATGCTTGCACCATTGATTCATGAAAAACACCTGAATACAGTACAAGCAATCAATTTAAAATATCTCGTACTTGATTGTGGTTGAGTACTACACACTACTGTATATTCAATACAATTTAAAAGCCAATTTTTTTTCAAAAGTTACCGAAAATATTAGGTTTGATATAATAATTTAAAATGCTATCTAAAAGTAAGTAAAACTTACCAAATGCATGTTGTGGTGAAGTCCGTGCAATGCCACTGGGATTTAAAGATACTTTTTTTAAAGCATGTGCGATTTTTAAAGGTTTGTGCTCCTCAATCGCGTACACGTGTTTTAGATGTGAGAAGCAGGGTGAACATGTTTTTCCAAGAATGTCTTCATTCGCATGTGTAGGAATATTAAATCTACCCTTGTTGATGAAATTGTTAAAAATGTTTTTAAAATTATGGGTCGTGTCAAACAACAGAAACAGCTTTTCATCAGATCGAGTAGGATGCACAATGCAGTGTTTCAACTGACCACCCCCAAGTTCTATGTACATCTTTCTGCAAAATAAGTTAAAAAAAGGATTAAAAACAACAGAGAATTTACGTTTAAATGTAGAATTATATTTATGAAATTAAGAAAATTACCAAAGAAATAACTGACAAAAACACACCTGTTGCATATATGATTGTCGACAGAAACGGCAATAACCAAAAAAAATTTGTCCAAAGCAAACATGACTCTTTTAAACCATGAACACAAAATTTTGGTATTCAATTTATTGACGGGAATTATGCAAACCACATCCTTATAATTACTGCATGTAGAATTTACCATAAAAGTTAATGCAGTTTTTGCTGGGGCACCATCTGCAGTCAATCCGACAAAGGAACCATTACTGTATTCTACTCTTTGCGCAGTGTAAACTTCATCAACAAGTAAAGTAACAATTTTTTGTTCAGATGTTAAATTTACAGTTCTTTGATGAAGATAGTTCAATGTAATTTCACCAGTTTCTACAGTAGTTCCAACAGACAGCTGTCGAAGCCTGTTTATTGATGGCAGAATAAAAAATTCTTGCAGCTTTTTGTACAATGCAGTGCTTGTCAACTGCCACATATATGAAGAAATAATGGTTGCTGTAGAATAACGTCTGCCATGTTTGGAAACTTGAAGCAAATTCAATTGTTCTATTATAAAACAAACTAAAGACATGCTAGATTGTGATAAATCTGCTACAACTGCTTCATCAGAAAGGTAACTTTTTAGCAAAGATATAGCTAATTTTAATGCTGATTTTTGATTGTTAGAAACAAAATTAGACATGTCTGCTAAAGCTTTACACCAGGCAAGAATATTAGATACTTCAGTTACTGTCTGCAGAGAACCACATGAAAGCAAATGCATATATTGATCTTTTGGTATCAAATTAGAAAAAACAAAAGCTTTGATTTGTAGCTCACTTGAAATTATCACAGACACTACAAGTTCTGGAGCAACTTTATAACTATCATCATTTTTAACAAAATAGAATTGAGCAGATGAAGCTGAATAAACACTAGTATATCCAAAGGGAAGAACTGCATTTTTCATTTTGCTTCTAAAGGATGAAAAATCCGAAAAAGAGTCTTGAATGAGAAAATCAGCATTTTGCTTTTGTAAAATGATGTTATCTTTTTCACGTCTAAAAGAGGAACTGGTAGAGGAGGTTGCACGCATTGTTGGTAAAGGTGATGAAAGGTATTTTGGCAAAGAAGGAAAAATTTTAGGAACAGCATCAGGTTTCAGATGCACTCTTTGCAGTTTTAGAGTACTTCTAGATTTACGTCTGGTACTACAAGTATCAGTTGAGATGGTTTTAAAATCACTTTCATGAAAGTGCTGTGCACAAACTTTATGAGACTTTGATACTTTCCAGTTTTGCCTTGGGATAGCCCTATACCATTTATCACGAAGCTCAGAATTTATAGGAAATTGAAATAATGCAACTTTTTTTCCATTCTTATTGGACCTATAGCCAGAATTGCAAGCTGGCACACAGCAAGTGTTCACCATTGTTAAAAACTTTCTGTAGTAGGTTACTCAAAATTCAATTACCTAAACTAAAAAATGCAGCAAATTTAATAACATTTAATTTTACATAAAAATTTAGTATTTTTAAAACCATAGAATTTATTTAAGAAAAACACTGACAGTGAAAGTAAAAATTTTTTATACTTATATGAAATATAAAAATAAATATTTGAATTGTTCAATACCATATTACACTCAATAGCATACCATGGAAAATATGAGTAATTACACAAAAAATTAAATTGTACAATAATTATAAATATTTCACAACACTAATCTTTTATTAATCAAAAAAATCACTTTTGAATAACCAAATTGTTAACTACACACTTTAAATTTTAAAACATATTATAACTAACTTGAAAATTTTGTAGAATTGGCAATTTTCTCACCATACCATTTTAAATAAAAAAAAACTTTTTCACTTTGATCTATTAATTAAACACAAAAATTTTTTTTAATTATTTTTTTAACTACCATACTTTATTTAAAAAATAAATGTCTTTTTGAGTAATCAACCTAGTCACTTAAAATTTGATAAAAATAATAATGAAAAGTTTTTTTTTAATTAAAATGCTGGAAATTCAGGTTTTTAATTTATTATTTTGTTAATTATTTTAATGACTGCCTAAACAACTCATATTACTAAATTTTTTATATTTCAAAACTTTTGTTATTAGATCAACTAAATAAAAACTTAACTTTTGCTAAAATTAATTTTTGACTATAATACTTAAATTTTTTTAAAATAACTGTTTTATTAGAAATATCAGAGTAGGTAACCAAGTCACTTAAAATTACTTAATTTCATTAGTTTTTATAGCTAGATAAATTTCCATTATTATTATTTTTTTTTGTTCTAATCAATTTACTTAAAATTTATGATTTTAATTTGGTAATTTGAGTAACTGCCAAGTAACCTGTTTTTCAATAATTTTTTGAATAAATCTTGACGACAACTATTAAGTATAAAAAAAGGACATAATTCTTTAAAACTGTTTTATCTTTATCCATTAATGAATATTACATAAAAATTTTTTTATTCACTCTAATAATGACTAACATGAAGCTTTGCTTTAATTTTTATTTGAAAGCTTGACCCCACTAGCGTAAACCAAAAACTGGATCCAAAACGGAGTTGTACATCCCGATATCTAAAATCCCTATGAAATGCTAACTCTGAAATTACTAAAAGTTATTTTTATATAAGAGTGTGTCGCTGCTTGTTTGCTTGTAAAGTTGAAAAATAATTTATCCGGCTCCAATACCTTGGTTTAAACAACTAGTACAAAAAATATAAACTCCTTTTCACATCAAAAATTGTCATCATAAATCACAAGAAAGTTTCCCAAATTAAATATTGACCCTCGCCTCAAGGCTTCCATCATCAAGTATTGCTTTGCCAGTGCTAGACATGTCAGTTAAATGGCATAGCTTTTAAAGATAGCTAACCAGAAACTTATCTCTAAGCTTTTTGTCCAAAAAGCTTAAAGAGGAGACAAACGTCGGAATCGTCAGGACACACTCGTCAGGAGACAAACGTCCGAATAAAGGAAAAAAAATTCAATCGATTTTGTAATATAGCTGAACGAAGATGATTGGATGTTTGAGAGAAGCGTTACAACACGTGATCAACGCAAGAGTTTCAAGTGGTAGACAAGCTTTTTGGCGGCATAAATTTGGCTTGCATGATTTGATGTAAATGGCTTTTAAAGCAGATAAAATCTAAGAGGCTTTTAAAGCAGACAAAATTAAATCAAATCATGTCATACCGTTTACATCAAATCATGCCAGCCAAAATTACGTGGCCAAAAAAGCTTGTTTACAACTTGAAACTCTTGCGTTGATCACGTGTTGTGAAACTTCTCTCAAACTCTAAAACACCGCATATATACGTATACATACATATATATAAAACCAAATTGTCTCACAATTCCCCGCAGAGTGCTCAATAAAAAAATCAGAGCATATATATAAAACCAAATTGTCTCACAAATTCCCCGCAGAGTGCTCAATAAAAAAATCAGAGCAATTTAATACAAAATTTATTCAATCACTGTTTAAAAACCACAACAGTCTGTTTCATTCTTAGAATCGTCAGGTGGTTACTAGAAAATTAAAAATATAGTTATTTGTGGTAAAAAAATACGTGTCGAATAAATGATATGTAGTTAAATTAATATTAATATGTCAGTTCAGAAGGCTTTAAGTCCTCTGCTATTGGTAACCTGTAAGCCAGTACTACTTGTTTCAGGGTTGAGATGACGGCAACTAAACCGTCTCCCCCACCATCTTTTTCGGAGAATGGTGTGGAGGGTGGCTGGACACCCCGATGAAATGAAAAGCAAGATCCATCTTCAAGAGCGCTGGCTCAGGTTTGCCAATAGTGGCCATCCAGCGAAATCAGGGTAGATGTAACTCGATAGCCTTGGCAGGCCATTCATCTAAGACAAGGACAGTCTGGTGAAAAACTTACAACTCGAGGACCTCGCTGTCACCGTCCCAGCCTGCTAGACCATGGCAGATGAATCCCGGGTGTAAAGAGTGGGGCCAGAATTGCGCACACTGTACTCTACCTTAAAGCTCCATTGCACAGGCTTGAAGGACATGTTCACTTCCACAACGTTACCAACTAACCGAGCCCTGTAGCAACGGGAAAAGGGGAGAAAACGGCAAGTGAAAGATGTCATTGGAAGCCGCAGCTCCAATCCTGCATGCAGGCGGTTTAGGATATTGGTCGTCTGATGTTGACCCAGAGACAACAGCATCACTCGGCAGCACCCTGAACGACCAAGCAGCCTTATCTAGGGACAGCACTGCTTGCTCCACATGCAGAGGAACCTGGAAAAGGTGGCCTAACCAAAGTTCGTCTCTTATCTCCCAGTTGGCTAACCGCGGTCAACGGGCATCTTCTCATGCGATCGAACTACAACAAAGAAAGGAAAGTACGCACCTACCTGTAAGGGTGTAAAAACACTAAAACTGGCATGCTGGAACATCAAAATCATGCTCGACAAAACTGACAGCAATGGACCGGAACGTTGCTCTGCTTTGATTGCGCACGAACTGTCCAGGCTTGATGTCGACATTGCTGCCCTCAGTGACGTTCGCTTCTCAGAAGAGGGCAGCTTACAGGAGCATAGCGCTGGATACACCCTCTTCTGGTCAGGAAAACTTGCAATAGAAAGGCGTCTCACTGGCGTTGGTTTCCTGCTCAGAACCTCCATCGCCTCCAAACTGGAAGACTTACCAACCGGCCATTCCGACCGCATCGTGTCCATGCGCCTCCTTCTGAGGAACAAGCGGTATGCAACGCTTTTTAGTGTATATGCTCGGAATCTTTAGTTGAGCCAGCAGAAAAAGATAAGTTTTACTCAGAACTCCGCAACCTTCTCCAAAGCACCCCTGCAGACGACAAGTTGTTAATTCTTGGCGAATTCAATGCTAAAGTGGGCCAAGACGCAGTTACCTGGAAAGGGATACCTGGCAGACACGGCGTTGGAAACTGTAATGACAACGGGCTCTTACTGCTGGAGTTCTGCACAGAGCAACAACTTGTCATCACCAACACCATCTTTCAACAAAAGGACAGTCTGAAGACAACCTGAATACATCCTCGGTCTAAACACTGGCACCTAATTGACTATGTCCTAGCGCTCCAAAGAGACCTTAAAAACATCCTGCACACCAGAGTGATGCCCAGCGCAGAATGTTGTACTGATCATCGCCTAGTGCGCGCTGCAAACTCAAGGTGCACTTCAAACCTAAGCCAAGGAAGTAATGGCCTCCCAAGAAAAAGTTCAAGCTCAGCAAGCTACAGTCAGCTGAAGTGAAAGCGAACTTTCAGGCAGACTTACAGGCCAAGCTTGGAAACAACAGGTGCTCAGAAGATCTCTCTCCCGAAACACTCTGGGACAAACTGAAAACCACCATCCTGCAGACATCTGAAGAAGTCCTTGGGTTTACCACTAAAAGGAAAAAAGACTGGTTTGACGAAAACAACGAAGAGATTCAGAAATTGCTGACGGAGAAGAGATCAGACCACCAGGCCCACCTGGCCCACCCGTCCTGTCCTGTGAGAAAGGCTGCTTTTCGCCACATCTGCAGCAACCTCCAGCTCAAGCTTCGAGTGATGCAAAACGAATGGTGGACCAACCTCCCAGTTAGAACTCAGCAGTACGCAGATGCTGGTGATTTCAAAGGCTTTTATGAGGCTGTCGAAGCAGTGTATGGCCAGACACATCAGGCACGGAGTCCTTTGCGCAGTGAGGATGGGCAAGCACTCCTTAAAGAAAAGATATCTATCCTGAGCCGTTGGTCTGAGCACTTACAAGAACTCTTCAGTGCTGATCCAGTTGTCCAGGACTCAACGCTCCTTCGCATCCCCCAGCTACCAGTCAAAGTGGAACTGGATAAACTGCCCTCTATGCAAGAACTTATTAAAGCCATAGAGCAGATGAAGAGTGGCAAGGCAGCAGGAGTTGAGGAAATTCCACCTGATTTTTGGGAAAGTGGAGGCCCAACGTTGCACAGCAAGCTGTACAAACTCCTTGTCTCTTGTTGGGAGCAGGGCAAATACCAAGAGACCTTCGCGATGCAGTCATTGTTACTTTATACTAGAATAAAGGGAAAAAGTCCGACTGTTCTAACTACCGGAAATCACTCTGCTTTCCATTGCAGGAAAAATCTTTGCTTGAGTGCTCCTAAACAGGCTAGTACCTATCATTGCAAAAGATCACCTTTCAGAAACCTACTGTGGCTTCAGAGCAAACTGGGGAACCACAGACATGGTCTTGGCCTTCAAGCAACTCCAAGAAAAGTGTCGAGAGCAGAACAAAAGACTGTATGTAACGTTTGTTGATCTAATCAAGGCGTTTGACACGGTGAGCAGGAAGGGTCTTTGGTTAATCATGGAACGCGTCGGCTGTCCCCAAAGTTCCTTAGTATGGTCATCCAGCAGCATGAAGACCAGCACGGCCAAGTTAGGTTAAAAAGCAACCTCTCTGAACGTTTCCAATTACCAAGGGCGTGAAACAGGGCACCGACTCTATACAGCATCTTCTTCAGTTTTGTGCTCATGCAGGCCATAGAAGGTCTTGATAGTGACAATGCTGTCTACATCCGCTATCGCCTCGACGGCAGTCTGTCCAACCTCAGGAAATCCGATTCATAAAGATTCATTTCAAACAAGTCGCAAAGCTTCATTTTGGGCTGGAAAACGGTCAGATGCAAAGCCAATTGTATCTGATTTATTAACGTCATAGGAATCTTCATCGTCATTTTCGTAAAAAAATACTTTCTAACGAACTCTTCTAACAAAACTGTTTAGTTTATTAATAATAATTGGCTCGCTCTATTACGTTTAAACCTGTGACAAACAGTTTTCAAAAAAACTTACGAAAAGATATTCAATCTATCAAATCATTAAGTAAAATGTTTGTGGCAGCCGACAAAACAAATATTTAAAAAATGGATGTTGATAAATACAGAAAACTGCTACCAGACAATACCACTTCAACTTATAAAAAAGCAGATAAAAGTCTAACCAAAAAAGATCAATCAAGAATCTAAGCATATTGCCGAAAAATTAAAACTTGATAACAGGATAGAATGCTTAGCCGAAAAAAATTCTCACATAACTTTAAAAGACCACAAAGACAACTTTTACAACAACCCTCAGTGCAGACTAATTAACCCCACAAAATCGGAAATTAGAATCATAAGCAAAAATATTTTAGACAAAATTAATTCAAGAATACGGTCTGACAGTGCCTACAACAATGGACTAACACCACATTAGTGCTTTCCTGATTCAAAAATATAACAAACAAAAAATTTTAAAATTCGACATTATTCAGTTTTACCTTTCTATAACAAAAAAACTATTCTGCAGCTCAAGTAATTTTGAAAAAGATTTATTAATATAGAAAATCATGAAATTAACGTAATTTTACATTGCCGTAAATCTACAGTAGATTTATATCTACTGTAAGATTTATATCTACTGTATGTAAGCTATCAATGAAACTTCATCTCTGCGACTTCCATCTCTTTCACTTGTTTCTTTGTCACCGCCACCGTCTCAAGTCCATACACCATTGCTGGTCTTACCACTGAGCTGTACGCTTTTCCTTTTACTCTAGCTGGTAACCTCCTGTCGCAGATTACTCCTGATACTTTTCTCCATCCATTCCATCCTGGCTGCACACTCTTCTTTACCTCCCTCTCACAACTACCACTTTCTTGCACCATTGATCCCATGTGTCCAGCGTCCCATGTGTCATGTGTCCAGCGTCCAACCATCTGATTCATAGAACCAGCATGAAATACAAAAATAAAACAATAACAGCAGACTAAGCAATTAGGATTCTTTTTTTTAAATACTGGTTTTAAAAAAATTTTTTTTTTAATTTTAATCAGCTTTAATAACTACGGCTTTTGAAAGAAAAATTATTTTAATACACGTACATAATTAAATGAAATTGATTGGAGAAAAACTGATTTTTTAGTTAAAAGAACAAGTGTATTTTCTATATAGCCTATACGCTTGTTAGGAATTGCAATCTTTAGTTTTAAGGTTAGTTCAAACTACTGTAAAAGCGAAATTTTCGGCAGCGCTTCTAAAATTTACATTTTCGGCTTGCTTTTTTTGCCACCGCTTTTAGTATGAACAAAGCTAAAACATTGAAATGTTTCAACTTCAAACTTTTTTTGCTAAGCCCAAAACATTTTTCGCTTGGGCGACTACTTTTCGCTTTTATTCTAAACAATTATTCCGCTTTATTTTATCACGCTTTCAGCTACTCGCTTTACTTTTTAGCCTCCGCTTTTAGTCTAAACTGACCTTAAAAGATCCTTATAAAATATATTGGTTTAATATGAAGAAATTTGTGAACAAAACAATAAGCTTTTAATTTGTATAAAGTTGACATAGATCTTATTTTCTCTTTTATTTGCATAAATGTAAATTACAATGGCGGTAAAATTCTCGGTTGTATTTGATTCACTGTTCTAGCCAAAACCGTTGCGTTACACAAGCCCTTATATAATAAGCCACTACAATGCTAATTTGCAATTTTTCCGTCAAAAACCTTTTGTCAATTTAAGATTTTTTGCCTACGCTGTACATTATGGGTGCCCAATCTTTTATTCGTCGTGGGCAAAATATTCGTCTGCAATTTACCTTGAGCCGCAATCGGTATACTAATCAAAAGTGATGCGAATTCAAGCTGCTATGAAAGTTAATTCAAAAATTTTACGTTAAAATCAAAGTGATAAGTTTTTGGTTGTTTTTGCGCACATTGATTTTAACGATTATTTCAAAGTAACTTTTATGATAAATTGAATTTCATCTCAAAATTTAGTTAAAGCCAAAAAAGCCATTTGTTGTTTTTCTAAGCTAAGCGAAAAACCTCTTACTGAGACAAAAATAATTATATTCTGAGTTATCTGCGCATCATTGAATTGGTGCAGAGACATTGCGATAATAATTTAAGATGTTTGAGCATCTGATTAAAAATTTCTCGGCGAGCCGCACCAAAAGGTTTCTCGGGCCATATACGGTTCGAGGGCCGAGGGTTGGGCAGCCTTGCTATACATAAACGGAATTAAATAAACATTTTGATTATTGCGTAGCGAATCAAATAATTGTGATTCAAAAATATCTTCACTTTTTGTGATTACTACATTAATTATCAAAACTTAAAAATAATCTGCCGTAAGATTTCTTTTTAATGTATTTGATTTAGAACTTTTTCAGTTGGAAACTCTCAATCAAACTATATTCTGAATGTGCATGGTTACAATGGAAATGCAGGTGAAATTCGTTTTAAACTATTCAATCGCATCCAGATTATTTAGTGCAGTAATCATGAAAACTTTTTTAAAATTAACAATATTACTATATTAAAATGTAATACAGTTTTCTTAGCAAAAAATTTTATATCATAATTTTGGCAAGGAATAAATTTTCTTCAACCATATTGTGGCGATACTCAGCAGCACAATTAAATTCATAAAACTTTTATTTTTCAAACGTTTTCGGCTTCTTAAGCCCTTTTCAAGAAAAACTTAAACTTAAATGAAATTAACAATAATGCGTCAAAACAAAGAAAATTAATTATTTATGCATGAATGATTTACATTGTGACAAATAAGTTAAAGCAAATAGAATTATACGTAAAGCCAATTTTTTAGTTTCATTAAATTATTTAAAAATAAAAGTAAATTTAAAATTTATAAGAAATGAAATAAAAATTTAAAATAAAAATTAAAAAACATTTAATAAAAATGAAGAACCATTTGCATAAAGTTGTCGATTTAAACCAGGATTACGCTTTTTAATAAATAATGTTCTAGCCATTATACGGTATACGGTATAATATACGGTATACTTTCAAAATTTTATATTGTTACATTAATTAAAAATCGTATTTTTTCATTATTGTGTTTTCTAGATTTAACTGGCTTTTGTATATCAAATCTGACTTTGAGCTAAGACCGAAAAATTATTTAAATTCGACTTTTGATTAAATCAAATCGGCAAGTTTTTCTCAAATCTAAAACTGTGCGAATGAAAACAAATTAAAAAAATAAAATAATTTGTAAATTATAGTTTTTTTTACTTAAAATTTATTTGCTACATTCGGAGCGTGGTAGAGTCATAAAGAGCGCCGTGATTGTGATCGACCTGGTCTGATTTGATGGTGAATAAATTTTTCAATTGTCCTAACTTCTTTCTGAAATTTATTAAAGCTTCATTGACTTTTAAAAGTCGGGTCGAATTTTGTTCAGCTTTTGTATCTCAATGTGTTTGTGACCGATACCTTAAATTTTTTTACATTTTTGAAAACAAGCTTTTAACTAATTAAACGAAAATTTACTTTTTATCACGCTTTGCGAAGAGCACTACCACCGAAACATAAAAATGCAAAAAATGCATTAGGCGTGAATAACTGACTGACAAAACAAACAAAGCGAAATTATTGCGTTTTAAATGTAAATGATCAATAGATTAAAACTGAAATTCTAAAAAATAAGTTTAATAAAAAGACCAAAATTATAGCTTTTTTTATCTTTTTAACATAAAAAAAGCTGTAATTTATTTTAAAAAAACTTATTTTTTGTTCAAATTGTTTAGAGATACAAGGATTCATGATTTGTGAAAATTTACACTCCTAAGTCGGTAAAGCCCACTAAAAAACCCAATTTATATAGGGTGAGACAAATAAAATCTATTATATGTTTCAATATTTGCAATGAGATGCAGTGCTATTTTACGTTGCCTATGATAAATTGTTATAGCTTATAGAAAAAAAGTTAGTTAAAAAATTAATAACTTTTTATTTTTTTCATTGTATTCATAAACTGTACTCTGTTTGTAATTAGTGTATTTGTGAACATCTATTACAACCACAAGTGATTTCTATCAATCTAATTGGCCGTGTGACAAAATGCTAAGGAACTTATATTATAATGTACTTTTAATGATCCACACTGTTTTTGTTCAAATTCTAACCTCGTCATATTTTATTCCCTTGTTTTGTGTCATACTTTTTCTTCCATGTTTTCTTAAGAAAAATTTTTAAAAGGATAAAAATTAAGCAAAACTGAAATTTTTTCTTTTTCTTTATAAATTAGAAAAGTCTTGTTCATGAAAATTATATTGAAGTTTGAAAATCAAAAATTTTTAATTGTTCTAAAAAATTAAATAAATAAATTTACTAGCCTCAAAAGCGTCGGTTTATGCCTCTTTAAAAAAAACTCTTTTTCATAAACAAGATCCCAAAACAAAAAATTTTCAATTTACAATTTGAAAAGAATTTTTGATCCAAGATGGACAAAATACCTAAAAATAAAATTCATTGGATACAAAATAAAATTTTGCACAGAAATATTACAAGAAACAACAAAATAGCATTTGTACTTCCCTGCAGTTTTATCTTAATTTCATTGTTTTGTGCGAATTAAGTAAAATCAGCAATGGGCAAGCGTTTTTGAATGAACAAAAAAATTTTTTTTTCCCAAATCAGTGCTCCGTAACTTTTTCACATTCACGGCACACTTACAAACCTTCATTAATTTTGGAGCACACTTCGACCAAAGTAAAATTTTTTTGTCTTTGCTAAATTTCAAACACTTTTTTTATATGTACTGTCAAGAAGCAAAGATTTAGTACCAAACAACATTGGAAAATAAGTCACGACAATAAAAAATTTAAGAAATCTTCATTCATTAAAAAAGTCCAGAAAAAGTTTTTTTTAGTCAAAAAAGGTTGAACAGTCTTGGCCTAGCTGTTGTAAAGGTCAAATTCTAAAATATTTTTTCCAAAAATATATATAGATTACTGTTGTTTCGTCGCACACCGGTTGCAGATCACTGGCTTAGAGAAGCGAAAATATGTAAAACTCACTTGTTAACTTTTAGCAGTGATCAAGCCTCTCGAGACCGATTTTTTGCAGTCTCCGTCTCGTCTCGATCTCGACTTTGTGTCAATGTTCTCGGTCTCCGTCTCGAGGTCATGTGGTCTCAGTCTTGTGTTTTGAATAGGTTAAGAGACAGGACATTTTTTCATTTATTTTTGTAACTTAATGTTATTGTGATGAGTTTTGCAATTTGTTTGAAAACAACACTTAATCAACCATCTTTGCCGCAATTTGAAGTGGTCGTCGTTGTCGTTTGGTGGTTGTTGTCATCTAAAATGGTAAAAAGCTTAGAATCAAACTTCTTTAATCTTTAGCTTTGCAACTTTCTTACGTTTATTCCAATGAAAATTTTTATTGTGATTAGGGCTATCTGTTACAAGCTAATCTCATTGTAAAAAAAATTTATTTAAATTTTTTTCTTTCGGCAACCAACAAGTCTGGTAGTCCTTTAAATGTTTTTACCCACACCCTAGACTGTTAAAACATTCACACCAAATTAATCCGATTTTAGAAATATCAAGTAACTTGATTACGTAAATATTTTTTAAAGCTAATTTTTTTGGTAAGAAGACAAGCTTTAACAGAAGAACGAATAAAATAATACAGAAAACTAGACAGTGGTGCTCAAACTTTTTGGCACGTGGGCCACATTTGTCTTTTAGAAACCCTTCGCGGACCACAAGAATTAATAATCCCATTTAGCAGGGGTGGGAAACTTTTTAGCTCGAGGGCCAAATTCGGAAGTTGAATTTATTTGCGGGACGCATTATAGTAATCTCTAAAAATATTCATCTTCATTATAGATTTGTTTCAGATTTTTTAGTTTTCCTCCTACAATCAAAGTCTTCTCTAAAAAAAAGGTCATCGCTGGAATTACTTTTAATTTACTGCTTTTCATACTGAAACCAAGCTATACTATAAAAAAAAAAGGTTTTAATATCGCTTTAAACAAAGTCGATTTTATCGGAGCCATAAGCTTTTCGTGACGCTTTCATCAGTGGCAATCGCGTCAAAATGGGACGAACCAGAGAAAATCAAGGTATTTATAGTCTCAACAGTTGGGAGAAAGGTGAGGTCTCAATAGTTGGGAGAAAAAAAAAAGTCTTTATCTCCAATCGGCCTCAAATTTTTTTTATTGTTTGTTTAACCCCATCGCTGGCCGCAATTCGCCCACCTCTGCACTAAAATTATCTAAAAATATAATTGCAAAAATAAAATTATAAACTATAAAATTATAAATTATAAACTAAAAATATAATTGCAATTGTTGGTTCAGTAGACATCTTTAAGAAAAATTCTCTAAAATGATACAACTATCAACTTTTCTTTCCAAATAAAATTTGCTTGGCGGGCCACAGTTTGAGCACCACTGATCTAGTACAAGAGCGAGATATATAACCTTAGCTTTAATTTAGCTTAAATAAAGCAGTAACCCCAGAGAGCGGACATGGATTTTTAAAGATTGTTTGTTACAGTTAGTTTACAGCTAGTTATCTAGCTTAATATTTAGGGCGCCTGCCAAAAGTTGTTTTAAAAGTGTGTTTTAAAGCAGATTAAATATGATAAAAAAAATGACTTTAACGTCAACTGGAAGCTAAAGTTTCTAAATATTTAGTTTAAAAACGTCCTAATATAGATTTAAAATTAGACTCTATCACTGATAGCACTATGGTAACAATAAAATTGCCCGGTAGCAATTTGCAATTTTGCACCCAAGGAATCGTAATTTTCAACCGATCAAAAATCCAAAATTTTTTTCTCCGCTCATAAAAATTCTATCACTCAGGTCTTGGAGCGATCAAGGACCATTCCATGTTAGTTGTCATAGCAAAGCTTTTTTTTTACAGGTGATGCTTTGGATTATCACAACAATCAACCATTTACAACAAAAGACCAAGACAATGATGAATCATCAAATAACTGTGCTGAATTATGGCAGGGAGGTTTTTGGTACAAAAGTTGTTTCGATGCAAACTTGAACGGAGAATATCTGAGTAAGGGTGTTTGGTGGCGGCTTTGGAATAACCACGACAAATCATTGAAACGAGTGGAAATGAAAATCAAACCGAATTAATATCATTAGATTGAGTCGATATGTTATCACGTCATAATGTAATAAACTCATCTGTAATTAACTGCTGTTCTTTGTTTATTAATATTTTGATAATTTTGATAAAAAAATTTTGATTCGTTTAAACGATCAATTTTATTTCAAATTTTTAAATAAAAAATTTGTTCTTACAATTGCTGTATCATTAAAAAATTTCAATTGTGTATTTTCATCTTACACCAGCTACAATATGTATTGATAATTTTCGCATATTTTCGCCTTTTTCTCTTTTTTCGTTTTTATCTCGACGCTGTTTTGTCTTTCGGAATGTTCTAGTTCACGGCTATGAAGCGGGGGGAATTCCCCACTAGGAGGAAAATTTTGTATTTTCAAGGAAGAAATTTTTTTAATGTACTCGAACATTTTTGGTATTAACTGTAATACTTCATAAATTTTTATATGAAGAACATTTTAAAAGTTTGATATATTTTGGTAAATTTGACTTTTATGTAAGCGATCGTATTGAGTAAATTGTTTTTTTTCTTTGCTACTTCAAAATGGTTAATTTCTGCTTTTTGGTTAATAATGCTGCTATTAATTTTGTGATAATAACTATGGTTTTTGTGTTACATGAAACTATTTGTTCCTTTCCTAAAAATTGCCCACATTATGTATATTCACAATCTCCTGAAAAATCTCTTTGATTTCGCTTTGGTCCGGCTTAAATAGCCGAAGAAATAACGGTTTTATAAGCAATTTAAATATATTTACATTTATTTACAAGAAAATGGCAACACTGCTTAATTTCACGATGGTTAGAGAAAGATCCAGAACTATTCGCTTGACTGGTTCGTTATTGTTTTGACTATGACGTAATAGTGATTGTTTGTGATTAACTTGATTTGAGTAACTTTCAGAACGTTCGAGATACTCACGATCGAATGATATAAATAAGGCTCGCTCGGAAGCATTATTATGATTCGTTGTGGTAACTTAGTATTGGAAAATTATTAGCTGCGTAAATTCATAGTTTTTTGGACGCAAGTCTCTGGTTGCCTACGTTATTGTGAAGAATTAAGCTACTAAATCTGTATTTGCTGTTGATTTATACTATTGTGGTCTCCTAAGTGGATTGGAGCATATTTTTTGATAAAGAAGTTATTGTAGTAGTCTGAGCTGTGGTTTAGCTAGACTATATTTTTGCTGTTACTGGTTCCTAGGGCAGGTCCAGTAAGAAGATTTAAGAATTTTGTCTTCTGGTAGGCGGCCAAGTTTGCGTTATCGGTGAGGCCTTCTTAACAGGCATCGAAAGGTTATAAGATTAAAAAACGTACTGAGTTACTGAATTAAGTTCTACAAAAATTTAAATCAACTTTTACAAAATTTCAAAAAACTAAATTTGTGGAAGTAACAAAAATTCAAAAACTTTAACAAATTTAAAAAAATTTGCTACACTATTATTCTTGAGCGTTTTTTTATTTGCTAAAAATAATAATTTTGCACTAATGAACATTTGTCTAAAAAGCTTATCCAATTTTGGTTAAATTTTAAGAACTTAGTTTTTCTTTTTTGCATGCTGATATAAACATATTAATTGGACTGCCAACTGATGTTTTAATGGGGGAATTTAGTTTTAATCCGTTAAGTGCGCATGACGTATATATCCGTCACAGCCAGACGCTTTCTCAGTGCGCATGACGGATATATATGTCTTGATCGTCGCAGTTATTTACAGCCCGGATTCTTTTGCTTCTCGCACTCGCTTTTGTCTCGATGCTATACAATGTAAACAATTATCTAGTATCTCGATATGAGAAAACTGAAAAATAAATTTTTACAATAACAACAATAAAAACAGTTTACAATGAAATCCGTCTCTTACCAGACAAATGTTATTGTTTTAGTTTTAGTTTTTCATCTAAATCTTTTAAACTTTTTTAGTAGTTTTATTGAAAGTACATTTTGTCTTGCGTGATGGTTATAGATTAGATTTAGCAAGTGGTCTTACAGAAGTGCAGCAAAATTGTTTGATTATTGACAGCACTTTTAAAATTTTAGTGCAGCAAAATTGTTTGATTATTGACAGCACTTTGAAAATTTTAGATATTATAACTAGATTAGGGTATTGCATAAGCATGGACAATTTTTTCAGCTCACCACAACTTTATAATATGCCGTGTGATAACTACACTGACTCCGTTAGGACTTTCAGCGCTAACAGAAAAGGAGTTCTGAAAGAAATTGTATCTAAGAAATTGAAAAAAGGTGAAATCGCAGCTATGTACCCTCGAAGTTTGATGGTACTGAAGTGGAAAGATAAAAAAGATGTGCTTATGCTCAGTACATTTCACGATGATAACACGAAAGAAATTGAAGATTAAAATAACAGAAAAATAAAACCCATTGTTTGCTCTGATTACAATAACACAAAGGTGGTGTCGACCTCAGAAACTGTTTTTTATCGTTGTATTCCAGCGCCCGAAAACGACTAAAAAAGTACTACCAAAAACAATTTCGGCTCATTTTGAACATGGCAATACTGAATGCCAACATCTTGTACAAAAAAAGTGGTGAAATTATATCAAGGTTAAATTTTATTCTAAAGCTAGTTGATTGCCTCATTGAAACTTACAGTCAAGAAAAGATTCAAATTCGAAAGGGGCGACGGTCTTTTTCGATACACCTTTCTGATTCTCTCAAAAACGCTGTTATATACCGTTGCGCCTTACTGCACGATATTTTCCAGAAAATATTCCGTTGACACCCAATAAAAAACGCCTCGCGAGACGATGCACCACGTTTGTGCGGCTAAAGGAATTAGAAAAGAAACTATCTATTATTGCTGCAAATGCGATACATCACTTTGTATAGTACCTTATTTTAAAATTTATCATACCGTTTTAAAATATAGATAATTTAAATTAATTTTATTTTTGCATTTTCTTTTTTTGTCTGTTTATTTGAATTTGTATATCGCTTGCATCTTTTCTTTTCGGACTTTGTCTTTCTTTAAATTAAAATTACTTTGTCAAATTTTTATTTTGCGATTTGTGAGCTTCAACATAAATGATTTTCTCAAAAGTGCTGTTATAAAAAATACGCAGAAAGTTCATTCAACGTCGGCGACTTTCCCGCAAAGTTCGAAGCAGCGATTATAATAATCAGTCGAGACGAGAAAAAAGCGAGACGCGAAATTAATTACGCACTGCAACTCGGATAGCGAAAATTGAATTCCGCACTTAACGGGTTAAATACGCTTAAGAGGTTCCATGAAATTAAAAAGAGTGATAACCAATGTTCTAATTAATTTGACGTTACGTAATTGTTTGCTGGCACGTCTCTGATTGGCTGTTGTAAAGAATGACCTTAATTTACCGTAAAACCTCTATTTGAACGCCACCTCTAATAGAACGCCACTATAAAGGAAGGGTTGAAAAATAGAGCGCCACCCTCTAATTGAACACCACCTCTAATAGACCGCCACTTTGACATTCATTATGCTAATTGCTAATTAGTAATTAAAGGTTTCCTACATCACAAAATAATAATTTCCCAATAATAATTTACCGTTATATAATTGATCACGCATCAAACACGTGGCAAACACGCATTGATCATGCGATTGCAGAGATTGAGAACTTGGCACTCAATCAAAACGTAGATTAATTTCTTAAACTTTAAACAAAGCCCGATGAAAACATAAAAAAATTTGGCAGCCATGTCAAGCAGTTCCGAATCTGAAGATCTGAAGATGCGACTCCAGCTAGTCGAAAAATAGAGCGCCACCCTCTAATTAAACACCACCTCTAATAGAACGCCACTATAGGGGAAGGGTTGAAAATTAAAGCGCCATGGCGCTCAAATAGAGATTTTACGGTAATCGCTATTTTAAAAAAATCGCTTATAATCTGTCACGTGACGTGATCTTATATAAACGCGCGTTTTTTTTATTTCATTCCAGATTCCACGTGAGAATCCAGTTAGTGATTTGAGTTGTTGCATTGCAGTTGAATCGTTTGTGTTTTTGTGGCTGTGTGACCGTTATAGAGAGATAAATTTTTAAGTTTGGCATTGTTGAAAGAGCTACTACAACTCAATAAAGCGAGTGGAAATGAAAATTAAACCGAATTAATATCATTAAATTGAAACAATTTATTATCACGTCATAATGTAATAAACTCATTTGTAATTAACTGCTGTTTTTTGTTTATTAATATTTTGATAATTTTAATAAAATATTTTGATTCGTTCAAACGATTAATTTTATTTCAAATCGTGAATAAATTTTTAAATAAAAAATTTTTAAATAAAAATTTATTCACAATTTGAAATAAAATTAATATTCCTACAACAGATATATAATTAAAAAAAACTTTAATTATATATTTTCATCTGACACCAGTTATATAATGATAATTGTAAAGAATATTAAAAAAGTTATTCATTGTCGAAATTGTATCTTCAACGTTACAAAAATAAAAAAGGATTCGTGTTTTTTCGCGTAAAATTATTTAAATCAAAAAGCTATTTTAAATATAAAACCTTCTTCTTCTTCTTTCGGCTTCTCCCTACTCGGGGTCGCCACAGCGCGATAGTAATCTCCATTTCACTCGGTCTACTTCGTCTCCTTCCCTAGTTCCAACCCTTTCCATGTCTTCTCTCACCAAATCCATCCACCTTCTCCTTGGCCTTCCTCTTTTCCTTCTGCCTGGAACTGCCATCTACATCATCCTTTTCCCCACGTAGTCTTCTTCTCTCCTTTTTACGTGTCCATACCAACGTAGCCTCACATTCCGAAGTTTGTCTCCCAGCTTTGCAATTTTCGCAGTCCCTCTCACATATTCGTTTCTTATCTTGTCCTTTCTTTCTGCTCACTCCCAGTGCCCATCTCACCATTTTCAACTCTGCAACTTCCATTTTTCCCATTTGTCGTTCAGTCACTGCCACCTTTTCCATTCCATAAAGCATGGCTGGTCTAACAACACTCTTGTACATTTTACCCTTAACCTTTGCTGATAACTTCCTGTCGCACAGAACTCCAGATACCTTCCTCCAACTCATCCATCCTGCTTGGATACTTCTCCTTACTTCTTCTCCACATCTTCCATCATTACTAACTGTTGACCCCAGGTATTTGAAGTTTTTGGCTTTCTTTACCTTTTCTTCTTGCAACTTCAACTCTTCTCCATCATCCACACCCCCAACCCTCAAATATTCTATCTTGCTCCGGCTCACTTTCAGGCCTCTTCTCTCCAGTGCATTTCTCCAAATCTCCAGGTCCTCCTCTAGCTCCCTATGATTTTGTCTACACAGAACTATGTCATCTGCAAACAGCATATCCCATGGTGCGTCCTTCCTGATGTCCTCCGTCAGCCTGTCTATAATGATGACAAAAAGAAATGGGCTGAGTGCAGAACCTTGGTGGAGTCCAACACCTACCTTGAATTCTTCAGTCAACCCTGCTGCACTTCTCACAGTTGTTGTTGCTCCGTCGTACATATCCTGGATAATCCTTATGTAGCACTCTGATGTTTCAGCTAACCGCAAGCATTCCCACAGTTCCTCTCTAGGTACCCTGTCGTATGCTTTCTCCAGGTCAATAAAGGCACAGTGCACTGCCTTCTGCCCTTCAGTCCACTTTTCCAACAGCATCCTTAGACAAAAGATTGCATCGGTGGTACTCCTTCCTGGCATAAACCCAAATTGTTGCTCAGCAATTGTCACCTCCTTCCTTATCCTTGCTTCTATTATCCTCTCCCACAATTTCATAGTGTGGCTCATCAACTTGATCCCCCGGTAGTTTGCACATTCTTTGATGTCTCCTTTACCTTTGTACAAAAGTACAAGCACGCTCCTCCTCCATTCATCTGGCATCTTCTCTCCTCGCAAGAGTCTGTTGAAAAACTTCACTAAAAACTCCACATCTTTATTGTCTAGAGCAATCCATGCTTCCACTGGTATGTCATCAGGTCCTTGAGCCTTTCCCTTCTTCATCTTCCTCAACTCAGTCTTGACTTCTTCTCCAGAGATATCTTCCACGTCCCTTTCTCTCCGTTCTGTTCTCGTTTCTCTTCTTTCTCTAGGGTTTTCATGGTTGAGTAAGGTCGAAATACTCCTTCCATCTCTGTTTTACTTTCTCTTCTTCCATCAGAATCTCCCCAGTTTTACTCTTGATTATTCTTACTTGTTGAACATCCTTGCTTTGTCTGTTTCTCTGCTTTGCTATTTTGAACACCTCATTTTCCCCCTCCTTTGTTTCCAGTTTTTCGTACAGTTCCTCATATGCCTTGTTTCTTGCCTTTGCCACTTCTCTCTTAGCTTGCTTTATTGCAGTTTTATAGGCCAACTTGCTTGCATCATCTCTGATGGTATCCCATGCCTTTTTAATTTTTTTCTTATCCTTTAGCTTCTCTTGTACTTCCTGGTTCCACCACCACGTTTTTTAAATATAAAACCAAAAAAACTTTAAAAGCTAGCTAAAGTTTTAGGCCTGAAATTTTTATTTAAACAAGTAATTTGTGGTGCAGAATTTGAATATTGCCAGCAAAAACTTATCTCTAAACTTTTTAATTTTATAAAATTTTATTATTTTTTCATTTGGCCGCTCGTTTTTCCATTTATCTGTTTTAAAAGCTTTTTTAAGGCAATCAAGTAAGTTTTTCTTTTATTCCGACGTTTATCTCATGACGAGTGTCGGACGATAAGCTGAAATATGAGTGTTTTACTGGCTATATTTAAAAATTTTGTTACGAGAATATTCAAAGTGTTTCTTAAAAGTAGAACCTAATTGTAATTTTTTTCAAGACTAAAGTTTAAAAAACATTTCTTATTTATTAGACGATATTTTCTTACAACATGATATTATATTTTAACCTTACTCATACTCGACTTTTTTCTAAATTTTATCTAACTTGGGCAAGCATAAAGTACCAGTGCTGTATTTGTTCAATTAAAACTTATTCAAAAAAATTGCGCACGAATCTCATTCAAGTTTTTTGCAAAAAAAGCAAATTTGTTAATCTCTCATGCTAAATACACAAATACAATCGGATTTTAAAAAAAGTAAAATTCAATATTGGTTGGTTTAAATGAATTTGAATCAAAGTAATTTTTGATTTTATTGAAAACCAGAACCGACAATTAAACCAGAATTCATTTTTGCTGACAAAATCACTTTTACGAGAGTTTTTTTTCTGGCACAACATTTAAATTCAATGTTGGATTTACAATAAAAATATTCACATTTTACGATGTTTAATTGGCATACATCAATGAAAACCACAATGGTAAAAGTAGTGTTAGGTTCTAGGAAACAACGTCGATTTAAATTAAAGACCAATAAAAAGATTATTGCTTTCATTCCAAGTGTATTTTTGGCACAATCGATAGTGTGATCAAAGTAATGATTTTTTTTTTGTCTTCAATTTAACCAAGTAACAGATTTATATCTGTAAGCGCATTGTTTTAAAAACGTCACGGATATACTGTACACGGCCCAAAATAATTGATGAAAAAATTGATCCTTTAAGGTTTGATGAAAAAATTGGTCCTTTAAACGGTTAAATTGACGTGTTTTCTTGATTGTTCACCGTATATTTTCAATTTAATACAACTGCATATTTTCAATTTAAAGCATGAAAACTAGACCTCAAAATGAGCGTTTGATGAAAAAATTGGTCCTTTAAACGGTGAAATTGACTTGTTTTTGTGATTTTTCATCGCATAAAGTCCGGAGCTGGTTTGTTATTAATTTACAAAACTTTACTTGAAACAATTTCGCGTCTAAAAAAACACCATCCCTGGTCTAGTACATGTGGCTCTTTAAAATCTCTTCTACAGCTCCCAGTGATTTTTAGAAATAAATAAATATTTAATTTTCTCTCTAGCGCCAAAGTCATCCACGGTTTTATGTTTCAAGCTGTGGAGAGAGTATTGGAGGTGTAGTTTTCTAAAAAGTTTTCGGAAACGCTTTCGCCGCCCAACTATTATACCCATAATCAAAGCGAAAGTGCAAGTTTAAACTAGCACGTAATTAGACCTATAATTACAAAAACTACTTATAATTTCAAAAATTCGAAAAAATTCTTAATCTGTCATGAAATCGAAGCGTTTTGCTTTTTTTTTCAGAAAAGCGATTTTTCTAACTTACCCTTGTTATAGCAGCGAGTTATATAATATAATGTCAAAATTACTGTAAAATAATACAGCCATATATTGAAAAGAAAATATCAAATATTTTAAGCAAATTGTTTTAAAACTTTAAATTTTGATTTTTTGATTTTTTGCCAAAGGCTTAAGTAGATGAAGACTTATGTGTTCTTTGGCCTGAGGAAGACTATTTTTTTCTTACTTTGATTCCATTGGCGATATTAACAAATTTATGTTTGTCGCTTGTTTTTTAACCAACAAACTATTCTTTTCATATATTTATATGTTTTCATAGCCGTATCAGCCAAAAATATTTGGAAGCAATACAGATTTGCTCAAATTTATTGACGCTTGCCCGAATCATGATTTTGTAGTTTTGCAAAAGTTGAGACAAAAATGCCACATAAATTTTCGTTTCGAAATTCTGGTGAAAACTAAAAAAACGAAAATATTACTTTGAAACCATGTCTGATTTGCCCGTTTTATGCAGTGTAACTACAGAACGGCTTAAATTGAATTACACCAATGATGCTTACGCCCCAATCTACTTTCAGTAGGACGTAAAACCTGAAAACGACGATTCTAAAAACAGAAAGCCACGTTAATACGGTATAAATGCGTGCGAGCGGTAGAATTCAAGGCAAAATTTTTAGCCAGTGCAAAGTTAAGTTAATTACGATTCAAATTTTAACTTTTTCTTATTATTTATTACGTTTAAAAATGTTATTTTAAACTTGAATTAAAACTTTGTATTAAATATGCAATTGTTTAAATTAACCTAGTTCGCTTAATATAAGTTTCAAAACTTTTAAAAATAATTACCGTCTTTTTTAATTTTTCTATTAAATAGATTATACCGGTATACGTATAACCAAAAAAAAGCAAAAAATGATATAAGATGTTTTTTTTAAACTTTTCTTTCTACGTCAGTTTTGCTTGCTGCAAAGAGCTAACAATGAACTGTATTTTTGGTTAGAATTAACTTTTATTCGGAAAAAATAGTAATCAGCAACTTCTTTGTTAATTTAAAAAATCATTAAAAGAAATGTTGATATTTTCCTGGGAAAAATCACCATTTTTTTCTGTATAGTAACATTGCTGTTTCAAACTCGAAACTGATTATAACATGTAAGCAATTGTGAAACTGTCAAAGTGCTTTTACATCAGCCCCACCGAGAAGGTTTATTTTTTTTCTTTACATTTTAGTGTCTGCAGCGTTCTAGAAAAAGCTTTTTGTCGCAGGATGCTCTAGTTTATTATCACATCGATTGGTGCGGAGACTGCTTTCCTTGTTCTGAGAGTTTATTGATTATGAACCATACGAATCTCAACCAACCTCAAGTTAGTTTTAAAGCTATTTTGTTTCCAACAATTATAATATATACTGGAAACGGGTAAGAGATAGAAAATAATTAAATGGTAGTCAATATCTTTTTGTTCTCCGTATGATCGTATTGACCTGGTTGTTGCTTCTGTTTAAAATGTAGTTACCATTGTTCGTAGTGACTCCATTGATCAATTTTTTGTAAATTGCCTTTTACGAGAGAGAGCACAACAGGAATCAATGAGGTAGACTGAGCATTGAAGTCGCGTCCTTTTGCTTGCAAGTCAGAATCTTGTCGCCTGTTCTATTCTTTTGTTAACTATTGGTTTAAAACTATTTAAAGAATTTCTTTAAACAAAGAAAATTATCTCGTTGTTTACTTCAACTCACAGCGGCTTGTAAATTTGATGAAGAGTGGAGTCATCAGGTACGTCATCATAAATCCTATTTTGTAAAACGATTAAAACTAACATCTTACAGTTGATTTTAAAATTTTGGCAAGGAATTGAATTCCGATGTTGTTTTTATTGAAAATTGACTTGTTACATTGGTGGACACATCTTTCCTAAAGCAAGCTGTTTTTATAAATAAAAAAAAGAGGTTAGGCCTAGTTTCTATCTTTTTTTTTTTTTTTTTTTTTTTTTAAGCAAAAAAATTGGATGATGACTTTGTTTGGTAAAGGGCCATAATATAACACGCAGTTGACTTTATAGTTTTGCTTTTATTTAAATAAGATATTTTGCCTTCTATTCGAGCCAGATTTTGATTTTTGAACCGTTTATACTTTACCAAGGTTTTTTATTTCTTAACTTATAACTTTTTTTTCTTAACAAATTTACTACCCAACTAAAGAGAGCGTCACAGTTTTAGAATCTTTTTTTTTTGAAAATGTTCATCTGTAAATATCAACTAATCAATATGACATTTGCATTTATTATTAAAGAGCAGCCAATGATTCTTAGTGTAAATTTGAGAAGAAAGCACCGCCATAGCACTCCTATATATCCTACACCATTGTTTAACTAAAGCTATAATCTATAAAATGTAACAGGTCAATTAACTTTGCCTGATTTTCAGAGCGAGAAAAAATTACCAGTGGATATCATTCTGGCTTAACTTTTCTTTTTACTTGTAGATTTAAATATTGTTCAGCTCGTAGCGTATGATAAATTTTTCTATGTAGACAAACGTTATATGTGTCATGTAAAACAAGGCTGCCCAACCGCATGTGGCCCGAGAAGCCTTTTGGTGCGGCCCACGAAAGAATTTTTAATCAGATACTTAATTATCTTAAAATCACAATGTCTTTGAAACAATTTAATGGTGGGAAAATAATTAAAAATAATTATTTTTGTCTCACCAAGAGGTTCTTTTTGGTATCCCATCAAAATATCAACGTGCGAACTATCAATCGACCAAAGTATTAACTTTCGATGTCCCGGAGCCTCTATATGGTGGGGTGGTGCGAGTTTGTTGGAACTCAAAATCTTTGTGCCACCTTTTGACAAAATAGTGCCAGCGAGACTTAATTTTGGTTTTAAATATTTTTGTCAGTTGATACTTTGATTGTTGATATTTTGTAGTAGATATTTTGATACAAAATCATTCTTCGCTTTGTTTAGAAAACAACACGTAGAGTCAAAGTGTTGACCTTTTGTCTTCAACTAAATGTGTACTTCAAATTATATTTATCATGAAATTTAATTCGATATAATCGTTGAAATTAATGTGACCAAAAAAAAATTTATCCCTTTGAATTTAACGCAAAATCTTTCAATTAACTTCTACGACAACTTGAATTCGACATTACTTTGTGTACTGCACTGATTGCGGCCCGAGGTAAACTTACAGATGAATATTTGGTCCGCGACGAGTAAAAGTTGGGCACACCTGATGTAGAAGATTAACATTCTATTTAATGATATCGTGCGTCTGTTTTCCCAAAAAAAATCTCGCTAGAAAGCATTTCAAAGCTGACGAATTTTCTTAAACTTTACACATCATTATTTTTCTTTTACAAGGACAAGCGACAGTGTTATGTTTTCGTGATCTTCGAGTTCGTTGTTGGAGATAGTCAATTTTTTTCTGCGGTATACATCGTCACCTCCCAAGCCGAACTCATCTTAATTCTCTTGCGGTTTGTACGACATATATGTCGGCTAGCAACAATGTCACGTGGTTGTCAGAGTGACATATGTATCCTTTGTAGTGATGATACTTCACTGCTTTTCCTCTAGTATGTTATTGTTGTTGCTCTATATTTGCAAGCTGTACATGTACGTACATATACTGTATGTTGTATAGTGGGCAAAGTTATAGAAAAATTTTCATTTAAGCAGTTTCTTTATTTATCAAAAATATAAAATTTCGCAAAATAAATTAACAAATGCACTGAGTTTTGTCAATTAAATTAAACCTTAAGAGGGTTAAACCTGTATAATTTGCATTGTAATGATATTTCTTTTCAACATCCGGTAGATTTTTGTAAGCGAAGGGATCTTATTAAAAAATATTTGTCTTACATACTTAAGAATGGAAAAATAAGTTGTAAGTTGACCTTACTAAAGTCAATAAAGACGAAATTTTTTGGGTCTCGTTCACTTTTAGCCTTCACTAACCTCGCAGACTTTTACCAAAATTTAAAATATAATCAATTAATCTTGATTAGTAAATATCATTAGAATCATAGTTGCAATAATTTCAAGCGATCAAGTCACCTTGCAAAATAAACAAGTTATTTTAGTAAACGTTGATATTGGTTTCTTTGAAAAGCTGAAACATATGCGTAATAATATATCTGCATTGTCGAACGGAAAATTAAGTTAGCCTTTTAACGATTTAGGTCCAAAGTTTTTATCTTCTAAAGCAGGGGATGTTTAACTGAGTGGGAGGCTCGTGAAAGGTTCACATGGGGGGCGCGAGCAACTGGCTACAAACTGAATAAATAATTGCATTGGTATAACATAAATGAAAAAAAAGGTATGACAGTTACTGTTTAAACTTAAAGTATGGTTTTATAGATAACTGTTGTTTTGTTCAACGCTGTTAGATTTTTAAGTTGATAGACATAGCCGAACCAGCCGTGGAAGCACTATAGATTGATTAATCATCCCAACCTAGAACGTTTCGGATCACAGTGAAGACTTTTTTTTAGTTTTCACCTTTTAATTTTGAACGAAAATAGAGAATATAATGATAGGGCTTGGATTTTGTTTGTATCATCAAAGGGTGGGCCGATTTTTGTTTGCATGACAAAAGAGGGCGCGTCTGAAAAAGTTTAAGAACCTCGGTTCTAATTTTATTAGTCTCAACCACTCAGAATAACAAAATTTTTTATAGCCTATTAAAAGACCGACAGTTTGCGAATCTTTGACGCGACTAAAATTGAAATTGATGGAGTTTTTTTTAAATCACTTATTATTATATAAATTAAGAGTTTTAAAACCTCAAATGCTTATTTAACTTTTAAAAAATGTAAACAGAGTTAGATTTTTTCAAAAAATAAATAGGCCCATGTCATGACATAAGAAAAAATTGGTCAAATATTTTCTAGTTCTTGAAAAAAGTAGAACAGATGAAAGTATAAATAAATTTGCCCACAAACTAAAAATCTACTTCTCATAATTAAACAAATAATGAAGATTCAACGATTCAATTCCCTTGTCAACGCCATGCTTTATATCTGGCAAACTGATTCTTCGTGGCATTTTTTTTAAAACATCGAGTAAAGAAATCGATGATAAATTGCTAACTATCATAGCGGTATTTTTATCTGCAGACAAAACAAACTATAATAGCGGCATTTTTATCTGCAGATTGGGACTTATATCATCAGCCTCCGTGTGGCAAGTCCGGGTAACTGGCAAATGACCAGGCAAATGATGATGAATTTGGGGTGCTTCCAGGGTGGTAAAAGGATAGACCCTCGGCTCCGGAAGCAAAAGAGATTCTATAAGGCCACCTATTTGTTAATATGGATAACCATTGTTCTATAAGACCACCCATTGCTAAACGATCCCGCTCAGTCAGGCAGCAGTGTAGCACGATGGGCGGACTATAAATGGAGAATGGAATGGTGAGATAACGCCTCAAGACTCCATACATTTATTAAAGATGTTAGGCCAACGCCACAGGACTTTAGCTTTCACAGACCTGCATGGGTCAGATTTAACTGCCTCCGAACCGGCGTTGATTCTTCCGCTAAGAAACGCACAGGGGATATATTATAGGAAAAGATAAGAGTTTTTATTACATCATAATTTCGTGTCTGAAAATTAAGTACCGATTATATGCCAAAAAATTCTTTATTTCTCTTCATACACAGGGTTTACCCACCCTTCATCACGCGACATTTCATCACGCAACTGCTAATTACAGACATTTGAACCTTTAATTACGTAGATCTATTAACACTACGAGATTTCATCACTTAGACATTTTATCGTACCGGCACATTTTGCATATATCGCACCGCTCAATGGCCCTGATCCAAGATGTTATTTTTTGGTCAATGAATTGCAAATCGACTACATAACCTTTTCTTGCATATCTTTATTTTCTAAAAAATCTTCAGCAAGAAATCTGAACTGATTTTAATGAATATGTTTGAAACACAGTTCCAACCAAACAAGTTTTATTTTCCAGAGCTTGGGCTTTGCTAAAGTTCTCGATCCGCTAATCTTTTGTCTTTGTTTCCACATATTCGAGTCAATGCCCAGCAATTGATTTTTTACATGCGAAGCTTATCTGCGAACAATGCTAATCCTTTCTGAAAGATTTTATCAAAAATATTTGTTTTAATTTCTTGCTTTTAGTTGGGTTTCAAAAACTTGAATGAATTTTGGCATTAAATTCGCAAGCCAAATTAACATATTCCCTTTGAGAAGCAGACCACATATAGTGTAAAGCAGCAGATATTCATACCTTTTTTTAGTTTTCTTATCGCAACACATTTATGAAAAACAGTCGAATGCTGAAAGCATTTCTTTGTATATGGTTCACAACTTTAATGGTAGTATCTAGTTTTTACGTAAGCGATTTGCACTTTGTTCATGAGTTCTTGAGGTTAACGCTTTTTGATGTACAATAAAGTTTTGACAAACTTTAAAAGAAAGGCATTACTCACAACACATTTTTAGGGATTTAATAGCACTGTTAATAAAATTATAATTAAAATCAGATGATAACCAATAAATCATTTTTCTCATGATATCTAATGGAAAAACCAGTTGATGACTGATTTCTCACCTAAAACTCGTTCATTCCCAACTAGCGGTAAATTAACCAGAGGCATGGACTCCTAAATAATAGAACCTGGATTGGAAACGGAATTGAAAATCGCAGAGCGCGTGTACAAAGGTAGGCCAGTTGTAAAAAGCTAAAAAATTAGTTCGATTTTTTAGAAACTATTCACTGTTAAGTTATTAAACTTAGAAGTATGGCTTGCAAAATATAATGAACAATAGATTTATGATAAATGTGAAAAGAATGCTGGAAAAAAATCAGTGTAGGTTTATTAGAAAAAGATTAATGACTAAGGAAAATATGTAAGAATCACAAATATTGCACACATTAATTTACAAATACTAGCAAAATTTATATTCTACTTCTGGTATTCAGGTAAAATTTTTTATCAGTTAATAATGTAGGCAACTTACGAATGAACAGCTATTTTCTATTTGTTGTGTATTTTTTCACAGAATCAAGCTTGATCATTGCATAGTTTAACAATGGCATTATAATTTATTCACTATTATTTTTGTGACATTAGTAAAAACAATAAAAGAAGTAATACGTTTTTTTATTTTTTAATTTATATGCAACAACATTTATGTCTTATCTATCTGCTACTTCAATTGAATGTTACTACTGAATAAATTATTGAATTTAATACAATTAGTACATTTATTATTGAAGCACATAATTGCATTTTAAAGTTTAGTGTTTTTCTACTTTATTTTTTGATTATCTTATTTTAAAAGTGTATTTAAAGGTTATTATTTTTTGGTTATCTTACGGTATTTAAATTTAAGGAAAAGGCATTTTTTTAACCTTTTAATTACCTTTTTTTGCATAGAAAAATATTTATTTAAAAAATGGTTTATAAATGTGCTGCCATTGATTGCAAATCTGGATACTCTTCAGAAGAAAAAAAGTTAAATGTTACATATCATTCATTCCCTTTAAAAAATGAAGAACTTTTATGTAATTGGTTAAAAAACATAGCTAGGAAAAATTTTAAACCCTCAAAATACTCAAAGTTGTGCTCACTCCATTTTAAAGCAGATGATTTTATTAAAGTTTCTCATGATTCAAACCAAAGACGCAAAAGAAAAATAGATAATGAGCACTTATGTTATAGAAGACTAAAACCTGATGCTGTTCCTTCAATTTTCAAAAATATTCCTTTGTATTATACAAATAAAGATATACCTTTAAGAAGCGGTAATGCTCTTTCAAAAACTAGGCATGATAATGAATCAGCAATACTGCAAAAACAGTGTGAAAATTTTTTGCAGTCTGACAATTTAAAAAATTTTGATGATTTGTTAGAAAAACTTTCATGCACAGTTTTGTCTCCACAGTTTGTTTTATATAAATCAGAAGCAGGAATTTCTTTAATATATTTGTCTATTGAACAACCATTCTCAATTTTGTTTTCCATAAACATTGATAAAGATCTGCATGTGCAAATCTATCATGAAAAAAAACTTATTCCTCCTTCTTGTTACCATCACATTTTGTCTTCTGAGAAAGTAACACTATTTTCTGAAGTAGAAAATTTAATAGCCTTTGCAAAAAATTTAGACCAAAACATCACAACATTAATGGAAACAATTAAAGCAAAATTATTAAATCTAATAGAAAAATACATTGATTTGTGCCAGGATGACTATAAAAAAAAAACCATTGAATTTTATATTGGAGCAATTGAAATTACTTTTTATTACTAAAAAACAACGTCGCTATTCAGTAGAAATGTTGGTCATGTCTTACATAATGCATGCAACCAGTTCTAAGGCATATGAAAGGCTATGTCAAGAGCAAATTATTATATTACCTTCAGTGAAAACGTTGAGAAAAATAACAATGAATCTAGACCAAAGAACTGGACTTGATGATTCTGATTATCTTAATATAAGATTTTCAAAATTAAACTTTTTTGACAGAAATGTTCTCTTGATGATTGATGAAATATATCTTTCAAAACGTGTCGAATCAAGTGGAGGACAGGTTTTTGGCTTGACTGAAAGTTGTGCTGTAGCTGCCACAGCTTTGTGTTTCATGATTAAGTCTTTATCTAGTGGCTATCAAGATATGGTAGGAATTTACCCAATTAAAAATTTAAAAGCTGAAACACAAAAAGCTTGTTTTGATAAAGTTATGCTACTTGTTCATGAAATTGGATTTAATGTTATTGGAATCTGTGTTGACAATGCTTCTGCAAATAGAAAGTTTTTCAAAGATTTTCTTTGTAATGGTGCATGGAAAGCATCCATTCCAAACAAGTATACAGATGGAAAAATCTTTTTAATATTTGACCCTACTCACATAATTAAGAATATATATAATAACTTAGTGAACAGAAGAGTGTTTGAAATGCCTTGTATGACTCCCATACTTGATACTCCACTTACAGCCACTTTTGCAGATATAGAGAAAGTTTACAATCTTGAATGCCAAAAACCTTTAAGGATTGCCCATCGTCTAACAGAAACAGTTTTAAAACCCAATAGTATAGAAAAAGTTAATGTTAAACTTGCTCTGGCTGTGTTTCATGAGTCAACTGTGATTGGATTAAAGGAATATGGATTTCATGAAACTGCTTCTGCTATTGATTTGTTTTTGAAGCTGTGGAATATTTTAAATGTTTCAACATCAGAAATTGGAAAGCATAAACGGGATATTTCTCGTGACCCAGTTCGATCCACTGCTGATTGGAAGTTGAAATTTTTGACGGACTTTGGCCATTATGTTAGTTTTTGGAAAAATTCAAATGTAAGTATGTTTTGCAAACTTTTTTTGTTTAAAAATATAAAACAGATTTCATACCTATATCTGATATGTTAATTTTCAAGAGTAGTGTCATAACGTAAGTTTTTAATTGAAACAAAATTATTAGATCAGCTGCTTGCAATTTATTGTATTCACATCCGACTGGCTGTTTGCAAAATCTTTGTATTACTTAATGATCTTTCTGTAATTTTCTTTGTTACAATGTTTTCATTGTTATGTTTATATGGGTATTTTCTTAATATCTTTTTTTTTTTCTATTCAGCAACCTGGATTAACTGAACACACTTCCCGTGCTTTGCATCAAACATGTGAAGCAATAACGCAGATGTCAAAATACTTGTTGGAAAACTGTGGCTTCAATTATGTGCTGTTGGGAAAAATTCAATCAGATATGATTGAACGAAGATTCAGCCGAATTCGTCAACTCAGTGGAGCAAATTATTATATTTCTATGAGACAACTTCAAGAAAGTGACAGGAAAATCCGCTCAATCTCGTTGTTGAAATATTCGCAAATATCTATCGCTGAGATTGATATCATAGTCAAAACAAAATGCACTAGTAACAATAAATTAATGGCCACAGCAGAAGCCTTGCAAGCTGAGCTACTATTTAATATATTGCCGACAGAAAATGATGCAGCTGTTATATTTTATGTTACCGGATACTGTTGCAAATCACTGGTTAAATCAACAAGATGCGTTGAATGCAAAACAGCTACTGTTGCAACCATAGTTGAATATGTTCCTCCTTTAACAACAACTATGCATGAGTATGCAAACAAATTTTTTGATGGCATAAATCGTGGGGGTCTTTGGAAACCAACCGAGTTATATGAAATTGGTTGTCTTTGTTGGAAGGTTTTTGCTGAACTTTGCAATAGTGACTTGAAAAAGTCATTTTTAAGTGCCGAAAATCAGCAGGAAATTTTTAAAGAAATTGTAAACATATCTTATTTTAATGATGATGTTGCTTTTCGGTCGCTTCCAGTATTGTGTAGCAACGGGCACAATATTGTAGAAGGAGTGTCAATACGTTTCTACAATTGCATGTGCAAAAATTTAATTCGCCAATTAACGGAAAAGGGGCGTAGAGGTACTAGTGCCAAAATTAGAAAACTTAATAGTAATTAAACTGTAAATACTCCCAGTTAAAATTATTGATTTTTGCAAATATTATTACTAGTTTTTTTTAGATAACGTCTAGCTATGCGTAAAAATAATAATTCGTTTGTTGTTGTCCGGATTTAAACATTTAGTAATGTTACTGTTTTTTATAAACCATTTAAACTCGTCAAGCTTCTAAAATTTGCCGAAATTCATTAATGTTTTGCTTTTTTTAAGTTTAGGTTTGTGTTACTTTGTATCACATCCTGAAGTATATTTTTGTTAAAGCTACTGTTACATAAACCACCTTAAAACGTTGCAAATGAACTGTAAATTGCAGTCCAGTTACTTATAAAATATTGTTACGTAGTTTTTTCATTCTTCTGTTTTGGTCTTTCATTTTGTAGTACTTGTGTACATATCAAACGTACTTTATGATTGATCTTAGTTACCTACAAGCTTTCTACAAGCTTCTCCCAAAACCAAGCTTGTCACAACGTTTATGCGTTCGATAATAGTTTTTACTTTACTCATGTATGCATTTTATTTTTTCATATATATTTTTATCTAATTGTTTATTACATATTTTTGTTATTCTATTTTAGAAGTTGATGTTATTCTACTGTTTGTTTTTCAATATAGCCTTTTAGTTTGATTGTAGCTTTTTAAATTATGCTTATACCAAATCAGAGAAATATTCGCTAGACTAAGATGATGTTTATCATAGAATCTCATTCGTACTAAATTCAAGTCGACTAAAAAAGAACATTTTTGGTTCAACTAGGCTGTGGGCCGACCCAAACGTTTCCGCTGCAAATATCAATCAAGTAAAGCTTTAATTTAACCAATTTATGCTTTTAAAAAAAGCATCAATATTTTTTTTCTAAAAAGACAATTTTACTGCAATGGCCTACTTTTGTAAACTCGTAATTTCTCGTTTCCAGTCCAGGTTCTATTATTTAGGAGTCCATGCCAGAGGATTGAGAACCCATGCTTTAGTCCAATCTTGACTTAGAAAGAAATAATGTACCTCTGCTTGTATTTCCATCTAGCTTTCATAGCGCCGAATTTATGTCAACGCAAAAAAGTAAATAGTAGCAAAGTTCAACATATATTTCTAAACAAAAACAAAAAAAATTGGGTACCGTTTTAGAATGTGGCCTACCTTTTGAAAAGGTAGGCCACATACGATTCACATTCGAAACTCTTCAAGGCCGAATATAATTGCATCCAACTTTTTCGCGAGCGATTGAAAAGATTGAGAACAATGCAATAGTTGAAGCGTGGTAAAAGTTTATCAGGCATGTGATTAAAAATTCCTTTACGACATCAAAAGACTCCCGCGAATTGAGATGCCCTGACCCGGAGTATATTCTTCCAAGAACATATCATGAGCGGTTGTTGTTTTGAAAATTAACAGAGTTAATTTAAGACCAAAAAAAAAGATCTTAATCGACATACCACTAAACTTTTTTTAAATTTTTTTGGTCTTTACTTGACTTGGTCTATATTTAAAATAATCTTCAAATACTATTCAAAAGCTCTTGAAATAACCCCATGCTTAAACTTTAAACAGTTTAATAAAATAACCCCATGCTTAAACTTTAAACAGTTCGGATTGTATCTCTGTCTGTTTATTCACTCCTGATTCAGTCATATAAAAATGATATTCACCCTCAGGTAAACCATTTATTTGTTTAAAAAATGCTACTATACATGTAGACTGTAGATCTGGCTGTTGCCTATCATTTTGGAAACATTTTTTCTTGCACTTTAAAAAATTACTTTTTGTTATGCTGTGGATGCTAACAAAATTGCTAAATTACTGCTGATTAAATTTTTAAAGCCTTATAATTTGTTTTTGTAGAAGTTAATTGCAGTATCAAACAAATGCCTTTCTTTAAAACGTTAATGACTACAAGAAAATTTAGCAAATAATTTTTTTATGTAAAGTAGATTTTGATTTGGTTCGATTACTCCAGTATTTAATTAGAGACAAAATAAAAAATTATAAAAAGTTAACTTGTTTTTGATAAAAAAAATTGCGACCTTTAGATAACAGTAGGCAAAAATGTAATTTGAAATCAAATTTTTAAATTAAAAAAAGCTGTTGAGATAAAATTTTTTATTTTAAAACTGTTAAACCTAAAGACAAAAGCTTTTCTGAACTAAAAAAGGGGTATATAAGAATGAAGGACCATTCAAATCTCGAGTAAGTATATCACTTCTTACGTCTCCTACATAAACTACTCGTACATTGCTTTTAAACAGGGTTACCGTATAACGTCGCACAGATGAGTACAAAACTAAGATGAAACCCGGTTTTACATTTAATGAAACAGAGCATGCAAAATTAATCAATGTATTTTTGAACAAGATCGAAAATTTTTTTATTTAAAATTCAAAAGAGTGAAAACTACGTTTTTTCAGCCCAACTCGACAAACGACACACGCACGTTTAATAAGAGCGGTATTTGCTAACCGTCATCTTGATCTGTAAAATGTAGTTGTTGAAGTCGGTTGCAAGAAATCTAAAGATTTAAATAAAACATACAATTTAATGCCTAAATTCCGACCCAAATTATTTGATGACGTAAAGTTGAACCCTGCTAAACTTGGTTCGAACCCAAACCTGACCAAAAAAAGTTTGATTTTTATTTTTTAATTCACGTCTTTATAACTTAAAATGGAAAGAGCCTTAAAGCATTAAAAAATAAAGATTTAAAAAAAAACCCAAAACATGATAAAAGTTTTAAAACTATTTGAAAATTTCTTCAAGATGTCAACTATTTGATAAATTAAAATAAGATTCCTCCATTGGAAGTAAAACAAAATTATGCAAAAATATATCAAAAGAAACAGCAAAATAGCATTTGTACTGCATTTCGTTGTAATCTTAATTTTATTGTCGTTGTGACTTGTGATTCAACCTAGATTCAAACCGCTCAGATCTTACCTTGTTCATACATTTATCTTGCCTATTTATTTCTGTCATTGTCTTTTCTTCTATGTACTGTACTGCCTTTTGCAAATTTTTTTAGCTTTAAATAATAATCCGGTTTTGTTTAATTCAGTGTTTGCCAAACTTTTTCAGCCTGGCGCTCCCTTGGCTTCCAGATAGATTCCCAGCGCCCCTTTACTTCTTTTTTAAAAGAAAAGAATATTATACATAAAATTGAATTATTGTATTGAATTATTTCATTTTTGAAATAAATAAAACATGCTATTCAATTTTCAAAATTACCCCTTATACACACATGCAAGCCCTTTTTTTGTTTGTTTCAAATTGAAAAGAATAATACTAAGCACAAAATATTTCCAAAATAATATTTTATTTAATAAACTATCATATTTATTTTCACAATTACAGCTAATGGAATGGGTGTACTTGGTGTAGAGAGACTAATTTCTTCACATCAGGTTGGAACTCACTAAGAAAAAGTCGCAGATTCCCACGTTCGGTAATTTTAAGTCTATTCCTTTGCTGGGACAGAAGTAAGACAACTGCACTAAAGCCCCGTTCTACCAAATATGATGTAGAAAGGCAATGAAATAAATCTTCACCTTGTTCCATAGTAGCCCACTGGATAAAAATCTTAAATTTTTTTTGTAACCAAAAATCTTGACATGATTTCTTGAACATTGACCGTAGCTCGATGTCGTTTTGGAGTAAAACTATTTTTTCCTCTGGAACTCCTGTTTTCTCACTCCTGGCATCTAAAAATGGATTTATTATCCAGTCTGGTATTCTAAGCAATAAAATATCCTAAAATCTTTCAGACATATCTCTTTTTATTGCTTTCAGGTGAGCACAACACACTTGAAGATCATCATTTGATTTGCTTTTCTTTTTATCCAGTTCAAGAAGTTTTGGAAACTGGTAGAATTCATGACTGGCCAAGTTTCTTTTTAATAACTTGCACTTAGACAAGAAGGTGGAGATAGTAGATTTAATCATGTCAATAATTATTTCAATAATTTCCATGCAACTAAAAATTAATTTCATTGAACTTTGTGAATATATCTGACAAATAAACAATGTTATTCTTGTTTCTTCTGTCTCACAAGTGCAGGTAGTTAAAAGGTTTTGATTTCAAGTGTTTTGTTTGTCGTGTTTAAACTTTCACTACTTTTCTACACATATACTTTGCTCAATTGTTATCTGAGAATGCAGGTTTGGTGCAGGAAAGCTTTCGTTACCTCAATTTAAACGTAGATTTTTTAGAATGCCAAACCCAAAACCTTTTTATAACCGTTTACTCCACCTTAAGCCCAAAATTTCCAGGCCAAGTCCTTCCTTGGCTACTTCGCAGGCCTGTCGCTGCTATCACTATAGATGATTTATTACCAGAAGTCTTTTGTCGGCCCGTTATGTCACTTTTTTGCATTCTTTACAACGTGGGAGATGTTTTTCTTCACGTCCACTCGTTCATTTTGTCAATAGTCGGAGCAACCTTTTCCTCGGTAAAATTTGCGTAGACGAAAACGTTTATTATTGTAAAATTTGCGTAGACGAAAACGTTTATTATTGTGTCCAGTTTATTGAAAAGTACATTCCTGGCTGAGTTTTTACTTTTAGAATAGCGAACTACTTCTACACGTTTCAAAACTATTTCCTTACGCATGCTCGTTTGAATCTATATGGCTGTCGTTCTCCCACTCTGGAACCAACACCCCAGAGTAGTTCTACTTTTGTGATGTTTTATGTGTAATTAATAATGTCTTGTTATTGAAGAATTTTTGCTGTCGTTTTGTTTGCTTTTGCAAATTCGTCGCTACTTTGTAAACCTTTTTTTGTCGATATCCGATAGACCGCCTTCTGCTCCTTCATCAACAATCTGGGTGGAAGATCTGTGGCAAACTCATCGCCGTAAACCTGTCTTTCAAGCAAGCATTTTTCTGTCTTTCGTGCATTCATACCGTTATATAATATTCTTTAAATTTTTTAATAATTTTAAACAAAGAATTAAGAATTAAATTTTTGGTCAACCCAGATCACTATAAAATTTTTTTTGACATGATTAAAGTTAAAAATGCCAAGAGTTAAAAAAGTAGCGAAAAAAAGATGTCAGCAGCAAACAAATGTACGATAAAGTACAGTATATAGAATTATTGACAAATGCAATTCAAAACAAAAATTTAAGGTCATGAAGTAAATACAACAACCTCCTTTATAACTGTTTAAAATACTCTCTTTTTTTATGATATCAAATTTCTACATCTAAAAATATAGATTTTTTAAACATTGTCTAATAAAAGTATTATTAAAATACAAGATTTTTAGTTATGGAGTTCACTAAACTTAAAAATTGTCATATCATTTCAACCAAATAGGTTGATATACGTGTGTGCATGGATAGGTTTTTATGATCTAAAAACATTTTTATAAAGTTATATATAAACCTGGAGAAAATCTGACTTTTTTTATTGAATGGCATAGACTTTACCGGTTATTAAGGTTTTTTCCAAAAGTAAATACATTTAAATATCAATTTTTTTTATTTCAATATTTTGTCTAATATTTTGTAGCGGTGATGTTGTCGAGACCACATACTTTGAGACCCAGATCATATCCAGGTAATTTTTTGAGAACAAAGTTGATAATACAACCAGAATATTTTATGTAAAATAAACTGTACTTTTGATAGCTGCAAAATTTAATTTTCTAAAAGTTTTATTTTAAATTCAAAAGTATTTTCAACATGTTGAAAAGAGCCTTGCTTTACGTGGTTGCATTATGAAACAATTTTCCGAAAAAGTGGCTGCCAAAACGCTATAAGGCATATTTAGCAAGTTTAAAAAGAAGAGGATATTTTTCAGACACAAAAAATGTTAAACACAAAAAATGTATATTTTTTTAAAGTAAAAAATGTTTGAACGGACGGTCATGTTTAAAAACTTGTCTAAAGATTAAATAAACGCTGACCTTTGCATTTTATTTATTTATTAGTTCTAAAATACACCCCGAATCTGCTGTTTTCTCTTAGTTTTATTTCTTTATTATTTCTATTATGTCTTTACCCAGACTGCTTTAGAAGATACAAATTAAGATATTGCTCTATGATTGAAATTTTTATCTAGATATATTACTGAAATTTATAACTCCAAGCTAGGACTGCGAAACTGAGGAAAGTGCCGTAAAGTGTTTCTCCCAAGTATATAAGAGAATGATGTGAGTAGATTTTGAACTGGGACCATGTCGACCACGTTTGCCATCACTAGGTGGCTTCTAACACATTCAACCACACTGCTGACTAGCCATGTTACATTTCATTTGAATTTCTCCCAATTTTTTTGAAGGGGGCCAAATGGCTTATCTTGAGAAACACTGATTTACTTTTTCGAAAAGAAGATTGATACTTATCGATATGCATCAAAAAAAGAAATAAGATTTGCTTAAAAGAATTATAGACAAAATAAAAAATGTTTACAAGATCTTCGAGAAACTTTTTTACTGTCAACCAAGCTTTTAATCTATTTTTAATTGAAATTTTTTGAGAGAAATTGTTTTGGTATTGGATCAAGAAAATTGCAGGTTTTTTAGCCAGGGGCGTCAAAACACAAAAAGAAAGTTAATAAAAAACTAATCGTCTTTTTCTTGGTCCAACTCCTACTCTGTAACATTTTGTGGACTTGGAAAAATGCCATAAATACAGCCTGGGACAAAAGTTTAAGACCACCTTTGGAAAAAGGCACATTTTAGAAAAAAGCTTCTTAATCACCTAATACTAAATATTCTTGTGTCAAAATGCATATTTAGTTTTTGGATATAAACCTTATCACACATTAATTTTTAATTTTTACTTTCGTTCAATTTTTTAAATGTTTAGCTTAAAAATACAAAATTTTGAACCACGAAAATTGGCAAAAAATCTAGCAGTTAACGTTGAAAAACGTATTCAATTTACCGGTCGTTGCACAATGAAGGTCTCAGAACGTGAAATATCAAGGCAGATGAAAGTTAGAAAAACTGCTGTACCTAACACTATCAAAAATTTCACAAAAAAAGTACTTTCAAGGACAGCAAAAAACAGGCCTTCCGAGCATTTTTAGTAGTGGAAATAAACGGTTTATTAGGAAGAGAGTGAGTCAATTCCCTTAGAGCTCCGCTGAAAAAAATACAAGCTAAAATGGCACAAGGAAGCTTCAAAATTAGTAAAAAACAATTTTACTAATTTTGAAGCTTCCTTGTGCCATTTTAGCTTGTATTTTTTTAGCAGAACTCTAAGGGAATTGACTCACTCTCTTCCTAATAAACCGTTTATTTCCACTACTAAAAATGCTCAGACGGCCTGCTTTTTTGCTGTCCTTGAAAGTACTTATTTTTTGAAATTTTTTTGATAGTGTTAGGTACAGCAGTTTTTCTAACTTTCATCTGCCTTGATATTTCACGTTCTGAGACCTTCATTGTGCAACGACCGGTAAATTGAATACGTTTTTCAACGTTAACTGCTAGATTTTTTGCCAATTTTCGTGGTTCAAAATTTTGTATTTTTAAGCTAAACATTTAAAAAATTGAACGAAAGTAAAAATTAAAAATTAATGTGTGATAAGGTTTATATCCAAAAACTAAATATGCATTTTGACACAAGAATATTTAGTATTAGGTGATTAAGAAGCTTTTTTCTAAAATGTGCCTTTTTCCAAAGGTGGTCTTAAAATTTTGTCCCAGGCTGTAAACTAAGTGTTAAAATTATATTGTTATTTTTGTAAATTGTTGATTATTTTTGTAAAATTATAAGTCATCAACAATTTACTTTTAATAGTGACAATTTTCATCAACATAAAATGCTATATTTTTAAACTTTTTAAAAAGTAGAATTCGATTTTAAAAAAAGCAAGACTAATTTGAAATAAGAAGCAAATGACTTAAGTCAAAAAGCCTTTATACTACTGAATTTACCATAGATTTTAATAAAATATACCAAGAAATTAAGGCTACAATTTAGTTACATGAAAGAGTTACAAATAAGGAAACAGAAGTATCTTTACAAAGTAATAAGAACATTTAGCAGGCAATAGAGTTCTAAGCGGAAAAAGAACAAAACCATATAAGGAAAAAAGATTTTGAACAAGATATGACAAACATGTTGACGATTTAGAAACATATAGCTTACAATAGAATCACAAGCGAGTTGATCGATAAACAAGCTCGAATGAGAAAAGCATTAAAGAAGTACATGTATATTTTAAATATCAGAGGGAGCGATTTTGAAAAGCGGCAAGCAACACAAGTAGAGATTTACAATAAAAAAAAAGTAATAACTAAATAAATTACTACAATCTTCAAATTGATCTGAATAAAGATTTTTAAAAAGATTTTTAAAAAGATTTTTTTCAGCGTTTGCAAAAAAATACTTTTTCGGCCATTAATTGCAAATTAAAACATTTTTTTAGTTTTTACTTTATTATAGAAAAAAAAACAAAACAGTTTTTGGTTTTCAATTTAAAGTGTAAACCAATTTTTACATTTAAAACTAAGCTGATAACTTAAACTAAAATTCAAAAGCACCAAATTTTAGAAAAAAAAAGCTTTTTTTAAATTTTGCCTCTTTTCATGAAAAGATGTTTGCTCGTTGCAGAAGGTCAGCAATTAAATGATGATAAAGTGTTATTAAAGACGTGATAAACAAAAAATGCAACAACAAGTTTCGAAAACATTAGATTTAATGCGGTGGTTTTTAAGCAATCGACCATAACCTATATTACACAGTTTTCTTGTTTAAAAATCCAGTATTGCAGTTCATTACTTTAGCTTAAATTTTAGAAGACAATGATAAGCAAAAAGTGGTAGAAACGCAATTTCATTTTGTATAATGGCAACATTTATCACTTGATCCATGTGCATCTAATTGTGTTAAATTTTTCTTTCTGGTTTTTAGTTTTTTGGTTTAAGTTTGTAATGCACGTGGTCGGTAGCGTAATCATTGAATATTTTTAAAATTGGTTTTATTTAGCTGTGCTTGTTCTAAATTGCCTTCACTTAGACCTTGCCAATAAAATTTTCTCATATGCTTAAAGATTAAGTACGATATAGGTTTACGTAAGGTAAGTTAATAACGACAGCCATAGACTGATAAAAGAAATAGACCGCTGCTGCTGAGGATACACGTAGCAAACTTAACAAAAAGCAGGTTTGCACTTAATGAAAACCTTTTGTTCTTTGTCATTGTCATCAATCATAGGACTGCAATTCGTGATCATTAATTAGAATTTACGTCATGGATTGCAAAACTTTACGAACCATTAGTTAAGTGGTTAGATTTCCAGCTTTTACTGGAAAAAGTTTACTTTTGATTCCAGGGCCGATCAGTAGGGGAAGGGCAGGTGAGTTGATACACTTTTTACATATTTTGAATTTTTGTGAAAAGTATTTTAAATTTGTAACTGAAATTTTCACCAAAGTAGCTGTAAATACTTGCCTATAAATTGGATGAGTATCTGATTTGCAGCTCAATGACAAAAGGAATGACAGCCATTTAAAATTGTTCACTTAAGTGTATCAACTGACCTGCACAAGCGGGTCAGTTGATACACTGTGGAGGGTCAGTTGATACAGAGAAGGTCATTTGATACACCATGAAGTTTAAGGTAATTTTATGTTTTTGATGGAGTGGAGAAAGTTTAAGATAATTTTATGTTTTCCAATAATTACAGATTTATTTAGCAAGTACAAAGATAAGCATTATAATACAGGTCCCTGAGTCTTACTTACAATTATGTGTTCAGCAAATGACCATAAGGGTTTTATAGTATTACATGACAAACAAATGCTTCTCTCTGCCAGCTGTATTATTTTGTAATTGTTTACAGATTTGTGTTTTTAGTGTTTTATATGAGTATATCGCATTGACAACAGCAAACTTATTACTTAAGGTAAGGAGACATCCAAGATATTGCAATATCAGGCAGTTTGTACAATTGTAAATTATGCAAGACCAAAAAACAAATTGCGCTATTGCAAGAAAAAACTGAAACAAGCAACCCAATACACAGTAAATACACACAAAACTAGGCTCAGTAGCTCAAGTCCCATTTTGTAAAGTCTTAATTAAATCGGAGCTGATTAGCTCTTCTAGAAGTCCCACCAACTACATTTGGGGGTGGCAGTTTAAACACAACGTCATCTGACACAAATGAAGCACAATCATTTTCATTTACAATAAATGTGATGGTTTCATGGTGTGTAATGCATCCAGAAAGTTTTTGTAAAAAAACTCCTTCATATTCATTGACATCCACTTCATCGACTCTAGCAATATATTGAACCACTCTTGATCTACCCCTGACATTCACAATAACATAATCTCCTTCAACAATATTTTTGTCCATTGAAAAATCGGAATTATCATCATAGTGAATCTCTATATTTTCTTCTTCAGAAGAGATTTCAATTAGCGACTTTGTTGCTTTTTTTTCATAAAAAAGTTTTTTCTTAGCCTTCTTTGTCTGAGAAATATTTTTCTTTTCTGTTTCTGTTTTTAATACAGCAATGCTATCTCTCACGGGCGTCGCAGTCAGAATTCGTGTTGTCTTCCTTTTTCTGGAGTTTGTCGCTTTTCTTAGTGCTGCTTTTGGAATATCATGGATTTCTCTTGGCGAGACATATTGATCTACTTCTGGTGTTGGAGCAGCAGAATGCTCAGAAAAATTTGATGTACTGTAGAAGAATATATTTGAGAAGAGCTATAAGGTTTTACAATTTGACTTTGTTGCTGAAATTCATTACTCTGGATAAATTCATTACTCTGGGGTCTCGCTCCTTCACCGAATTGCGAGTGTGGCGCCTCTGAGCAAACCGCAGACCATGTATTAACAGCGTGCCCTATACATCGGGCACCACATGGAGCACGAGGTCTGACGGTTTTGGATGACGAAACTCGATGCTGGCTCAATGACATTACTGCCAGCATCTGATGCAGGCAGTACAGCAGTTTGGGGTAGTAAAAGGATAAACCCTCGGCCCCAGTCCTGTTTGTGTCTGACCTGGAGTGGATACCCTTCAAATGACGACGACGACGATTACTCTGGATCTCAGTATCTGTGCTGAGAAGACGATCAGTCACTGCAGCAGGTGCGAAGTCTAGTTCAGTAAAATTTCCCTATTAAACGGCCAGGTGCCCGTACATTCAAATCCAGACAAAATATTTTTCGGAGTCATTGCAGCAAGTTGAGCTTTTTTTACCAGTGCAGGAATTTCATATATTATAACATTTTTGCCAGGATTGCTACGCATCCAGTAGTCCATTGCTCTACAATAGCTTGCTTTAAAAGGCCCAAATACTGATTTATCTAAGGGTTGTAATTGTTGTGACGTGTATCAACTGACCTTTTGCCAGTGTATCAACTCATCCTACTTCAAAAATTAGTAAAAAGCAACTTAATTTGGCTTTATCAGAGAGTGTTAAAAAACAGCCAATATATTTTTCAAAACTTGATTTACCATGCTTAAGATCTGTAGTATTTTCATTTGCTAAAAATATTCCACCGAGTCTTTAAACTTTCATAAAGATAAACTAAAAAATTCACTCAAACGAAGAAAAATTTTTCAAATCAAAATTTGAATCAGTTTTTCCGCCTGTATCAACACGACATCGTTGCCAAAGATAATTTTTTCTTCTTTTACACCGCTCAGAAGCGGTATTTTATTAACAAATGTTTTTGAAACTTCTAGGGAGGAGGTGTGTCAACTGACCTGCCGTATCAACTCACCTGCCTTTCCCCTACTGATAAAGCTGTTTGTAACAGGCTGGCAACCGTAAAATAATATCTTGTAAGACAAAATGTTCCACGACTAAGCACATGGAGCACTAGGTCTGACGGTTTTGGATGACAAAACTGGATGCTGGCTTAACAGCATCTGATCCGGGCAGTACAGCAGCCAGGGGTAGTAAAAGTATAACCCTCGGCCCCATTCCTGTTTGTGTCTGACCTGGATTAGACGACGTTTCAAACGACGACGACGACCATGTAAGAGACTGCGTTATATAAAATGCAATGTTGCAGAGATAAACACAATAAATTTGTTACTTTGAGCTGTAAATCTAGTATAATAAACGTTTATGATTAGATTAGATAAAAAAATCTTAAGTGGTATTAACAACAACTTAAATATGATGTTACATTCAATTTTTCTGTTTTATACAACTTAATTTTTACGCTTTATCTGAGCTTAATCTCTTTCTTCCGTTATGCTCTTTTTACTTTTTTTGCCTTTCTTTTTTGTTTTCGTCATGTAGCAGGCGCGATCGCCTCATCGTCACTGAGTTTAGACGTTCTAGAGTTAGCATCTTTTTTGTGTCCCCTGCTTTGGACTATTCGATTTATATCAATTTACTTCTGACGATAAGAAAACATTGTTTGGTTCTTTAAATAATCATTTTATTAACTGATTTTTCAGCTTTTTGCTAGTGAGTTTGGACTCGCCTACGTCTTTCACCATTCCTCTCATAATTTTCTTTATTTGTTTTATTTCACTATTCTACTATAAACACTCCAATTTTATTTAAGTTGTTTAAATTATTGTTAAATCTTTGTTTAATTGATTTTTTTTGTTTTCTATGGGTTTGTTGGTTTGTCACGTAAAATTCTTTGTCTTTTAAGAAGAAACAGTAAATGTTTATCATCATTCGGTTTCAAGCGCATTTAATACTTTAATACAAGGGTTCCCAACCTTTTTTGCTGTTCGTACCCTCTTTTTTGGTTTGGGTTTTTCTTCTACCCCTTTAATATTTAAAATAATAAATTTATCCTTTTTTTGATATACTACCTTCCGTTATGCGTAGATTTTATGCAAAATACGTGTTAAAGTAGCAGCACAGTTCAGATTTTATTTTTTAAAATAAAATTCATTGTCAGTTTTATTACGCAGTTTAATGAGACTTTGTTGTTGCTTCATCATCAGTAATCTTTTAAATGATGGTTTAGTTTTGCTCAAAGCAACCCGTAAGTCATCTTCTAATTGCAGACGGTTCTTGTGCTTATTTTTCATACACATCATGGCCGAAAACCCACTTAAACAAAGATAAGTTGTTGAAAAAGGAATTGTCATTCTCGTGGCTTCCTTAGTTAGGTTTGGAAAAGTTTCCATACAACACACCAAAAATCCTCTAACTTTGATTTTTCAAAAAGCAGTTGGAATTTTTGGCAACTTTTTATTTCAATGAGGTCTTCCTTCAAATTATCATCATCAGACATCGAGTAGAAATGGATTTATGATCCATTGCTGAGCTGCATGTAATTCACCAGCTGAAAAGTATCCATCAAAGGAGTTACACAGCGTAGTCAAATAAGCAATAATATCATGCTTGACATTTTGCAGAAGACAATTTTGTGCAATTCTGTCAAGAAAAAGGAAATTAGCAAGGTTATCTTTTGCAATTCGGCTTGACCATAGGGATAATTTTAATTGGAAAGCTTTACGTTTTTTACAAGCTGCAATCACGTTCATTTGCTGTCCTTGAAGTGACAAGTTCAGCTTATTTAGGTGTTACATAACATCAGCAATATAGACCACACGTTGAATAAATTCATTGCTTTCAAGAATGCCCATTAAATCAGAGTTTTTGTATTGCAAAACCAACTTGACTTTTTCTCGAAGTTCGAAAAAGCGTATCATTACTCGGCATTGAAAAAGTATATCAGTGTGGTACAGCAAGATGCAATAATGTTCATCGCTCATTTCGTCACAAAATGATTGGAAAATTCTATGATTTGTATCATGCTTTCTAATGAAATTAACTATTTTAATGCATCTATCAAAAACATTTTTCATACTTTTCGGCATTCTTTTTGAGGCGAGAACCTGCCTGTGAATCATGCAATGTATAACCTTCAGTGTCGGTACTTCTTTTTTTAAAAGAGTAGCAAAGCCTGAAGGATTTCCAAACATATCGGGGGCGCCATCAATACAAATAGAACCAATTAAACTTATATGTATGCTATGATACTTGAAAAATTCTTTTACCAAATTAAATACATCTCTCCAGTTGCTGTTGTTTGAAGCGGCTTACAAAATAGAAATTCTTCCTTGACTGTTTTACCCTTTACATATCTAATCATTGTTAAGAGCTGACAGCAACTGGAAATATCTGTGGATTTATCCAATTGCAATGAGATTTTTGTTGGGGTGTTCTTTATATCTGTAATTAGCTGATTTAAAAATGTCATAGCTTATGTCGCAAATTCTACTTGATATTGTATTATAAGAAAGAGGAACTGTCTGCAACTTTCGCTTTGCATCTTTTCCTAACGCGATGGCAGCCATTTCCAAGGCACACGGTTTTATAAGACTTTCAGCAATTGTATGCGGCTTTTTTGTTTGGCACTTTTGTACGCTACTTTGTAGGAGGCAAGTAGAAGCGGCTTTTTTGCACTTATAAATCCTTATTTCTCAAGAGTTTCCATAGAATCGAAACAAGATTGTTTAATATTTAGTGATTCAGAATCTTGCCTTTAATCCAGGCAATACAATAACAACTTGCTGTAAAAAATAAAGCACGGGGGCCAGTCCTGTTTATGTTTTTTACTTATAGTGGATACTTTTACATGCTACAACAATTTTAGCATAGAATCGCCCTGTGTTTATGTAATATGAAAAAGAGCTTTTGCAGCTTAACATCTCTTTCTCGAAGTTATCTTGGAGAGGCCTTGTAGTGATCAATATTTTCTGAAGGTGATTAACTAATCTTTCACAGTGTAAAACAAAAAAACTTTTTTTAAATTAAATATTAAATACATTGGAGCCAAAATGTATTCTTTTATCCCATATTTTATGCAATATTTTTCATATCGCAAAATAAAAAAATATATCCATCTACTTTTGTTATTGAGATTTGCTTCTTTTCTGGTTTTGCTTTTAGGTTTTCACTTGTTAATTACTTTTTTGCCTTTTCGCTGCTTGTTTTTCAAACGATTGTTTTATTATAATTTTTTTGTCATTTTGAATGACACAATAAAAGCAACTGCTTGACTAAGACACCTTATGGTTATTTCCTAGTCGTGTTGTTCTACATTTAATCTTAATTATATGTTATGCGAATATTTGCAAATGTTTAGTGACAAAATAAACAAATATGAATCTCGAATCTTCACAATTGTTAGAATATTGCTGTTCAAGAAATTTTTTATTGGGCACTTTAGATTTTATAAACTGTAATTTAGAGTTACTGATAAAAACTTTCTAATTGGAAAAGTGGCATGACATGTTTTTTCTAATAGAACAATAAAATATAATAAGAAACGAACATATACGATCTTTATCTGTTCCCATCAAAACGATACTTGCAACCTCACGCCAGCAATAATTTAACCGCACGTTGAAAGAAGGCCTTTGACTGACTTACAGTTTGATGTTCAACGAAAAATTAAATTGATTTTGGAAAATTCATTTCCGTTCGAGTGACTTTTAGTGTTGTAACATTTACACCTCGAAATCATGCTCCAAATTCTAATTTTAGGAAACGTTGTTGTCTCTGCTATGATAATGAAATTGGACCAGGCCAGAAAATGCAAAAACAAAACGTAAACAAATCACGAAATCTGTGTCAAACGGGCGGCTCTTCCACGTGTTTGCGGCACTGCTTACAAATTTGCGCTTCATGCTTTAATCGATGACGAGATATGTTCCGCGACTAACAGTAACAGTTATACAGTATAGAGTAATATTGTTTTCTGAATGTTTTTTTGTAAAGTAATGCAATGGCATAGTTTCATTTCAGTAATTAAAAAATTCTTTTTGCGGCGGTGAAATACGATGTGCATGCAAACAGTGATTTATAAAAGATAAAGTTTTGTTGGTTTTATAATATCTGTAAGTCAATATTTTAACAATGCTAAACATCAAAACATAGCCATTAACATTCTTGATTGTGCTATGCTAATGGAAGGACGTGTGTAATCTCTGTTGACAGAAAAGCAGAAACCTAATCAGCGTTTTTAAAAAAAAAAATAGAGATAAATTTTCGAGTTTTAAAACTAATTGATTACCGAATATTTACAATGGAAGAAAAACTGGATCGTATTTTGAAAGGAATAGAAAATTTAACCACAAGAATAGATAAACTAGATTCTAAATTTGAACTATTTGAAACCAGACTATTCAATCTAGAAAAAACTTTTGACGATCAAATTTATAAGTTGGATAAAAAGCTTGAAACCAAAGTTGACTGTACAGTTTTAGAAAACTTTAATCTCAGATTACTAAATATTGAGCAGCAACAGATTACCCAACAAACGAAAGACATAATGCAAGAGTCTTATGACAAAAGATTAAATCTGTTGATTCATGGAATAGAAGAATCTGATGCTTGGGAAACGCTTGAAAAAACCAAAAAACTAATCCATAATTTTATGAAAGATGGTCTTCTAATCGACGATCCATCAACGATTTCTCTTGCTGACTATCATCGACTACCACAACAACCGATTTCTAGAAACAATCATAAGGTACACCGACCAATTATAATTAAATTAGCTAACTCGACAGATAAAAAGCTGATTTTTACCAAACTAAAAAATCTCAAAAAATATAATGAAATAAGAAAGTCTGTCGATAAGAAACCTCACTATGTTACGGAGCATTTGCCCAAACAGTTTCAACAAGAACGCAAAGCTTTGCTCCCTCAATTTAAAGAGGCCAAGCGTATAAAAAAAAAGTAAGTTGGAGAGCCGAAAATGGTCATTATTGTTTATATGTTAATAATGTTAAAGTAGATTTTGTTAAAAGCTGTTCCTCTTCGTTTACTAAATTGTAAATCTAAATACTGGGTCAATCGTTGTATAATTTATCTTGTTTTTAATATAGTTAATTAGTTTGTTGTATTATAATGTAAGTGGTTGTTACTTACGTATTACTCTTTAGAAGAATCGAACCTTGTACAGTTCTCGCTTATTAATTTTCGGCGACAAAAAAAAATCTTTTTCCATTGGTGTAACTTTACTTGTTTCTCTGGTAAATTTAATAATTCTCAGTCTGGTTCTGTTTGTCAACAATTGCTTTGCGTATTCACTGTCGACTACTATTGATTGTTTAGATGATTCGAATTTATTTTTGGCTTCAAGTCGAGCAGATACAGATAATTTTTCAGTATTCTGATGCAGATCTTAGAAATAATTTAAATGACAACTATATTAATCAGGTAATTTCGGCAAATTTGAAAAATTGCGTTTATAGAGATTTCTTAAATTTTGACAGTAGAGTAGATGTATTTCATTCTTTATTTATGCTTCATTTTAACATTAGATCCCTTCAAAAAAATTTTGAAACTTTTTATGAATCTTTGCAGTTGCTTCCGACTCTTCCACAAATTATTGGAATTTCCGAGACAAAAATTAATGATACTCCTCTTACTAATATTTCTATACCTAATTATATGTTTTTACTTGCTAATTCTACTACTCGCGCAGGTGGTGTTGGTTTGCTCGTATATATTTTGAGTTCGATATCTTTTAACTTACTCGGTAAAAATCAACTTAGTTATGTTGGCTGTGAGGATCTCTGGGTTTCTTTAAATTTTCCGGGAGTCCAGCGCACAGTCGTATTAGCTGTCATATATCGTCATCCTAGATCTGATTCAAATGCTTTTATTGAAACCCTTAATAGCAAACTGGGTGAAATTGACTGCAATAAGAACGATTTTTATTTAATGGGCGATATCAATTTAAACATTAGCGAAAGTGATTGTTCTTCATCTTCTATTAATTATTTATCTATGTTAGAGAGCAACGGTGTTTTTCAATTAATAATTAAACCAACCAGGGTCACCAAAAATTCAGCATCCTTAATTGATCATACAGTATTTTTACAAGCGCTTTATCTAATCCTATATTTCCGGGGATAATTCTTAATGATATCAGTGATCATTTTATTACTTATTGTGCAACTTCTCTAAAAAGTAACCCTGAATCTGTTAAACACAAAAAATATATTTGTAGAGACATTAAAAATCTCGATATAGAAAGTTATTTACTAGACCTTAATAAAAATATGAACGAATTCAAAAATTGTCTTGACTGTATAAATGCCAATAATTTTAATTCCATTTTTGATGATTTTATAAAAAGGGTAAGATTAATAATCGACTTTTACGCTCCCTTACGTCAAATCTCTCGCAGACAAAAGCGTCTTCGAGCTAAACCTTGGTTAACAAAAGGTCTTCTTGTTTCCATAAAGTATAAGCAAAAACTTTACCGTTCCCACTTTTTGTCGAATGATGTAGACAAAAAGACATATTATAAGAATATTCAAATAAATTAAATAAAATTAAAACAAAAGCTAAAAAAACGTTTTACTATAATTTATTTAAAAATAACTGTCAAAATCCCCGTAAAACCTGGTCTACAATTAATTCAGTTCTCCATACTAAAGACGATACTAAGTCTACTCCATATAAACTTAATATTAACAATCGTACCATAATTGACCCTACTGTAATATCAAATTGTTTTAATAACTATTTTAGTGAAGTCGGACGAAATGTTGTAAGTAATTTGTCAAATTGCTCTGCAACCTGCGTAAAGAATTTTTTGATTAATAGAGTCACATCTACTATATTTTTAGAGCCAGCTTCCGTCAATGAAATCCTTAATATTATTAATGAATTAAATATTAACAAAGCTGCAGGTTATGATGATATCTCATGTTATTTTATTAAACTTTCTTCCACAGTGCTTACCCCTGTACTTTCAACATTGGTTAATTCGGCTATGACTCTAGGTATTTTTCCTGAAAAATTAAAGCTATCCAAGGTAATTTCTTTGTTTAAAAAAGGTGATAAACGTGATGTAAGTAACTATCGCCCTATATCTATATTAACATGTTTTACAAAAATTTTTGAAAAAGTCATTTTTAATCGTCTCTTAAATTTTTTTAATAAACATTCTGTTCTGGTTTCAAATCAATATGTTTTTCGAGAAAATTGCTCTACGTCTCACGCAATTCTAGATATAGTAACTTCAACTTATGATAATATTAATAATAACCAATATACAGGAATGGTTACACTTGATATTACTAAAGCATTTGATACTGTATGCCACAAAAGACTCTTGATAAAACTTGACCATTATGGAATAAGAGGAACAGCCTTTAATTTGATACAATCTTATTTAAATAATAGATTGCAATATGTGTACGTAAATAATAATGAGTCCAATCGAAAAAGAGTTATAATGGGTGTACCTGAAGGATCTGTTTTAGGTCCGCTTCTATTTCTAATTTATATCAATGACCTTCAAAATTGTTTGAAAAGTATCCCTAGACTCTTTGCTGATGACACTGCCTTGTTAATTAATGCTTCCAATATAACTGAACTCGAAATCAAAATAAACGATGAATTGTCTAGAGTTTCCCAGTGGATGAATAAAAATTGTCTTACTATTAATCCCTCCAAGTCGCAAGCTATAATAATACCGCCTTTGCTATCACAAGTAGTTTCGCCGAGTAATATTAATATTAAACTTAATTCTAGTATAATTGCGATTTCAGACAGTATTATTATTTAGGCGTCCTAATTGATTCCAAATTATTGTTTCATGATCATATTCATAAAATTCGTAGCAAACTCTCTCGTGCAGTTGATATTTTATGCAAACTAAAAAATTTATTTCCTTCTTGTATCTTAAAAAAACTTTACTTTGCTTTCTTTCATTCACACTTACTATACTGTCTTACTGTACAATATGGAGTGCTACATATAAAACTTATCTCGAACCATTAAGAAAATTGCAAAATAAAGCTATGCGAGTCATCAATAATATGCAATGGTCATCAAATTCTGATCCTTTGTTTAGAAAAAACAAAATTTTAAAATTAGATGACTTAACCTATATTAACCCAAGGGTAGAACTAAAAAACTAAAAAGTAAAAACTTTGATAGGCTGTACAATTCTATGGCACAACTTAAAACAGTGTTTGTAAAGATATTTTACAACTTTTATATATCTCAAAGCTATTCATAATCTAAAATAATAAAAAAACAGTTATTTTTAGTTAGAAAATGCATTTGAAATAATAACTACAAATGACTACAAATGTAGTCATTGGGATAATTCAGGTTAATCAAGCTTGAAACTTCAAAATTAATGTTTAATTTAGACAGATGTAAATTACCGACTTCTTTTACAAAATATTTCAAAAAGGTATCTCAAATTCATTTCCGTGTAACCCGCTCATCAGTCAATAATAAGTTATACTTACCAAGATATCGATCCAATCGTTTGCAAAGATCTCTTAAATATAGAGGAGTTAAAGTTTGGAATGATGTTCCTTGTAATTTAAAAAAAAATTGCTACTCCATATATAATTTTGGCTACATGTATAAACGTTATATCTTAAATTCTTATCCTTAAATTCATATTTCAAATCAAACTTATATCTACAGTGGTCCATTTTTTATCTTTTTCTATAACATACGTTTATTTATATAACTTTAATTAATTGGTGGCTGCTCGACTTGAAGACCAATTAATTATTTTTTGGTCACTTCGCAGTCTCCGCATACATTCGGTATAATTATTATCTTATTTTATTTTATTTTTTTCGTGTAACAAATTACGTCAATTAAACGCACTCATTTTCTTCATTATAATTATTTTTACTGTTATTGTTTTGTGTGCATTATATATTAATACGGAATTGTATGAAATAAACTTGTCTGTCTGTCTGTCTGTCTGTCTGTCAATTTCAAATTCTTTTGCGAAAAAACTTCATTTTCGCTTTTTTTATCCTATTTAAAAAAAAGCGACAATAACTATTAGTAACCACAAAAACATGTGGACAAAACATGTGAGCAAGTAAATGAAACTGGTGAACTATGCAATCAACAAAGTTCTTTATGATGATTGCCACGCATTGCGCCTTTTTTCCAACGCGTTGATTTCTGTCTTTTCTGTTATTTCACGTTTCTGTTATTTCACATTCACGGAATGTGAAACTATTCGACAAAACAACAACTGACAAAACCAAATTACACTTTGGTTTTGTCAGTTGTTGTTTTGTCGAATAGTTGAATATCGTTTTTCAGGTTGTTTATTTAAATTAATTCCTTTATTGGTTTTTTATTTTAGAGTTTAAGTGTATTTAATTTTTGGTATAAAATTTTATTAAAGTCTGGTAAAATGTTGTTACTTCAATTAAACCAAAGATTTTAAAAGTTGGAACGAGAGCTTGAACGATGGCTGCTACAGGGTTTAGCGAGATTTTAAAACCTAACCGATTTGACGCCGACCCAAACGCTCCAGGAGCTACTAAACTTTATATGTATTGGCTTAAAACATTAGAAAACTTTTTGGAATCAGCTGCAACTTATGCTAGAGCACAAGAAATTGAAGAACCAAACGGATTTAAAGTGCTTTGCGCGTATGTCGGCGCTAGCGTTTACGAGCTGATTGGAGATTGTACGGACTATGATGCGGCCATGCTTAAACTACAACGTCACTACGTTAAGCAACCTAATATCGTTTTTTTGAAACACTGGTTAGCTACAAGGAAACAAAAATCAGGCGAATCTTTGCAGGAGCTTTTACAAGCTTTACAGATTCTGAGTAAAAATTTTCAATTTCGAGATGTTTCCGCGGAAGAATATAGACAAGAACTTGTTCGTGATACATTTGTTAATGGGCTGGCTTCGCATCACATTCGACAGCGGCTTTTGGAAAATACTGAATTTACCGTGGATTGTGCCTACACAACGGCTATGTCTCTAGATATGGCCCAGGAACATTCTGCTGTTTACTATTCGGAAACCAGAGTAACAGCTACTGTGTCCCCTAAAGATGAACCGACCGCGACAAAGCAAGCCTTAATTATGACGACGAGAAGACAGTGCTTCTTTTGCGGCCGAACTCACCATATACGCAAATATTGTCCTGCAATAAATTCTACCTGTTTCTCTTGCTGAAAGATTGGACACTTCTCCCGTGTTTGCAGGTCAAATAACGGCTCTGGGAAAAGGTTAAAATTTACAAATTAAAGTGAAGCCTTGTCTTTGGCATCACTTACATCTTTGGCGTGTCCCGGAAATTTGCTGAGATCTGCAATATTAGTGAATTTAAATGGTAAAAATCTTACTGCTCTGATTGACTTGGCGAGTTCAGAAAGTTATATTAATTCAAAAGTATCCAAAGACCTGAAACTTAAAAGTGTATCCGTCTAGACGTGAAATACAAATGGCATCCTCAGCGATAAAAATGAAATCAAATGGATTTTGTCTTGTTGACCTAGAATTAAAGGTAACAAATACGAATTGACCAGACTCAATGTTTTTGAGAATCTCTGCAGTGATGTAATCCTAGGGCTAGATTTTCAAGGCCGTCACCAACGCGTGATATTTGAATTCAATGGAGAATCAAATGACTTGGTAATTTCTGGGAAGTCAATTTGCGCTGTTACCGCTGCTTCAACTGATGCTGTATCTCTTTTCTCAAATTTGGCACCAGAAGCGAAACCTAGTGTCACGAAATCCCGCAGATTTAACCAAGAGGACCGAGAGTTTATTCAAAGAACGATTGAAAAATGGCTAGAAGCAGGAATTATTCAGTCGAGCTCCTCACCTTGGCGCGCACAGGTAGTTGTTAAAGATTTTTTCAATCGGCAACGAAAGCGTTTATGCATAGATTACTCGCAAACTATAAATATTTACATAGAACTCAATGCTTATTCTCTTCCCCGAATTGACGATATGATTAATGAACTGTCTCAATACTCCGTATTCTCGACTTTTGATCTGCGTAGTGCTTACCACCAAATTAAACTCATTTCGTCAGAACGTAAATACACCGGTTTTGAAGCTAATAGTAAATTATACGAATTCACACAAATACCTTTTGGCGTGAAAAATGGAGTAGCCGCGTTTCAACAAACAATTTCTCAATTTATTAAAGAAGAAAACTTAAGCAATACGTATGCGTACCTAGATAATGTTATTGTACCTGGTTCCACTCAACTTGAGCATGACCGTAATGTGAAAGCGTTTATTGATACAATTCGTCGCCGAAACTTTACTGTAAATAAAAACAAAACTATTAGCTCTGTCTCTGATATTAAAATTCTTGGGTACGTTGTTGGAAACAAATGCATTAAGCCCGATCCTGAACGTATGAAACCGTTGTTAAACTTATCGCCGCCTGATAACTTTAAAGCCCTCCCCGTCGAGTGCTAGGCATGTTTGCGTATTATGCAAAATGGATAAGTTCTTTTACTGATAAAGTACAACCTATTGCCGAATGTAAAAGTTTTCCTGTAATAGATTGTGCTTTAAAATCTTTTGAATTGTTGAAAACGGAATTAGCTAAGGCCGCTCTGCGATCAGTTGATGAGTCTTTACATCCACCGTTGAATGCGATGCATCAGACATAGCAGTTTCTGCGACTTTGAATCACGGCCCCGTAGCGTTCGTGTCTCGAACACTTTAAGGAAGCGAGCGGCACTACCCCGCCTTTGAAAAAAAGCCACTGCAATAATTGAAGCCGTCAGAAAGTGGTCAAATTTTTGTCACGCAACACGTTTACTCTGGTAACCGATCAACGATCAGTATCTTTTATGTTCGATAGTAGACGCCGTACCAAAATTAAGAACGACAAGGTTCAGCAATGGCGTATGGAACTGGCTTCGTTTTCCTATGTCATACAATATTGTCCAGGACAGCAAAACATGGGACCTGACACTCTTACAAGAGCTGTGTGTGCTACAAATTTAGATAGTCTTAGCAGCCTTCAAGATTTGCACGAAAAGCTTTGTCACCCCGGAATCACTCGAATGCCTAATTTTGTAAGAACAAAAAATTTGCCGTTTTCAACTAGTGATGTGAAGCGAGTTGTAGCTTCGTGCAAAATTTGTGCAGAAGTAAAACTTGTCTTTTTCCGTCAAGAATCTGGAGTCTTAATTAAATCTACTCAACCATTGGAAAGAATAAGTATTGACTTCAAAGGTCCCTTGCCTTCTTCTTCTGTAAACAAATACTTATTAATAGTTGTCGATGAATACTCTCGTTTTCCTTTTGCTTTCCCTTGTAAGGACATGATTACTTGGACAGTAACACAATGCCTTGATCAAATTTTCATCTTATGTGGTACATCGTCGTTTGTGCACTCTGATAATGCTCCTAGTTTTTGTTCTTATGAATTTAAAACTTATTTAACGAGTCGAGGAATATCTTCCAGTAAATCAAGCATATACAATCCAGTGGGAAATGGGCAAGCTGAAAAGACTGTGCAGACTGTATGGAAAACAATTCAGCTTGCCTTAAAATTTTACAATCTGCCTCTTTCGCGATGGGAGTCGGTATTAGCAGAAGCGTTGCATTCAATACGATCTTTATTGTGCACGACAACAAATGCAACACCGCATGAACGTTTTTATTTTTCAGCGTCGTTCTACAACCGGTACGTCACTTCCGTCCTGGATGACGACTGGATCTAAAGCCTTCATAAAGCGCTTTGTGCGTCACTCCAAGTCTGAGCCACTTGTGGACGATGTGGAAATAATGCATGTCAACCCGAATTACGCGCAGGTCCGTTGTCCGAACGGTCGAGAAATGACAGTATCGTTACGAAACTTGGCTCCATGTCCACAAGAAGACACTGCAGATGAGGAGCCTGACTCACCTTTAACGCCAGTCAACAACGAAAAAGCGTCCAACCTCGAGAATGATTTACCTAGTGAGCAGGACGAGGTCACTCCGCAGAGCGACGCATAAGACAAATGCTGTGCCTCCCCTAATTTTGTACCTCAGCGTTCCTCAAGAATAAATAAAGGCGTTCCCCCACTCCGTTATGGTATAGACCGAGAATAACGTTTATTTTTTTAGGAGGGGTGAAGAAACTATGTAATTAACAAAGTTCTTTATGATGATTGCCACGCATTGCGCCTTTTCTCCAACGCATTAATTTCTGTTGTTTCTGTTATTTTACATTCCGTTTACACTTTGGTTTTGTCAGTTGTTGTTTTTTCAAATAGTTGAAGATCGTTTTTCAGGTTGTTCATTCAAAATGATTCTTTTATTGGTTTTTTATTTTAGAGTTTAAGTGTATTTAATTTTTGGTTTAAACTTTTATTAGAGTCTTGTAAAATGTTGTTACTTCAACTGGTCTAAAATATTTTTCATAATTCGACCATTAAAACAATAAAACAAGCTTTCTTAACTTCTTCATTGTTTGTAATTGTCATGCGCGTTGACGTTACTCTTTACGTCCAATATTTAATTAAGTTTACGACTGTTACAACAGCGAAGCCGTTACAATTGCATTTTACTCTAGTTAAATAAGTGTCTAAACGTAAAAATTGAAGTGAGCTTGCTAAATTGCAATTTTGCGTACTTAATCAAATTGATTTTCAAAAAGCTTTTTTGCTCTAACAAAAGTGAAATAAATGATCTTTACTCTGATTAAATTTCATAAAGATAGTTTAAGTAGCTTTGGAGTTATTAATTATTGATTTGGTGGGCTTCTGAAGCCCAGCCGTTGGAGTCAATAGCTTGAAAAAGCTTGAGGAGAATAGGGTTAATTGATTTTAAGCAGCTTTTGTTTTTCCAACGTGAAATAAAGCTCCTAAATATTCAAAATTTAACACTAAGTATAAGTGAACAACAATCAGAAAAAGAACAAATTAAATTTTTTCTGACCTCAGTCATTTACATCTCGAGTTGAGTCTCCGTGTCATTATTTTGGGGACTCGCGTCGACTCCGAGTTTTTTCTACCAAGAACTTGAGTAAAGTTTGAGTTCGAATCGAAACCCTTTAAGAATTTGTAAGTGAAGTAATCAGCAAAACTGCTAATAAAACCAGTTATGTGGTATTTTCTCGTGCTTATTAAACTGTGCAGTTAAAATCGGTTAAAGATACTTTGGGGGTTAATAACTAAATGTATCAACTGACTTTATATTGCAGAAATTAGAATGTCTAGGAAAAAATTTGTGGCTGCACAGGAACTTGAAATATTACAAGATCTTCCGTCCGACTGCTCAAGTAATAAGTATTCTGGCAGTGAAAATGAAGAAATGATCAACTCTACAGTTGCTGGAGTAGGGGAGTTTAAGTTATCATGATCGGATCCAAGCGACAATGAGCCAGATCCACCAGCACGACCCGACCAGGCTGTGACACAGAGAGGTGTTATTTGTGGACGAGACGGAGCTAGGCGGCAAAAAATTCTTGTTATAAATGCTTCCTGCGGACGCCTGCTGTCACACAATATTCTTAGGTTCCATCCTGGTCCGACATCATATGCAACCAGACGTGTTATCTCTAACACCCCATTGCCATCGTTCAGGATACTCTTCTATAAAGCTATGCTGAGAAACAAAAAAAAGTGCACAGTTGTCGAAGGACAAACAAAAACTGGGGATTTGACTTGGAATATTTCTCTACAAAAGCTTTATAAATTCATATGTTTAATAGTTATTTGTGGGTAATAGAAGCCCGCTATCTTTCTGTGATGAGCTTGTGAGGGAATTCACGAGATGTCCGATGTTTCCAGAAAAGATGCCAAGGGATAGATTTCTGGACTTCATGGGATTTTTTCGCTTCGATTTGAAACGGAGCGGCAAAGCAATTTTTTGCATAATAAATTTGCTCTGGCATCACATCCTTGGAACTGCTTATAGAAAATTGCTAAAAGACTTTCTTGCCGCAGTACAATATTACTGTAAACGAACAACTGCTGCCATGTAAAACGCGATACAAATTTATTTAGTATATGGCAAATAAACAGGATAAGCTTGGCCTGAGATTTTGGTTAGCTGTAAATGTATAGAACAAACATCTCTTCAATAGATTTCCAAATGTTGGTAAAGACGAGACAAGAAACCCGAATGTTAGTGTACCCACGGATATGGTTTTGAAGTTGATGGCTCCTCTATTTCAACAAAGGTACAACGTTACTTGCGATAACTTTTTCATTTCAATTAATCTTGCAATGCGTCTTGAAGGGAAAATATGCAGCCTAGTTGGCACGATACGCCAGAATCGGAGAGAAATCCCAGATGAATACAAGGTCAAAAAACAGCTGCATGAGACAAAAGTATTTAGGCATGAATAGAAAACTGGCATCACACTCACTTCTTATCAATGCTAATCAAAAAAAATGTGGCAATTTTAAGTAGTCTACATTCTGATGTAAAAGTTTCGAGCGAAGATAATCCAACGCACAAATTCGATCTTTTATTGTACGCGTATTATAACAAAACGAAGGTAGTATTTGACGTATGTGACCAAATGTTAAGAATGTATTCACTAAAAGCGGCTAGCAGACGCTGGCCTGTACATGTATTTTACAACATAATTGATATGGCTGTGATAAACAGTTGCATCATTTACAAGGACGTCTGTCAAAGCAACATCAGCCGAAGAGAAAACACATAAAACGTGGCTGAAGAACTAAATGGGAGCATAGAATCCATTCTCAAAACGTCCAATGGTTGACGGTGGTTCAAGCAGTTTTAAGCCCCATTCTGGTGGTAAAGGTAAATCACACATGTAGTACTATGAAGTGCAAAAATCAAACAACTGATACTTGCCAAAAATATAACAAACCATTGTGTAGGCAGTGTACTTGCAAAAAAGTCAATTTTTTGTCTGAATGTACTGCAGTGAACAAACTAACACGCAGATTTGCATGCTGCTTTATTACGATCAAGGTTGTTATTGCGATATAAATACACAGTTAAATTCCTTTGATTGGTTTCGTTTTAAAAACCAAAGCAATAGTTTTTAAAATCTCTGAGTTTTACATTAAAAAAAAAACAGCTCAATTTTAAATCATACTTTAATTGACGTAACCCGTCCTTACAAAGAAAACAATGTTCCACCAGCGCAACTGCAAAAGACACCGCTAAGCCGCAAGGGCATACTGGCGGCGGTTCCGATATGCTAACCACATCAAGTTAGCTAACACGGATACGGGTTAAGACAAGCAAAACCCCGCAGTTCCCATTACAAACAAAAGTAAGAATGGTCAAGTCAATCAACAAGCAAGTGCCGACAGACCTGTTTCGTCCTTATTAGGACTCGTCAGGACACTATAGCTTGTTGTTGACCCCAGCTGAAAAAGTCGAAAACTTAAACAGTAGTGTCCTGACGAGTCCTAATAAGGACGAAATAGCTGAAAAAGTCGAAAACTTAAACTGTAGTGACCCCAGCTGAAAAAGTCGAAAACTTAAACTGTAGTGTCCTGACGAGTCCTAATAAGGACGAAACAGGTCTGTCGGCACTTGCTTGTTGATTGACTTGACCATTCTTACTTTTGTTTGTAATGGGAACTGCAGGGTTTTGCTTGTCTTAACCCGTATCCGTGTTAGCTAACTCGATGTGGTTAGCATATCGGAACCGCCGCCAGTATGCCCTTGCGGCTTAGCGGTGTCTTTTGCAGTTGCGCTGGTGGAACATTGTTTTCTTTGTACTACCTACCCAGCGTTTAGGTCCACAACTAGATGTTTGAGGTGTAAAAACCACAAACAGAAAGTTGTACCAGCTGTTTAAGTTTTCGACTTTTTCAGCTGGGGTCAACAACAAGCTGTAGTGTCCTGACGAGTCCTAATAAGGACGAAACAGGTCTGTCGGCACTTGCTTGTTGATTGACTTGACCATTCTTACTTTTGTTTGTAACCCGTCCTTCTGGGTATGCAAAAATTGCCTCTTTCTAGTGTCAATAACAATGTGTAGTTTGCGCTTTTTTGTGAATCATCATATTAATTTGCCATCAGTGAGAATATTTCATACTTACTTGTAGATGACGTGTAAATGATATTTAAAAAAATTGTGACAAAAATCTGAAAAATTATCATTATTTTATAAACTTTTTAAATAATGATAACTTTCAAAAACAGAAATTCCAATATTTGTAAGCCTTGTTCTGAAAAGCCAATTTAAATAAAAGCCAGACTTTTGTTAAATAAATAAACGTTTGACAAAGTAAAAACAGATTTTAACACCAAAATCAACATAGAATTTAACAAATATAATTTCAATAAATTAAAAGACTTAACTTATTTATTTGAAAAAATTTCAAATAATTGAATTAAAAGACTGAACTTATTTACATGAAAAAATTTTCAAATAAGCAAGCAAAAATTTTTTTAGAAAGGTATAGGTGCAATAAGCAAGCAAATTAGTTGTTAGCGGATAAGAACAAAACCACATAAAAGGAAAAAGGTTTTTTGAACAATATATGAAAAACATTTTGACAATTTGGAGAGATACAGAATCGCAAGCGAGATGAGAAATGTAAATTACAAGCTTGAAGAAAAAACACAATAAAAAAGAAGATAGACTCTAAATAGTGTTGGCTTTTGTAGGGTGCAAACGGTGCGGTCACACCGGTTCCCCCCTAAAATACATCAAAAAAATGGGCCCCCTACACAAGATATTGCTCTATTTTTTTAGAGTAGAACCAGGATGTTGATGGCATGTCTAAAATAAAATAACATAAAATTTGTATATATTTTTTAGAGATAACTTTGCTTTGAAACACTAAAAAATGGCCCTCCACACAATGCTTTGGATCACGCAACAGTGGCTTCCATTAAATTGAAGATCTTTTATTTTAGAGATCACTTTGTTTTCATACCCTAAAAATGACTCACGCTATGGCAATGACCTCTTTCTAGTGACCCCTTACTTTTCTTACACTCTTTTTGTAAGGCCATCACTAACTCCAGATAATAGCCACTTTTAAAATTAAACAAAGAAAAGCGGCAAGCAATTTTAAATACAATAAACCAGGTTTTACAAAAAGAAAAAAAAGAAAATAATTTTACAAAATATCATAGTTTTTTTCCAGATTAAAGTCTTCAAACTGAAAAGCTGAAAGAAGACTTCAAAAAAATGTTCTTCACGTTAAAGTGCAAAAAATAATATTTTTTAGCTTTTAATTCAGAGTAAAATCCTTACTTTTGCCAATCTCTAACTTTTGAAAGAAAAAAGCACTTTTTTGATCTTGAACTTAAAGTAAAAATCTTTTTTAAATTTCAAAAAATTAAAACAGACACATTTTTTAATTGATATTAGAAACATTCTTACTTTATAAAAAAAGCTTCTTTTTAAAATTTTGATTTCTCCAATAAAAAAAAATTCTTACCTTGCTGGAGGTAACCAGTTAATTGATTGTCGAACAAAATGAAACACCTGATGAAATAAAAAGACAAGGACAAGTTTGAAAAACAACTTGAATGTAATTTAGTGCGGTAATTTCCAAATAGTGAACCAAGTCTAACAGACACTTTCCTGGTTTCAAAATTAAATAAAAAGTTTTTGCAGCTGACACAGTTTAATGCTCCAAGCATAGATTTTTGTAAATAATGATCAGCAAGAAGTAGATATATACTGAACAAAAACCTTTTATTTTTTTGTCATTTTTGTCAATCATTGGGCTGCGATCTGCAATCATTAATTAAAATCTAAGACATGAAATTAAAAAAGTGCACGAAGTATTGGCTAAGTGGCTAACTTACCTGCTTCCAATAGAAAATATTGGTTCGATTCTTGGACGAATAAACACTATTGCAGTTGTTCGTAACAGGTGGCACTGGTGTGGGTATTTAAGTGCGTTATTAAAAGCAATGTTGTGGAGGTCGGCAACATAAAGTTACTGCTTTTAGGTTTAAAGCTAAAATAATAAAAAGTCTATGAATAAATAACATAAAAAATGTTAAATGCAATTTACAACAGTTTAGAAAATAATTTTTCAATCTACGTAAAAATTCAAATGAAAGTTAAAATCATCTAAACCAGTGTTTTTCAATCTGGGAGTCGCGACCCTTGCGTCGGTCGTTCAGCTGTTTTTAGGGGGCGCGAGAATTTTGGTTAAATAATATAAAATATATAATATTTATAAAAGACAATATTAAAATTTTTAATCAATGTTTGAATACCTGACAACAATCTTACTATAAATTTGTTTTGAAGAAAATTATAAAAATCAAATACAAATGGTTTTTTGCTATTTTAAACAGAATGGATTCAGCACAATTTTTGAGCGGTGGGGAAAACAAAGATCGAAACCCGTAACAAAATCATTAACCCATTTATGCCGAAGGTTAGAATAATTGCTTGTACAATGGAAAAACTGATAAAATGGCTTCATTGAGACACAATTAGAACATTTATACAGTTTATTCAAGAAAATCAGTTGGAAATAAAAAAATATAAGGTGTCCTACATATAGGACGCCAGGCAATACGGAACAAAAATGGCACAAAATTGATCAAGCTTTACAACAGAAAAACTCTACTACACATCTACTTTGTGTGGAAGTTTTTGAAGCACTTGACGTGTAATCCTTTATCACACTTTTCACACCTGGTTGTAGTCTTCTGGTGACAGTGCGCACAGCGCGTCTGCTTGTCTTGAGGAATGACCCAATGATTGACCTTGTCGAACTGTAGCTCTGTTTCTATAGCAGAAGGACGGCCTTTGCAACCTGGCTGTGGAGGTCTTGCGTAGTGTTCAAGATAATAAGACACAACTCGTCTACGAAACGCTAGCAGATCGAGTTTCTCGGCATCTTTATTCCTTCTATGCAGAAGCCACGCATTGTTCATGGAAACATCGATGAGATATGACACAATTGACGACTACCATTTTTTACCTCTTATTGCCACTCTGTACTTCGATATGTTCTCATCCATTCTATCTACACCACCCATTGACTTGTTGTAGAATTTTACGATTGCTGGCTGCGCTACTTGGATCCGTTGTCTTGTCTGCCTTGAAAAGCGGGTCGTCTGTGTTTGGGGGTGAATTCCAACAGCATTTGAACATAGAGATACCACAGTGTTGTCATTCCATCGACAGACTATGATATTATCTTTTTCGTCGACTCTGAAATCATGGAAGCCTTGTGGTTTTTTCTTCATCTCTTTGACATCAATGAGAGGACACTTGTCGGTTCTATTTTCTCTGACTATGCCCGTTCCTTTCAGCCCCATATCTTTCAAGGCTGACAAAAGCCTCACACTAGTGAAGAAATTGTCAAATACCAGGTGATATGGAAGAAGTTTCTTCTTCTGCAGTGCCTTTCCAAATTTGACCACTAAGTTGTCTCCTATTCCAAGATCATTACCTATTTCTCCATCAGCTTCTTCAGACTTTCCTTGATATATTTCAAACCATGCAAGATAACCACTCACGGTTGTTCCACTCCATACTTTATATCCGAATCGGATGGGCTTGCCCCTGATAAATTGTTTACAGCCGTGCTTGCCAAAGTATTTACACATAGACTCGTCAAAACTGTATACTTCTTCAACAGGAGCGTGCTTCATGAAATTTTCATTCAATTTCAGTAGGAGAGGACGGAGCTTAGCTAGCTTGTCAGACTGTGACAGCGTATGATTATCCCCAAAATGCAGATTGTGAAAATTGATTCAAATCTGTCTCTTCTTATAGCAGAAGACACCATATCGTGGCGCGTATCACGTCCAGTTTCCCAAAACAGTATACGTCTCGGATATGAGACATAGCCACTGATCAGGAGGACACCAAAAAGTACTTTTATCTCTTCTCTTGTGACTCTGAGCTCTCTATTTTTCTGAGATGCGTACCTGTTGGTTTCGTGAACAATAATGTCAAACAAATCATCATCAAAAAACAGTTCAAAAAATTCTACCGGTGTGAGACTGCCCCCATAGAGATCTTCTACATCTGCATGCATCCATTCCGGCATTCCGCACTCAATATCATGCTTTTTCCAACATCTTTGCTTAGGTAGCTTCTTGGTTCTTTTCTTAGGTGGTCCTTGATTCTCATTTTCAATGTGTGACTCACGAAAACCATTTGAATCAACTACTGCAGCCCTAAGCATGCTTTCTGGTAAGTTATTTATATTTCCTGATTCTTCATCCCCAGATTCTTCATCAGTGAGTATTTCTGTAGCATTGTCAGGAGGCTCGATGTAATTTATATTGTCTGGTTCTTCACCATTCTCGATTCGGTCAAGTAGCTCAGCAATCCTTGCCCGTCTTGACGCAGGCTGGCCATAGAATTTATCTACCGTACAGGAACTGAAAAATAGAAATTCGAGAAACATTGTAAAATTGATCTCCTAGTGAATAACTTCAAAACAGAGACCTCGTGAATTTATGAACTAAACTCTGAATTAGTCTAATTTCGGCAATGTGTTGAAATTGCGAGTTAGACGTTTTAGATAGCAACCTATTATCTGACAACACAATATTCCACACAATGTACCTATGTTTGGCCCTCTGCAACTAAACCCTGATATCAAATAGTATATCTATGTATCAATATACATGAAAAAATATGTACATTGCAATATAAAGCAAAGAAATTCAGCAGGTTTCTTGCTATAAATGGATGTACTGAACAAAGCTGTCTGTGTCAACTAGGTTCGTTCAATGCCTAGCGACCTATATGCAGGACACCGTTGTTTAGCATTTCCTCACGCCTCACGTGTTGAATATTTTGATATTTTCTCTCTACTTATCTAATAACAGGCTATTATACTATAAGAACATGCACCTCATGACATAAAACAGTTATTCTAACATTTGGCATAACTTACCTTTTGGATGGCTCCATGCTTTTTCAGGTAAACTAAAGAATGTACAGTATTTGAGCGCTCCTGTATGACAACCTCTACGTGCAATGTCTAATCTGCAACTAAAACTCGTTTTGGGAAAGAGTACTGAATGATTTACAATTAACAACAATTCGTTTTTTAGCTTTCTATCATCTGTAATCAACAAAAAACTTTTTATGGTTAGCTGACCTATATGTAGGACGCCAGGCATAAATGGGTTAAGTGTTACAAAAACAAGTCTTGTCTATAAATATGTTTTTCTTGGGTATAAGTGTAAACTCCATCCGGTTGTAAGCTTATCAACTGATAAGTCGGGATGAATGAAGATACCCAATTACAACTTCCTCCAGGTCACCCTTGGGCAAGGCGTAGTACCTGAAAGCCTCCCTGTGCTGGGGTTACATGCCAGCAAATAATATAATAATAAACAAGGCTGTCTTAATTTTTGTTTTTTTTTATGCATTTTTTTTATGCTTATTTTGTTTTGTTTTGTTTTAGGCATTTTTATTTTCTATGCTCGTATATATATATTTTTTTTTCTAGGTGATGCAACCATGCAAGCCGTTACCTTAGCTAGTGTAGTTTATTGAATTTTTGCATGTTTCAATGTTGTTTCGTTTTGTTACATGTCCCTTTTTCCGTAGTGTAATTATGTTGATGTAAGTATTTTGTTCGACAAGTGGCGGAAATAAAAAACAACTGAACTGAACTGAACTGAAGTACGTACAAGCTCAAGAAGTAAAAAAATTCTCCTGTAAATACAAACTAGTTCCTTGGTTACAAAATACAACAGCTAACAAAACACACAGTCTTCTTTGCTATTAAAAATGAATAAAGATTTATTGTAATTTTATCGCAAGGTAATTACATTGTCGGCAATTTTATTATATGGTAATTACATCGCAGTACATTACATTGCCAGTAACTTAATTGTTAGGCCTAACTTTTTGTTGGATGCATTTCTTTGTTATCCTCCGTTTTTATTAATAAAATTTTAAAAAATCGTGCTAAAAAACAAACATTTAAAACATACAAAAATCATTTGATTTATGAAAAGTTAAGACAACCAAATTACTAATATTACGATTTAATTACGCTACAGTGAAAATCTATTGCTCTTAATTACCATATGATAAAGTTACCCATTATGTAATTACCTTGCGATGAAATTACGGCACATCGAAAATCAAATAGAATAACTTTTAAAAATTTCTGATGTACATACGTTGTAAAGACGTAATTAGAATGTAGAAATGCTTGTTAGGTTAAGCGTCCCAGCGTGGTGTTTCAGATTACAGATTGATTCAAAAAAGATTGAAAAAATTGGTTTTTGGCTAGCTTAGAGATTTTTTTCCTTTTGCTAAAATACAGGCTTCATTCCAGTGATGGGAAAGATACGGATTGTACATAGGGAAGTAACAGGCTCCAAGTAATGAGGTAGCCTAGAGCTTAATTTCGCTTTTCTTGATACCAGGTATATTATTAAAATCTTCATTCATGCTCTTCTGGTAAAATCTGAGTTAAATTGCTGTTAATTCTTTATTAAAAAGTAAAAACAATAACAAAAACTCAACGTTTCTGTGTAGTATGATTCAGTAAACCTTCATCAGGAGATTAAGCAAAACACAAATATCATCCGCAATAAAACCACAGTGGTGCAAAAGTGCAAAAAAAATATTAAAAGTACACTTGTGATCTAAAACGACATCTAACGGATTAAAATTTTAAATTATAATAAGCAGTTGGATAAAAACAATTGGTTTTATCATTAAAAGCATCATTATTGAAATGAATAAAAAAGGACTCCAAAAATCTTCTTCGTGTATAATCTGTTTCTTTTGTCAAAATTGTTGAATTATTCCAATTCATATGATGATTTTCCGAATATACATGTTTCACCAGAGCAGATTTGTTGTTTATGTCATTATTTTCTAATCGTGCTAAATTTTTTGAATTCACATCACGCATGTGTTCTTTACATCTTGTACGATATGCCCTACCAGTTTCATCAATATAAATGCCAACACAATGTAAACACGGAATTTCATAAATTACTCCTGACTGTTGCTTTGGTTCAATTGAATCTTTTAAGTTGGGTAAAATTTGCTTGATTGTTTGAAAAGGTTTTGTGTATACTCTAATATTTTGTATTTTAATTATACGACTTAAAATTTCAGTTATATTTTGAAAATAAGGTAGGGTTACTGTTCCTTTGTAGTTTTTGCTTTTTTCATGTTTCTCAATTTTGTTGAATTTGAATCGATTAAATGTTTTCTTTTTAAGCCAATTTGTGTAGTTGTTGTCTTCCAACGTACGTCCAATCTGTAATTAGTTTAGCTGATCTGTTTAATAAACTAATAATAATACCTTGCTTTTGTTGCTGTGAATGACAAAATTTATAATTCAAATAACGGTTAGTGTGGGTTTCTTTTTTATGTATTTTGGTTGCTAATATTCCACTTTTCTTCTTCATGACCAGTATATCTAGGAACGGTAGTGTGTCTTCTTTCTCATAATCGATGGTAAATTTGATGCTTGCTTCATTGCTATTTATATCAGCGAAAAAATTTTTTACGATATCTGATTTTATTATGACAAATGTATCATCTACAAATCTCGACCATAATTTTGGAGGGACAAAAAAGAATTTATTGCTTTTATCTCAATGTGCTCCATAACCAAATTTGCAATAGTAACAGAAATAGGGGAGCCCATTGGAACAACAAATACTTGTTGATAAAATTTTCTTTAAAATATAAAATACGTATTATTTAAACAGAAGTTTGGAGCAATTTCAAAGTCATTAATTGTCATTTCAGTACGTTCACTAAGTGTAACATTGTTTGTTAATTGTTCACATGCAACATCTTTTGCAAGATAACAGGAATTTTGTTAAATAATGAAATTTCTATCTGCAAAGCTGACCAAGGTAATTGTACTGTAATTTTGGACCGAACTGATTATTACGAAAAATTGTTACTATTATTAAAAGATGAAACAACATACAAAACAATAAAACAAGATCAAACGAAGTCCATAGAAAGACGTTTAAATGCATTTATTTTTGACTTATTAAAACGTGATCGTATTACTAAACAAAAATATTATTTTTTACGTAGGAGTGATTCATGTGCACCACGTTTATATGGTTTACCAAAAGTCCATAAAAAAGATTTTTTCATGAGACCAATTGTTTCTTATATTAATTCACCATTATATAACTTATCCAAATATTTATCTAAATTATTATCACCGCTAGTTGGCAAGACTAAATTTACCGTTAAAAATTCTTACCAGTTTGCTGATTTATTAAAAGATGTTAATGTTGAAAGTAATGAGTGTATGGTTTCTTTCGATGTAGTGTCATTGTTTACCAAAATTCCTGTTATCTTGCAAAAAATGTT